>CM053622.1:371569908-371642900 GCA_028646595.1 Phalanger gymnotis
TTTTTTTTTAACTGGTACATGTAGCCAGTTTAGGAATAGCCTCCCAAATTATAGTAACCATTGAGGCTTCAGATGATGCTCATGGTGTATTTGAGTTCAGCCCAGAGTCATTTCATGTCAGTGGAACTGAACCCGAAGATGGACAGAGCTCAGTTATATTAAAGGCAAGTAAATTTCATTTCATTTTGTGATATTTTAGACAATATTTGGTTCTCAAATTTGTTTCCATTAATGATGGTATTGGAAAACTGTAGCACTTGTAGATCTAGATTAATGATTTAAAAATCATCTCTGTTGGATTTTGGTGTTTATTTTTGTGCTTAGCAATAAATACAAGGGAGTCTTGCTATTCTGCAAATACATATGGCTTTAGATGGTCTAATAAAGCCACGCTGTTAAGATATGATACAGCAGGAACTGAAATCATTGCTACATGTTCTTGGCTGTTTCATCCATATACCTGATTAGGAGAGAACGCTCATCAATAAATAACCCAGTGTAGTACATGGAAATAGAAAGGACAGATAAAATCACAGAGAAAATTTTAAGAACCAGTTACCCAAAGAGACCTAGAAGGCAGCATGATATCATAGACTCAGAGGACCCGAATTTGGCTGTGATATTTACTAGCTATATTATTCCATGCAAGTAGTCTAACATCCCCATGTAGCAGGTTCCTCATCTGTAAAATGGGCAATATAATATTCTCTTACTGGGGAAGTGTTTTATAAAACTTAAGTGCTGTACAGGTGTGTTATTATTTTATATATCTCCTTATATCTTATTGAAGAGAATGTTGTTTTTAGTATCATAGTTAAAGCTTCAGTAGTACTCTATTGAGTAGTAGCATTAATTTGTTTGATGAAAACAATTTGGTTTCTTTTAATGGGTGACTTATAAAATATTTCATTCTTGAGAATGAAGTTCATTATTCCTCAAAATTTCTTTGGAAATCTATTTATAATTTTATAATTGAAGGCAGGTGGTATATGACTTAATTTACAGAATTTTTTAAAGCTAACTTTTCAGGACTATGTTTATTGTTTAAAATGAAGTACAGCTATGTACTATGATAAATATTAGAAGTATGATTGTCTCAGAGTGTCATTGAAGCAGTTTTTTTAAAAATATACATTGAAGCAGTTTTTTTTAAAATACACAAAATAGAACAGAAGGATGTTTAGAATATAATCCTTTTTATTTTGCTTTATTTTGTGTATTTGTTAAGTTCAGAATAAAATAAAATCTATTAATAGGACAAGAAAGATGCCATGGATAGACATAAATATAATTTGTTAGCCACATTTAGTTTATTTCTGATGTATATTGGAACTGAAGAAAATATCAAGCTTTAACTTACACACTATAACATTTGATTCGAAAGCTCAAATTTACTATTCTGTTGCCATTGCATTGATATTAGAAAAACCTTTCATCATTCTAAGACTTCTATTTTTCAGCTCATTTCTGCCTCATTCAACTCAAACTGCCTTTAATATGATATATATTTTGACATGAGGTTTTATCACATTCTTCAGGTTGTGAGAAGCCATGGGGCTTTGTCTCAAGTAACTTTGCATTGGAACATTCCCTCTGATGTATCTGGAGACCTTGCCTTCACTTCTGGCAATGTCACTTTTGAGATAGGGCAGATAAGCGCCAATATAACTATAGAAATACTGCCTGATGAAATTCCTGAGCTGGATAAAACATTTTCCGTTTTAATCCTAAACGTTTCCAATGGCTGCCTGGGAGTCCACACAAACGCTACATTAACAGTTTTGGCCAGTGATGACCCATATGGAATATTCATCTTTTCTGAGGAAAACAGACCCATCAGAGTTGAAGAAGCAAGCCAGAATGTTACTCTCACAATAATACGATTAAAAGGTCTTATGGGAACAGTCATGGTTACATATGCAACGATGGATGATATGGAAAAACCACCTTTTTTCCCACCTAATTTAGCCAGAGCAACTCGAGGAAGAGACTATGTACCTGTTTCTGGGTTTGCTACTTTTAGAACTAACATGAGCAAGGCAACAGTTATTATTCCTATTTTGGATGACGATGAACCAGAAAGGTCAGAATCTGTGTTCATTGAGCTGATCAATGTTACGTTAATAGAAAGAATACAGCGTCGACCAAGTAAGTAGAATTTTGCTTTACTTATCCATTGTGGTACATCTGTGGCACATTCAAAATAACTTAAATATGTTAATATTGGTGCCTTTGGTCTTTATGTTACAGTCATCTTTTGGGGGAAAAATAACTTTCTCTTCCTAGCCTCTTCAGATTGAGTCTACCCTTTAATACTTAAAAAACTCAATTAAATAAAAACAACAAATATAATGACTGCATCTGACAGTACTCCTTTAGTCTCACACTTGTCTGGCAGAGGGAGGCATTTTTTATTATCTGTTCTCTGGACCATCACTGGTTTTTCAGTTACTCAGAGAATATGTTTCCTTTTAATGATTTTTTCATTTTTTATCTTTGTATCTACTGTTCTGGTTCCATTCATTTTATTAGGTATCAGTTCATACAAGTCTCCTGTTTTTCCCCAATTCCTCCTTGAGCTGATTTTAGATGGAGATCCTGAATAAACAGGAGAGTAGAAAATTTTCATAAAACTGGTAACACATACAGCCCTCACCTTTTAATGGATAATGTTCAAAAGTTCAATTTTCAGTCAGTTTGCAGCTCAAAATTCATTTTCCCACAGAAATTATGTTGTATAAGATGGTTAAGTTCCAGGCCACCAAATGTTTATTTTACCCAAAGTGTAGCTGAATCTTTATTATGTGTCTTTAGTCATTTATTCTGTAAATATTGATTAAATGACTGTTATGTACACAAATGCATCTGTGGAACAGGAAGTAATAGTAGTCTACAGCAACTGTAAAGTCTGGATGCTTTAGAGTAATGTAGATGAAACTGGTATGTGCAGAAAGAGCACACAAATTGAGTATAAGAATCCTTGAGGTAATTTTTAGTTCAGGGATCTTGGGGTAAGTTTGTAATTACAAAGAAACTGAAATAAAAGAGTGTAATTATTCTTGTGACAGTGGGGTTTTTTTTCCCCATTTTAAAATACTTTTATTGGCCAGTCACTGTGTATTTATCACTGTTAGGCATGGTGCTAGGTGCCAGGGGTACAAAGGCAAAACTTAAGTAGTTCCTGTATTTAAGGAGCCTACTACATTCATTGGTGGGAGGGGCAGCAGCCCCTGCTATATAAAGATATACTAAAACACAAGTACATCTGCCTAGACATGGGCACAAGATGTGCTGGGTGTGAATACAGCCTAATGTTTCCAAAAAAATAAAAAAATCAGTATTTTGTGTTTCAGTATTCAGATTTGTATTTTTGAAGTTTAGTTTTCAATTAGCAAAAGTTTAACTAAACTTCGTTAATTTTTTTAAGATTTAGAGTTTTTAAGGCTTTTTTGTTTTATTCTTAGTTCGATGACTAAAAATAAAGATCTTTATAATTGAATATTAATAAAATGTTCACCATAAAGGTAAAATAAAATCCCTAGAAAATTTTCCTTAAGAAAAGTTAAGGATTCAGGTTATAGTTTTTAGCTGATAAATCAGGTAGTATGAAGTTAACCAGACTGGAATATGCAAGTCTTTATTTAAGCATTTAATATTCAGTTTACTTAAACATTCATTGAGTATCTATCTGTAAAACTGTGTGCTAGGCAGGAGATATAGCAGTAAATAAGATATAGTTTCTACTGTCAAGGAGCCTAATATATAACTTTAGTGCGTTGTGTATTTGGGGGACAGAGTATTAGAAATCTAGGCATGTCTTTGGGTCCCTTGCCAAAGGATGTGGGCATTCCAGCAATCCCTGATTAGTCCATTGATCTTCTTGAAAGGGAAGATTGCATCAAAGATGATTTGCCACAGAGTAAAGAGGAACATTTTTCCTCTGAACCCCCAAGAGGTTTATAAGACTAATAGAAACACTCTATCCTTCTCACTTTGGAATTCTGCTAGCTTGAGGCTGCCTAAAAGAGAGCAAGGGGAGAAACCTTCTACAGCTTTTTATAGCCTACTGAGGGGGAAGTTCCTCTAGACTATGTGGCCAAGTGTCTTTGATGTAGTTCCCCAATTATGGGGACAAATGGATCAGTCAGGGATTGCTGAGGGTGGCTGTCTCTTAGCAATGGGTCAAGGCATGTATTCTACTGAAAGAGAACAGAACACATGCATTGTTCTATGGGAAATGTGCCAGTATACCCATGCTACAAGTGTAAGACATAAGCCCTGCCTCCAAGGAGGGGAATGTTTAGCTGGAGAGAAAACAAAAACTCCAAAACTATCATCTCTGAAACAACCAGGGAGTAATTAAGAGCTAAATTGTGTAATACTGGTCCATAAGAACAGAAAGAGTTCAGAGGAGGGAATGATGCAGGGACATTTCAGGCTCCTTGCTTTTTTTCATGAAAGCACTGGCAAATCACCAGAGCTCATAAATGAAATCAGGCTGTAATTGATTTATATGTGGTCCAGGGAGCAGCGTTGGATGAGCAGTGTCAGAAGACAGGGCTAACATCTGGCATAATGAGGAAACATGGAGAAGAAGCAAGACAATATTACTGCTATTCTATTTAAAGCATATGAATTGTCTCATATGTTAATTATAACTGAACACTAATGCTTTTTTCTTTTATTTTTAAATTTGATTTTATTTTTATACCATCTTTTGTTTTTGCATTACATTTGATTCCTCCCTCCATCCCACCCATGAAGCCATTCCATATAGCAAAAGATTTAAAAAAAAAAAACAGAAAAAAAGGAGCTTACCAAAATTAACCATCCCTAGAAAAGGGTATCAAGAAAGGTTTCCTGGGAGAAATGGCCCAGAGTTTGGCCTTAGCAGTCTACCTCGAAGAATTCTATTTTGTAGATGTCTAATGAAATTATGTAATTTTGTAGTGAAAGGCATGATGACATAGGGTATAGCCAGCCTCAGATTTAGAAAGACCTGAGTTTCAAATCTTGCATTTGACACACATTAGCTACATGGCCTTTAAGACAATAATCACAGATGTTGATATGTATTAGTAGAGAGAATTTTCTCTCTAAAACTTCCCTGTAACAATAAAATCCCAGACCCAAACCAAAAACAAACAAAAAATAGCCTGTGTAGCTCAGCTATCTGTTTTGGTTTCTCATTCACCCACTAGACTGACGGCAGAGGACTCTTAGCTAAATTTTCTGTGTATTCCGGTGTTTAGTGCTATGTTGTGTGCAAGGAGGTATTTAATAAATGGGCTCTGCTGTGCTTTTAGATCAGTGCTTCAGGTACTGCTTTTTAGCTCTCCATATATGCTGATCCAGAAATGAACTGAAAAAGGGTATTACATGATTTTCATTCTGTCATGGATGTTGCAGTGATTATTTCCAGCCATCGCTAGAGTATGAGGAATGGAGTACTTGGGTCAAGAGGCTGTATTGGACTTTCATTGTTTTCTCTTTACTTCTCAGTTCCAAATTCTCCTCGTCTAGGATCCAAGGTAGACACCATTGCTCATTTAATTATCCTTGCCAATGATGATGCGTTTGGGACTCTGCAACTCTCGGCGCCAATTGTTCGAGTTGCAGAAAATCATGTTGGACCAATTATAAATGTGACGAGAACAGGAGGAGTTTTTGCAGATGTTTCTGTGAAGTTTAAAGCTGTGCCAATAACTGCAATAGCTGGTGAGAAAAGATAAATTCTAAAACCCCTACACAGTGATAGATCGTTATAGCAGTTTATAGTTGCTTCCGATAAATGCAGCCACACAAATACACATGTAATAGTCAGAAAAGTCAACTACAGTAATGAAAAATGTATTCTTGCACATTCAGTCACTGAAAATAAGTATCTTGCATCATACATTTGTGACAAGAAATTTCCATAAAGCTAGTGGGAATTAGGGAAGTCATTTTTGAGCAAAAGCATTTTATATAATGATCAAAAGTGTGTATATCTAACTCTAAAGTAGATAGGACATTATTAGAATTGTTTTGTGACCTCTTTGTGGTCGTCCCTGAAGTGAGATTCATGTGCAAATGACTGGCAAAGAACAGAAAAAAACAAGTGCTGTGGAGGGGTTTTTAATGCTTGGCAACAGGCTTGTTTTCTGTGCTTTTTTATTTTCCCTGTCTATAAGCAGAGACCATGAAAACAGACAATAGTCTGCATTAGCTCTTTAATTCACATGGACCAGATTTTTCATTTTTAATCTAATCTTAGGAAATTGGCTAGCCCCTCTCTCCCAGCAACACCCTTGCAGCCTTTGAAAGGGATTTTTGCCTAAAGCTGTTTTCTGCACTGATGAGACTCCTGCTAATATGAAATCAAAGGACTGAAAAACCTTGGTTGGGCACTTCCAAAGACGTCTGTCTATCAATCATCTATCTGAAAGTGAATGATCAGCCTGATGCTAGGAATTTTTAAAAAATCTAGAAAACAGAAAAACAATAAAGTGGATGTGACACTCATTTGGTAAAGAATTAGCTGAACTAACCAAGAGTAAAGTAAGGCTGAGGTGTAGGAAAAGCCAGAGTGAGGGCCTTCAGCCTCCATCCTCATGGCATTTTGCTAATGGTATATGTTGTTTCTGTACATACTAAATTTCCAGATAATTAGCCCCCAGATTCCCAGGAGCAATCCACCTTTACTCCTCTGCTGGTCTTCACTATTGTAACAAAATTAAGGCTGCTGCCACTACCACCATATAACAGCAGTTTAAAAAATTGCTTTGCTAAACACACAAACACACACACACACACACACGCCTTTACAGTTTAGAAAGTGTTTTCCTTACATCTTTATGAGGGAAATGGTTCAAGTTTTACTGATCCCATTTTATAAATAAGGAAATTGAAGCTTGGAAAGGGTTAAACAATTTGCTTATGTTCTTATATATATATATATATATATATGTATATATATATATATATAACTACTTAGAAACCAAGTTCAGATTCAAATACAGACCTTTTGCTTGTACACCCTGTGTGCAGTCCATAGGAGTATGTGAATGCTTTGAAAAGGGGTTCCATTAATTTCTACCTACCTGTATTAGTTATCTTGAGTTCACACATTCATTTGATGCCAGGGTCTCTTAGAAATTGATTGAAATCAGTCATATTGCTGAAAAACTGGCTGTTTGTTGGTCTGGAATCAATCACTGATTATGCCCATTAGTGTGTGGGAAGAATATGTGTAAAATCATTGGTACACATTTTTACAGCATAGTTCCTGAGAATAAGGAGGTACTAGATATGTATTCTGCCCTCGTCAGATCTTATCTATAGTACTGTGTTCAGTTCTGGGTGTCAACTTTTAGGCAAAACATTGAGAATTTGAAATTATGCAGAGAAGAATAATCAAGATAGTGAAGAGTCTTGAGTTTATGATGTCTAAAGATTGGTTGAAGAAATAGGAGATCTTAAAAGCTGTCAAATGAAAGTGGTGTTCATGTCGTTTAGCTTGGTCTTAGTGGGCAGAATTGACAGCCCTGGGTAATAATTAAAGCCATACCAAAGTTGGAATGGAATACTTTGAGAGGAAGAAGGCAACTTTTCCCTCAATGACACCACTATTCCCTATTGGAGATGTTCAAGCAAAGGCCACTGAAGTTCTTTCCAGCTCTATCATGTTCCTAATCTTTATTTATAATTTTAATATCAGTACATATAATTATGTTTCATTTACATGAAAATGTCAAATAATATTGGGAAGTTTGTATAAAGAAACCTCTTCACAATCAAGATGGAATAAATATCCACCTAAATAAAGAAGAAATTCAAGTATGTTAATATAGGTTAATTTCAAGGGGCAGAGCCAAGATGGAAGAGTAAAAGCAGGGACTTGCTTGAGCTCTCCCCTAAACCCTCCCAAATTCCTGTCGAAATGACTCTAAACAAATTCTAGAGCAACAGAACTCACAAAATGACAGAGTAAAACAAATTGGTAGCCCAAGACAACCTGCAAGATCAACAGGAAAGGTCTGTTGCACCAGTCTGAGAGAGGAATGCAGTGCAGTGCAAAACCCGGAGCAGGCCTCAGGACTGAATCACTGGCAGCCGCGGTGGTTTCCAGCCTTCTCAATCCAAAAATGCCAAAGACAACTTAGAAGATCAGTGGGAAAGGTCTGTCAGACCTAGATGAGAAAGGAACATGGTCCAGCCCCCTGGAGTAGTGATGATGTCAGCAGCTGCTTACAGAACTCTTGGCCCACAGAGGCTGGGGGGATCGAGCAGCTGATTAGAGGGGCATTGCAGGGATCTCTTTGCTGATGCTGAGGCAGGATTCTCTTGCTTTCCCTGTGCTTGGATCTGGGTCGCAGTCCTGGGTGTAAGTGTCCTGGGGTGAAGAGGACTGCTAGCGTGGAGGACCTTGTGGCTGTGAAAAGAGAATCCTCCTCACAGTTCCAAGGCAGAAAAGAGTGCCTGTGCTCACAGGCCAGGAGAGGAGTAAGCACATCTTCTTTGATCATACCACCTCAGAAGAACTGAAAATTTACAGGTCCCTAGAAGTATCTCTAAAAACAGCTGCACAAAACCCCTGAAGCTTGGGATAGAGTACTCTCCACACTGGAAGTACAGAGTCCTACCTTAACGAAGAGTTAAAAAGTCAAGTGGTTGGCTGGGGAAATGAACAAACAGCAGAAAAAACTCAGACTATAGAATTTTACTTTGGTAAAAAGAAGATCAAAACATGCAACCAGAAGAAGAGTCAGACTCCTACAACAAAGTCAAAACTCCTACATCCAAATCCTCTGAGAAAAATATGAATTGTTCTCAGGCCATGGGAGAGCTCAAAAAAGATTTTGAAAACCGAGTAAGAAAAGTAGTGGAAAAATTGGGAAGAGAAATGAGAGTGATGCAAGAAAATCATGAAAAATGAGTCAACAGCTTGCTAAAGGAGACCCCAAAAATACTGATGAAAATAACACCTTAAAAATAGCCTTTGGCAAAAGAGGTCCAAAAAGCCAATGAGGAGAAGAATGTCTTAAAATGGGCAAATGGAAAAGGAGGTCCAAAAGCTCAGTGAAGAAAGTAGTTTCTTAAAAATTAGAATGGAGTAAATGGAAGCTAATGACTTTATGAGAAATCAAGAAATTATAAAACAAAACCAAAAGAATGAAAAAATAGAAGACAATGTGAAATATCTCATTGGAAAAACAACTGACCTGGAAAATAGATCCAAGAGAGATTATTTTAACATTGTGGGACTACCTGAAAGCCATGATCACAAAAAAGTATAGACATCATCTTTCATGAAATCAGCAAGGAAAACTCTGATACTCTTTAACCAGAGAGGAAAATAGAAATTAAAAGAATCCACTAATCACCTCCCGAAAGAGATCCCAAAAGGAAAACTCCTAGGAATATTGTATCCAAATTCCAGAGTTCCCAGGTCAAGGAGAAAATATTGCAAGCAGCCAGAAAGAAACAGTTCAAGTATGGTGGAAACACAATCAGGATAACACAAGATTTAGCAGCTTCTACATTAAGGGATTGGAGGGCTTGGAATATGATATTCCAGAGGACAAAGGAGCTACGATTAAAACCAAGAATCACCTACTCAGCAAAACTGAGAATAATGCTTCAGGGGGAAAAATGTTCATTCAGTGATATAGAGGACTTTCAAGCATTCTTGATGAAAAGACCAGAGCTGAATAGAAAATCTGACTTTCAAATATAAGACTCAAGAGAAGCATGAAAAGGTAAACAGGAAATGGAAATCATAAAGGACTTCTTAATGTTGAACTGTTTACCTTCCTACATGGAAAGATGATATTTATAACTCATGAGACCTTTCTCAGTATTAGGATAGTTGGAGGGAATATATCTATCTATCTATCTATCTATCTATCTATCTGTCTGTCTGTCTGTTTGTCTATCTATCTACCTACCTATCTATCTATATAGACAGAGGGCACAGGGTAAGTTGAATATGAAGGGATAATATCTAAAAATATGAAATTAAGGAATGAGAGAGGAATATACTGGGAGAAGGAGAAAGGAAGAAGTAGAATGGAGTAAATTATCTCGCATAAAAGAGACAAAAAATATTTTACAGTGGAGGGGAATGGGGGAGGTGAGAACCTTACTCTCATTGGATTTGGCTTAAAGAGGGAATAACATACACACTCAATTAGTTATGGAAATCTGTCTTACCCTACAGGAAAATAGAGGAGAAGGGGATAAGAGAGGGGGGATGATAGAAGGGAGGGCAGAATGGAGGAGGAGGTAATCAGAAGGAAACACTTTTGAGGACGGACAGGATCAAAGGAGAGGATAGAATAAATTGGGGGCGGGACAGGATGGAGGGAAATAGTTTTTTACAACATGACTATCATAGAAGTGTTTTGGATGACTATACATGTGTAACCTATATCAAATTGCTTGCCTTCTCAATGAAGATGAGTGGAAAGGGAGGAAAGGAGAGAATTTGGAGCTCAAAGTTTTAAAAACAAATGTTAAAAATTTGTTTTTACCTGCAACTGGGAAATAAGATGTACAGTCGATGACATATAGAATTCTATATTGCCCTATAGGAAAATAGAAGGGGAAGGGGATAAGAGAATGGGGGGAGGATGATAGAAGGGAGAGCAGTTGAAGGGAAGGAGTAATTAGACAGAATGCATGCCATCTTGGGGTGGGCAGAGGGGAGGAATGGGGAGAAAATTTGCAACTAAAAATCTTGTGAAAGTGAATGGTGAAAACTAAAATAAATTAATTAAAAATACAGATTAATTTCTATTGATCCTGCTGCACAGTGTATTTTCTTTTTACATTTTAAAAGTTCTGACAAAATTAAAAAAGCTTTGGGGTACAAAGCACAGTAGAATTTAAAATAAAATGAAAAGAATTTTAAATGAAAAAAATGTGGTTAACTGAAAGCTTTCTCCAGACTATAGGCTTAGTTAAGTTATAGGGGAATGGAACCCTCTTGTGGAAGCCTTTTTAAGGTGAACTTGGGAAATTTGGGGAATATTGTTCCCAATTATAAAATACTGAATTAGTGTTCTGCAGAATGGAGATGGTGAGATAGAACCATGGAATGTCTCCAAGAGGTATGGTCAGCCAGTCAAAAGGATGGAAAGATAGGTCACATCTTACCCTTCTTGACTTAGCCAGTTGTGGGGCTTGTCTCCAAGTACATGAACCCTTCTTCTGTTATCTTTCAACACTCTTTCACTCTGTGTCTGTCTCCTAGAGTAGCTCTCAACCCCTACCCCCCTGCTAACTTGACTGGCAGCCCCTGAGGCTGCCAGTATAACCCATATAACCTAATAGATATCAAGCAGCAGTAGTACAGGTGCCAGTGGGAGAATTTCTACCTCCACTCCCAGCATACCTATCCCTTGTTTCCTAAGTCACCTTGTGTCTGTGGTAAGCATCCGTTTGGAAGTCAGACTTTGCAGCAAGGGCAATGATTGTTGAGTAAAACACTCCTCTAGAGCCATATTTGTTTTCGGGTACATAGACTAAATCACATAGTAGTATACAACATAATTTATGAATAAATTCATATACATTTATTAGTGATACAAGCTCAAATATTTTTTCCTGATAGGACATGCAATAAAAAATTGGAATATGGCACTACATAGTAGCAGTTATATCCTTCTCATTTAGTATAGTAAGATTTTATGATATTTTTGAATTTGGAGTAAAATTGTTCTGAAAATAAAGAATTTTCTTTTTTTCTTTTAAATCAGGCATATACTATATAGAATTATTATTATTATTATTAGGCATTTAAAAACCAGTTTAAAAGATTTTACTATAAGAATTAGAGTTCAGTTTAAAGTGTAGGGTTCTGCTGCAAAAAAATTGATAGATTTAATCTTCCTAGAATGATCAGAATTCTGTTTCTGTATTTTTTTGTATCCAGTTTGATATTGGAATGGAAATCTGAAGAGTGAGTAATTGCTCATATATAGAGTTGCAAATGGTTCTCTCTTTTGGAAGGTAGAAAAATGAATTAGACTTTTATAGAATCTGATCATTAGAGCTTTTTAAAAATTTTTTTGGGAGTCTATTAGACAAAGCCTGTTTGTAGGTAGCTTAGTGTAATAGATAGAGCCCTGAATTTGGAGTCAAGAAAACTTGGATTCAAATATTTTCTCATGTACTTACTAGTGATGGAAACCTGGGCAAATGACTTAACCTAGGGGTTCTTAACCTGGGTTCTGTGAACTTTAAAGAAATATAATTTGACAACTGTATTTCAGTATAATTGGCTTCCTTTGTAAGCTTATATATTTTATTTTATGTATTTAAAACATGATTCTAAGAAAGGCTCCATAGGCTTCACCAGATATCAAGAAGAGACTATGACACAAAAAAGGTTAAGGACTCCTAATTAAACTTTCTAGACTTCAGTTTCCTTATCTGTAAAATGAGGTGGTTTTATGTCATGACCTCTGAAGTCCCTTCCGACTTAAGATGTATGATCTTATGACTAAGATTTTTGTAAATTAATAGACACATTTTCTCAAGATATTTAACTTCTTTTGTTTGGGTTCAAAAGTTTAAAAGTAAGTATATTGATTTTTGATTTGGTAGGTGAAGACTACAGTATAGCCTCATCAGATGTGGTCTTGCTAGAAGGTGAAGCCAGTAAAGCTGTGCCAATATATATCATTAATGATATATACCCTGAGCTGGAAGAATCTTTTCTAGTGCAGCTGCTGAATGAAACAACTGGAGGAGCCAAACTTGGGGCATTAACAGAGGCAGTCATCATTATTGAGGCCTCTGATGATCCATATGGATTATTTGGTAAACTTGATCACTCTGTTTCTCTCTTTAGACTTTGTATGTGGTGGGAAGTGATGGGATGAAATGTGCTGTATGACACATTTCCCTTCATTTTCATAGAATCAAAGAACTAAACCTTTCACTTTTCTATTAATATTTTAAGTGTGGTTTAAGTGTCCTTGATAAGTAGGTGGCAGCCCATTCTGGGTCCTTACTAACTACCTGCTGAACAGCTATGGTGCAGTCCTGCCTTGATTGCCATTAGTAGTGAACGAAGTTAGGATCATCTTTGCTTACAAAGTCTTCCACTCACGAGAAGAAAAGAAACTCTGGCAGCATTCCTTTTTGTACAGTGTTTAGCTATCAAGACTGCCCTAAGATACCCTTAGTAGCAGAGAAATCCCGAATAGGAAAAGACCAGAAAGATGGTCAATTCCTTACCTATAACTCATTACGGACTCGGCTTCACTGTATATTTCATACTAACTGTGCTTCACGCTTCAGTTTTTCAGACTACTAAACTTATAGTAGAGGAGCCTGAGGTCAATTCTGTGAAGGTAAACCTGCCAATAATTCGCAATTCTGGGACACTCGGCAATGTCACTGTTCAATGGGTTGCCACCATTAATGGAGAACTTGCCACTGGCGACCTGCGAGTTGTCTCAGGTAATGTGACCTTTGCCCCTGGGGAAACCATTCAAACCTTGTTGTTAGAGGTCCTGGCTGACGACGTTCCGGAAATTGAAGAGGTGAGAGGAAGAGCTAGTCTAGAATGACACTGTAAATCAACTTCTGTTACTTTGTCTTATGATTTTTAGAGCACAAGTGTAGGAAAACCGGTGCTATTATATTTGAATAAGGGTGTTTGACATATCATTTTACAAAAGGACATTTTAAATATAGTAATGGAATATGAGGTCCTAAGCCTCATTGAAAAAATAAAAGCATAACTCCCTAAGGGATTGTATAGTGTTATCAACAATTTGCTAATTCGTATGTTCATAGAGCTTCTGTAAGGTATATGTGGACTTTGGTCATTGTAATTAAGTATTTAGAATATCTGAGCCATGCTTTTTTTCTTTCTTTTCCATTTGTGGCATATTAAATTTTAATTTGATTGCATCTGTACTTCCTTTTGCCTTTAGTGGGAGCCAGTCAGTTTAAATTAAAGGAAGACTGTAACTCCATATTAAGCACCTTCCAATTTTGATTTCTTTTTTTAAATTTTTTTTTGATTTCTTTATAATGAAGAGGCATGCTGAGAAATAAAAAATTTAGACTTACTGTGAATATAAATTAATCCTAATTATATTACTGGATGAGAATAAAACTGTTTTTATCAAACCCAAGCAGCATTAAAATCTGAGCCTATAATGATTTCCTTAGAAATATGTTTCTAAATATTATTTTTCTTTTATGAATTTAGAATGTTAGAACTTTGGTGCTGTCAGTAGTAGGTGTCAGGGTGAAGCCCACAGAATTTCTTTCAAGTGTGAATTCTTTTTATATATACCAGTAAAAAAAAACTTGTAATTTGGAGATTGGCCAATAGGTACAAA
Organism: Phalanger gymnotis; assembly: GCA_028646595.1. NCBI lineage: Eukaryota > Metazoa > Chordata > Mammalia > Diprotodontia > Phalangeridae > Phalanger > Phalanger gymnotis. Next base: position 371,584,254 of record CM053622.1, read on the forward strand.
ATCTTTTAAAAAATCATGTCCATCAACTTTGAAAGTATGAAACATTTATTTTGTCAGAAAGCTTCCATCTTGTATTGTTGTAAAAATAAGCTATAATAGAATTTATGTGACAAGAAATAGCTGATGCAGAAAATGAATAGACTATATGCTTCTATTAAATAATATATTTGAATAGATATTTTTCCTATGAGAAAGTCCATGACATGACCATAGGCATGTCATTTAACCTTTCAGCCAATAATCAATCAATCAGTCAGCAAGCATTTGTTAAGAATCTACTCTGTGCCAAGCATTATGCTACTCTCTGGATAGACCCAAAGGAAGAAGGAAAGGGAGGGAATAAGCATTTAATTTACACCTGCATGTTAAGTGCCACACCTACATGTTAAGTGCTAAGCACTTTACAAATATTATCTCATTTGATCCTCACAACAATCTTGTGAGATAGGTGAGAGATGATCCTTATTTTACAGTTGAGGAAACAGAGACAGACAGAGGTTAAATAACTTGACCAGGGTTGCAGAGCTAATGAGTGTCTGAGGCCAGATTTGAACTCGGGTCATCCTGACTCCTGGCCCATCTGTGCCACCTAGCTCTCCATTAATGATTATGTTATATTAAGAAGTGGGGGGAGGGCAATTAATTTACTTTTAGGTTTCATGCTTGGTTTTTCATGTGTCTTATAGAATATTTTTTTTGAACCAAGTATATCAGAACTGTTAGGTTATTTTGAAGTATTTCTGTTATCATTCTTACTCTGATCTTAGAACTGGGATACTGTTAAGAAAGTTTTCCACTCTTTCTTATTAGGTTATCCAGGTGCAACTAACTCAAGCCTCTGGTGGAGGTACAATTGGGTTAGACCGAGTGGCAAATATTATTGTACCTGCCAACGATAATCCCTATGGTACAGTAGCCTTTTCTCAATCTGTTTACCGTGTCCAGGAGCCTCTGGAGAAAAGTTCTTGTGTCAACATTACTGTCAGGAGAAGGTTTGTAGGACAGATATTCTGATTTTGGTGGGAATTTCTTGAATAATTGGAATGATTTGGTTTTAATTATTGTGATTTCCAAGATATACAAGATACACAATAGTTGATTAAATTTAGTACTATTAACATGGAAGTCCTATCACACCTTTTCTTTGTGAAATACAATACACCGATTGCTTATTAATGGTATAATTTTAAAGCCTTTAGTTAGTAATTTCACAGTCACAGAATTTGAGAATTGAGAGGGACCTCAAAGGCCATCTAGTTTCAAGATATCTTCATGACCACATAGTTAATAAGTGGTTGTATACCCATTGCTTGGAGACTTCCAGGAAGGGGAAACATAGCATCTCTCTGGCTAGCCCATTCAACTTTTGGATAGCTTTAATTGTTAGGAAGCCTTGTCATAGCATTGAACTTACATTTCCTCCTAGTGGACATAACCGAGTACAAAATGGATGCTTGTTTCTAAGTTGAAGAAAACCCAAGGTGGTGTATGATTTATAAACTTTATTTTTTCTCTCAATTCTTTGGTGAAACTCTAAGCTACCTCTGAGATGATTTAGAACTTAAGAGTATGATCTATCCAAATATTTGTGATCAGGAGACAAATTTTAAAAAAACTGTTCCTCCTCAAAATTTACTCAAATTATTTTTCTTATGGTTTCATTGTAATGCAGTAATAAAAAGGGGGACACTAATGTAAAAATAAATTTGAGAAGCAATTCCAGTGACTTGCTTGATGTCACTTATGACAGCTAAGTAAGAAATCTTTCTGAAAACTCAATTAACCAATATCTATTTCTAATGGAAAGGATACAGTATAGTTTAGATTATAAAATTATAGATTTAGGACTAGAATGCATCTTAGAGGTCAGTCCCTTCATTTTCCTCAGATGAGAAAACTGAGGCCTAAGAAAATTAAGTGACTTGCCCAAGGTCACACGAGTAGTAAGCATCTGAGGGATGTTAGATCCTTAGAGAAAATCTAATCTAACTCCTTCAGTTTACATTTAAGAAAAGAGAGATGAACTGACTTATAGTTAATATCTTGTACCTAAGTCTATTAATTTCTCATCATGATAACTTTTAGAGCTTAGATTTTTTGGTTCTTTAACATGCTTGAGAAATGTGAAAAACTGCCACTTGGTCTTCTTTGATGTTTTTTTCTTCATGTAGAATCCAAGAGAATTTAAATAAAATTATTCTGATGAACTAACTTGGCTTTTAATTGTCACTTCACCTTTTAGCGGAGGGCTATTTGGCCAGCTGCTGCTCTACTATAGCACTTCAGATATTGATGTTGTGGCTCTTGCGATGGAGGAAGGTCAAGATGTCCTGTCCTTTTATGAATCCCCAGCTCAAGGAGTTCCAGACCAGCTTGGAAGGACTTGGGTGAATGTCTCTGCAATTGTGGATCCTCAGCACACGTGTGCCACTCTGTGCCTTAAAGAGCAAGCATGTAGAGCCTTTTCTGTTTCTGCTTCTTCTGAGATTCCCCAGTGTTTTTGGATGACCACATGGACTAGCCCAGCGGGCAACAGCTCCAAATTCTGGACCTATCAGAAAAACATGACTAGGGTCGCTGCCCTTTTTAGCCGACAGGCTGTGGCTGGGAGCGATTATGAACCTGTGATAAGGCAGTGGGCTGTAATGTTGGAGGGTGATGAATTTGCAAACCTCACAGTTTCTATCCTTCCGGATGATTTCCCAGAGATGGATGAGAGTTTCACTATTTCCCTTCTGGAGGTTGAACTGATGAACATCTCAGCCAGCCCCCAAAACCAGCCAACCATTGGACAGCCAAATACTTCTACAGTTGTCATCATGTTGAATGGTGATGCTTTTGGGGTATTCAAAATTTACAGTATCAGTCCCAATACATCAGAGGATGGCCAATATGTGGAAGTTCAAGAGCAGCCCCAAACTGTGGTACACCTGTCGATTGAGAGGATAGGGGGCAGCTTAGGCCAGGTCACGGTGGAGTGGCGTGTTGTTGGTGGAACAGCTATTGAAGGTGTAGACTTTATAGGTGAAGGAGATGTTCTGACTTTTGCTGAAGGTGAGCTGTAGCATTATGGGAATGTTAATGTTTATTATGTTCATATTTTTAGAAAGAATTACAATGTCTTTGTGATCATAAGTAACATTTCCTATATATAATGCACATATGTATACAATATATGTCTATACAGCATATAATACATATGTATATGATGTATATGTAGTAATACAGTATATTGTATATAGAGAAAGGAATTAGAAGAGTTATTATATATAGTTCATATACTATATTTTATAGCATATTATATACGATATATTGTATATACAGTATGTAGTATATATAACAGCATAAATATTCTATACTATATATTGTATAGTATATGGTGTACTATATAGTGTGTACTATATGTTGTATGTATTTCTTATTGCACATACAACATATTGTATATAACATACTATACTATATATAAAAATATGTATTATATAGTATAACATATTGTATACTACATATTATATGGATGGTGCATGTTGTATATATTATCTTTACACATATTATATATGTACTGTACATATATATGCATAATATATGTACACATACAGGTTTCATATACTACATATTGTGTATACAATGTATATACCAAACTAAAAATATACTGCATTACATCATATAGTATGACATTTTATAGTATAATATGTACTATAAATTAGCATATTTAATTATAATTATATTACAATTGTGTTATGTTTATTACATTAAATATACTATACTATCTGTTATATAATGTCATGCAGTACATTTTATAGTATGGTATATGTGATCTATTGCATATGCAATATGTGGTGTACGCAACATATATGTACATATCAAATTATATGATGTGTATACCATATTGTATATAATATACGGTATATATTCCAGACATAATATAATATATAGTATACATTACAAATAATACATAGCATAGTATATTGTTCACTATATCATGTATGTACAGTATATGTTGTATGTACAATAATACATGATAGCATACGATATACTGTATATCATATATGCAATATATGTATACACTATACTATAAATATATACTATTTTTATATGTGACATATACAGATATATGTATTCATATATGCAGAAAGAGAGAACTTCCAATTCCTTTCTCTTACTGTGTTTGTTCTTAATTATCATTTTGACAGGAAGCATTTATCAAGCATATAATGTGTTCTAGGCACTGGAAACACCAGGACAAAATGCACATGTACAAGTATACAGAATAATATTTTTTAAAAGTGAAGTAATTTTCTACAAAGTAGAAATTGGAAAGGTTGGGCAGTTGGTGGGATCATGAGAGGTTTCATGTAGAAAATGGTACTTGATCTGTGGCTTGAATGACGAAAGGGATCCTGTGAAGCATTGATGAGGGGAGAATGAATTCCAGACATGGGAACAGCCAGTGCAGAAGTTTGGAGAAGGTAGATTTAATGGTGTGTGTAACAGAGAGAACGTTGGTTTGGCTGAATTGTAAACTGTAGGAAGGAGGATGACATATAATGAAGAGAAAAACTGGGAAGGACTTTAAAAGCCATACAGTCAAGTTAACAACTTAACAAACATTTATTAACTGCTTGCTGTGTGCCAGGCACTGTGCTAAGCACTGGGAATATAAAGGCAAAATTATTTTATCCCAGAGGCAACCGACACTGGGGTTTATTGATTATGATAATGACATAGATCTATGCCTGAGGAAAATTACATCAAGAATGAGTACTGGTACAGCAGAGTTGACCCTCCCTAGTAATTATGAGAATAATGAATTGGAGTTGATCTTGAAAATCAGTGATTTTCATTTCATTGCTTCAGGTGAAACCAAAAAGACTGTGACTTTGGCCATTTTAGATGATTCTGAGCCTGAGGACGATGAAAATATTATAGTCAGCTTGGTTTACACTGAAGGTGGGAGTCGTATTTTGCCCAGTTCTGACACTGTTACAGTGAACATTTTGGCCAATGACCATGTTGCAGGAATTGTTAGCTTTCACACAGGCTCCAGGTCTGTTATTGGTCATGAAGGTAAGTTCTTTTTGCTGTTTACTACATTCGTTTTCTTTTTCCATGGACATTATTCATTCACACAGTCTATGAAAGCTTCTGGTGTTTGTTTATTTCATGGTTTTGGCAAGCTTAATATCAGGTATGCATAAAGACTGTTTGAGTCATTGGAATACTTGGCTTCCTGTAAGTAAATTTCCATTTGGACATAGATGGCAATCTCAGTTTGTAAAGTAAATTGTGCCTACCTATTGTATTTCTTGGGGCATTAGTTACCTCACATTACAGTGTTCATAATGCAAACAAGCAACTTCAAAGCTCATTATATCATATGCAACAAACACACATGGCAGTAGATGAAATGGAAAAGGCGTACTCCAAATTAAATCAACTTGCATCTTGATGCTTGGCAATTTCATTGCAAAAGTGGGAAGAATAGCAAAAACTGCACTTTTTTAAGATCAGGTAATGATTTAAGAGTCAGATATCTGTGTACAGGCAGTAATGTGCCAAGTTAGTCTTGCAGATTCATGTAGAGTACAGTTCTATGCAGAATACAGTTTTATTTGATCCATAAATAATACTGACTTTCATATGTAATTCTTTCCTTTTAATGCACCAATCATTTAATATTTTAAGAATCCGTGATTTCTCTGGCGTGGATACTTCTTCCATCGATACACTATTATGATCGTGGGTTTGGGAGCAGATCTCTTAGGAGATGGGAAGAAATAGAAGTTGGCTGGGTCTTGTCACCTTGATGACACTGATCTGTTAGCATTGGGTTATGGCAACAGTCCTGTTGTTGTTCTACTCTTCAGCACTTTGAAATCCATAAGCCATATAATACCTATGTTATATATTATTACATAATAATAACTAGCATTGATATAGCACTTAAAGTTTACACAACACTTTAAGAATATTATCTCATTTTATCCTTACAACCTTGGAAGTAGGTACTTATAGAATTCCTGTTTTACAGAGAAGACAACTGAGGGTAAGTGGTGATACAGTTAATAAATGTCTGAAGCTGCATTTGAACTCAGGTTTTGCTAACACCGGATCCAGCATGTTACCCACTGTATCACCTAGCTGCCTTTCATATAATGGTTTATGTAGTATTCATCAAATAGTCTATGCAAAGAGTGCAACATGTTTAAATGTGTAAATTAATAGGAATTGAAGATTTTGACTCTAGCCACTCTAGTCACTCAGTGTTCTGACTTGTGCTAAAAGTATTTGAAGAATGGCATCAGTAAAGTAATTTAATTCAACTTGGTTCTCCCTAAACTTTGTATAATTTCTAGATGTAACGTCTTGATATAACTATGTGTTATTACTTTATTTTCATACATTCTTGTCTATGCTTTAAATACTGCTGTATTCTTCTGCTTTCTAAAAATATAATATTATACTCAACATTTTGTACATATAATTCAATTATACCATGTATAATAATGCATAGAGAAATGTGCCTAATGTGAATTTACAAGCATGAAAGTATGAAACTCTTTTTAGAGATAGAAATGTATTCATGGTGATTCTACTGAGATAACTACAGATCAAATTGGGTAGAAATTTGAGTCATGTGCACTACTAACATTGCTTCTATTCTTCACATTGCTCTTTCATTTATATGATTAGATTTAATACTTGGACTACAGTGCACATTCAACTTCAGCTTGAATTTTTCATTCATGAGAAGGAATTGTTTTATTGTATAACATGGTATTGAATCATATTGAATCTTATTTCTGTATTTTGTACAAAAGCAATCGATGTGATGCACAGTGGTGAATATTACTTTCTTTCAAACTTAATGTATGAAATTTAGAAATATGGTAGAATGAATTTCAGTATAGTTTTAAACAATATATAATGGGTTTCATTATAAATCAGGGTTAGGAATTCAACTCAGTCACTGGCCTCTGCAGGATCATAATCATCATGTCATGTTCGATGGATTTTAAATTTTCACTTCTCTTAGAGACAGCATGAATCAACTTCAGGCAAAGATTTGCACACCAGCACATTTCCCCTGACATTTGAAATGTGATTCCTTAAACTCACTTTCAGTGCTTCAAGACTGGGAACAACCTTAACTTCAATCTTTACTGTTCACACGGACAATTTCTTTTCGAATTATTTATATACCTATAATTGTTTCTAAAATATTAATCTATCATTTTCATTTTATTATAGAGGAGAACCAGCTGGGCTGAGGGTGGGAGATGAAGAACATATATATTTAATTGGAAGTCTCCCTCCTGTGAATTTAGATCTCTTGTCATTTTTTTCCTGGGAAGTATAGTGATACTAGTTCTTTTCTTTTCCTTTTGACACTCTCTGTTACCTGAATGTTTGCTAGTTTATTTCATAACTGCAGATTTTTCTTAGTGGAGATTTTATGGTCTCAGAAAATAGAGTATCTTGTAGGAAAATTGTCCCTTTCATTTGAAAAGAGAAATCATCTCTCTGCCTTTTCCTTTAGATTTTTTTTTCAGCTTTTTCAAGGTGCTGTTTGATTTTTATGGATGTCATTTTTGTAACCCTCCACAACCTCCATTCAGTCATGACTGTAATAGGCAAAGTGGATAGATTGCTAAGTGTGAGCAAGGAAGACCTGGGTTCAAATTTTACCTCTGATATCTATGTGACTCTGGGCAAATCTTCATCAGCCTTTGTTTTTTTATCTGTAAAATAAGCAAAATGTGATGCATAGTATCTTACTGGGTTTTTGAAAGACTCAAGTGAGATAATTGATGTAAAGTGTTTTCTATCTTTAAACTGCTATAAAGTTAGGTGGTACAGTGATAGATTGTCACACTTGGAGTCAGTCGCCTCCTACACACACACACACCAGCTGTGTGACCTTGGGCAAGTCACTTAATCTCTGTTTGCCCCAGTTTAGACAACAGGGTTGTTATGAGGATTAAATGAGACAATATTTTCAAAGTGCTTAGCATAGTGCCTAGTACGTAGAAGACAAATAATAAATGTTTACTGATTCATTTATATCATGGATACTTGTATTCTTTTTAAACTCTCCCCCCAAAATTGTAAGCTCTTCAAAAGCAGGAACAATGACTTATGTATCTTTTTAATAGTGTTAAGCCCCATGCATTATCCATATGTACTCAGTATTTGTTGAATTGAATTAAATGAATTCCAGTTGCTATATGTAGTCATTATGAAGCTTCTTGATGTCTTTGTCTTATTTTACTCTCTGTTGCTCATAATTACTTTTAATTATGCATTTTTATTTCATTTATTTCTCAGTAATTGAAATTAAGAGAGGATAACCCTCGGCTTTTTCTCTGGGTATTTTCTCTGGCTGTCCCACATGCCCAGAGTGCTCTTTGTCCTCATCTCTGCCTCCTGGATTCCCTGACTTTCTTCAAGTTCCAGCTGACATCCCACCTTCTACAGAAAGTCTTTCTAAACACCTGTTTATTCTGCTGTCTTTCCTTTTTTAATTATTTCCCTTTTATTCTGTGTATAGCTTGTTGTACAATTGGTTTGCTTCTTGTCTATTCCATTAGAGCGTGAACTCCTTGAGGGCAAGGACTCTTTGTCCCTTTTTGTATCTGCAGTGCTTAGCACAGTGCCCAACATATAGTAGACACTTAATAAGTGTTTATTGACTGTCTAAATTAATAAATTCATATTTAGAAAATGTTTATGATAATAGCAATATGATTCCAGTTTTACCACCTTGAAAAACCATTGGCTTGTTAATGCTATTTATCATAAAGCAATTGAACAGTAACATTCATTGTTTCCTAAAGTTATTTGAAAACAGACAGTATTTGTAAACATATGGAATTTATGTGAATAAAAAAGTGGTAATGTCCTTATATTAACAGGTACATATATATGTGTATATATATATACATACAAATATCTAATATATAGATTTGCATATTTTATATGCCGTTAAAGTTAAATGAGACTATAGCTCCTTCATTAGACATTAATCAGTCAGATTAGCTTTTCATATTTTAAAAATGAAATTTCATTTCAACACAGTTATTCATTAGCATATGATTAATATCATCATTTAACATTTATGAAATAGATATTATGAAGTAGATAAATAACATTTATGAAATAGGTCCCATAGAACTGTTCTCTAGAAGTGCTGTTCCCTAGAAGAACTCTCTTTGATCTCCCAAAGCTTGCTTTTGCTCACGTTCATTTGTTCATGCTTGCTTATGTTCTCTCTAATACTACAAAACAGTGCTTGACTATTAGAGCCATACAAAAACATATAAATAAATTGGTCATAGTTTTCCTGAGGATATTAATACCTTTCTTTTACGTTTAAAATGCACATAATGGTATTACATGAGTTAAATTCCAAAGAGATGTGTCTTTCAGGACAGGAAAGGATAAATTCCAAAGGATGTGTCTTTCAGGAAAATGCAAGCATTTTCACATATGCATTGTATAAAATATGATTGCACTTCAATGTTAAGAATTTGTGATGAGTAAAGAGAGAATTGGCTTAGTGTTATAAATAGCATTTTAGCATTTGGAATGTTAGTATACAGGTAAATGTATTGATGTGTATGTGGGCATGTTCTTTATAGCTTTAAAGTATTAATATTCCTGAAGTCAAAATAACTGGAAGCATCCAGAATTCAGGGAGACCATTTTTGTTACTGAGTAAAATTAGGATTTTTTAAGCTTGCAAATCATGACAAAACATTTGTATAATGTTCAGGAGAATGATGATAGAATCTCCTAATGCATGCTTAGACCTTTTGTTTATGTTGAGTATAAATATGAAGGTGATTTTCCATTAAGGAAACATAATTCTGCTCTTGTCATTTTTAGGAGAAAATTTGGAATTCCATGTCATAAGAACACCCCCTGGTCGCGGAAATGTCACTGTTAACTGGAAAATTACTGGTCAACTTCTTGAGCATAACTTTTCTAACTTTAGTGGAGAAATCTTATTTCTTGAGGTAACTTCATATAAAATTGACATAAACATTCAGGAAAAATCATAGGTTTCTCTCCTCCCTTCAAATATGTATGGTAAGAACAAAGGGAAGGCAACCTGAAGATTGAATTTTTGATACCATGGGGAAGACTCCTGTGAGACAGGACTTCTGGAGCTCCTTTATGTGGGTCATTCTCTCATAGTTCACAAAGCAGACCTCAAGGTTGCCCCAGAGTCTTACCTTAGTGATTTGAAACCAGAGAAGTTTGACAGTTCCCCTTGTTCCTCCCTAACCATAACATAATAAATTATTTTGGAGCTGCAAGATGAGTTTTTGCTTTTTTCTGGGAACTCGAAGGGCTTATGGTAATTATTTCTACAGAAATATAGAATTGGTAAAATAGCTATGTGATATCTAGTGTCATTTTTGACCAATTCATAACTCCTGGTGTCTTTTAAGATCTTTTAAAATAAAAGCATCCAAACACAAGAAAACATTAAATTTGGAATAAAAATATAATATATTGTAATTGGGACTAATTTCTCATGTCACCCCCACTCTTCTGCACCCTCAATAATTATCCTGTTTATTCTTCTTTACCGATATTTCTTAGATGCATCCCTTTCTTTCCATTCCCATTGCCCTCATCTGGACTCAGGCCCTTTATTACATCATAACTACATTATTGCTATAGTCTTCTAAATGATATCCCTGAAAACTGGTTTCCTTCTTCCCTCCTCTAGTCCATGCTATGTACTACCGTAAGGTTGTTGTTCATAAAATATTTCTTTGATTGTAACTCTAAATCGTTAACACATTAAAATCCCAACTTTTTGAATGAGTGTCTAAGGCCTTGCCAGATCTGCCTCATTATCTGATCTTGCCATTGTTTTCCTAAATGAACTCTGTTTCACCCAAACTTATATAATCAGTGTTCTCTGCTTATGCCACACATACTTCTGCCCTGGAATTTTTTTGTTCTTTTCTCACCACTTCTCTAAATGCTGCCTTTCTTTCTAGACCTCCCTCAAGACTCGTATTTTCTATGGTCCTTCCCGTTATCATCTCAGCCCTCAATCATTATCACTCTCTCAGAACTATTCTAACACTTATTTGTCTTTCGTCTGACATTAAGAATATATTTTTTGTAATGTTATTCATCTTTAAAAATTAATGACTGGAAAAGCATTTATTCATTGCTTGCTCTGAACCATATGCTTTGCTAAGGGCTGAGAATACAAATAGAAAAGCAAAGACAGGGCCTGCCCTTAAGGATATTAAATTCTAATTGTGAGAGATAATACATAAAGGAAGATGATGGCCATGGAAAATATTTTGGTTTAGAAAGTAACAGGGATGATAAATCAAAACAATCCTCAGATTTTACCAGATATTGGCAAAAATGACAAAAAATGCCAATAGTCAATGTTGGAAGGGTTGTAGAATGATAGACATACTAATACATTGTTGGTAGAACTGTGAAATGGTACAACTATTTTGGAAAGCAATTTGTAATTATTCAAATAAAGTTAGTAAAAGTTTCTATACCCTTTGATCCAGAGACTCCATTACTGGGCTTATATTGCCAAGAAAGCCATAGATAAGAAGAAAGTCCCTATATATCCAAAACATTTGTATCAGCATTTCTTTTGTGATCACAAAGAATTGGAAACAAATTAAATGCCCATTGATTGGGGAATGCTAAATAAATTATGATGCATGAATGTAATGGAATACTACTGCACCGTAGGAAATACGGTGAGGTGAATACAGAGAAGTGTTGAAAGAGCTATATATACTGATGCAGAGTGAAGTAAGAAGGGCCAAGTGAATAATTTGCATTGTAATTACAACAATGCAAATAGAAAGAACAACTATATACCAAAAAATAAAAAGTATAAAGATCAAGCAGAACTATAATGAAGAGATATGAGAGAACACCTCCAGCCAACCCTTCCATGGTGGTGGGAATCCCACAGCTGTTACACATTGCACTGTTTTCAGACTTTTTCAATGTGTCAGTCAGTTGTATTAATTTTTTTTCCTCTAAAAAGAATGGCTCTTTGGGAAGGGAAGTAAGAGGAATACTTGGGATAACTTTGATCATTCAAGAAATAGAAGACTTCAACAAAAACTAATTTTTTTTAAAAGCAAATCACAGGGACAGTTTATGGAGTAGATTAACATACCTTTTCCAGAAATTATGATAGAGTTGATTTGATTAGGGATCTTGAACTGGATCCTTAAGGGAGATCCTTTAGAGGATAGTCATAAGGAGGGGGTACCACAGAGAGTGCTTGAACACAGTGGCAAGGATATTAGTGAGAAGATGGCCACTGGGTGAAATGAATTATGATGAGGTTTGTCCTATATAGTGGGGTGGCTGAGGTCATTACTAATTAGAACAATAGGGTAGAAGTTCTAGGGGTAGAACAGCATTGTGGCTTCACATATTGCATCTTCCCAATCAGAGTTTTAACTTCCAAGATGGCAACTATTATGTCCTTGTATTTGCAGAGCTTAGCACTGAGTAGAGTTTTTGCATATTAGGTACAGAGTCAGTTTTCAATGATGATAATGAGAATCTATCAATCAATCTCTATGTATCGAATAGGGATCACTAAATCAAACATTTTGGGTGCATTTGTTGGATGATGATATTCCTGAGGAAAAAGAAGAATACCAAGTGATTTTGTACAACATCAGAACACAAGGTAACCTAGACTCCAATTAAATGATGATTTCTGTAATTTAATATTATCTTATGAAAGAGAAAAGTGGCAGTGTCCGTCATCCCTTTCTGCAAAATCAAGTGTCATCATCATCATGTTTAGGTTTTTAAATTTTTATTATATATATATTTATGAAGTACTTGGGGTTAAGTAACTTACCCAGGGTCACACAGTAAGTGTCTGAGGCTGGATTTGAACCCAGATCCTTCCGACTCTAGGGCCGGTGCTCAATCCACTGTATCGTGTAGCTGCATCTAGGTTATTCTTTCATACTTTCTGTTTTTACAGATTAGAGGGGAGGCAAGGAACTTTTTGGTACAAAAATCCAGAGCAGCTTGAAATTATTTTCCAATCCCAAATTCACAAAAGCTAAGTATTAATGGTTTCTCTGAAAGTGAAGCAGTCCCATTCCTACTAATTAGGTCATAAAATTCTTTATGAAGTTGCTTCCATATTAGTATATGTAACTTGATTGCCTCTGTTTTGTATGTGAGTGCTGTTGTATAGCCTACACCACCATTGCAAGTAGTAATAATAGCAAGACCTAGTGAATAAATTAATGTTTAACTGTTGAGGAATTACAGATAAGAGAGAGCTTCCATTGGCTAATCCATAAAATTCTCAGAGTTGGAATGTAGGATGTTGAATGTAGAAGAGTAGAAAATAAAAATATTATTCTTTTCTCTTTTTTGGATAATTTCTAGCAGTTTAAGCATAAAAGATAAAATGGAAGAAAAATGTCAAGAATTTAGGAAATGAGCTAGAGGATAAGCAAAACTTTTTATGTAATCCACTGACTTTTCCAGGAGTTTCTTCAGCCGGAATGGCTGTAATTGACAGCCAAGGCTATGAAGCTGTACTGACTGTGGAGGCGAGTGATGAACCACACGGGGTTTTGAATTTTGCTCCGTCCTCAAGATTTGTTTTGGTCCAGGAAGCAAACACAACCATCCAGCTTTTCATCAACAGAGAGTTTGGATCCCTAGGTTTGTGTTACCTCAGAAAGAATGAGATTTCTCAACCTGCTTATAATATTAAATTCAGCATTCATTTGAATATTTATTAAGTGAAATGTGAATTTATTAAGTGAAAATCTAAGAACTAGGAAAGGTACAGAGATAAGTACGACTTGATCTCTACACTTAAGGGATTTACAATATCATGGAGGTGATAAGATATACATAGGTAAATGTAATAATAATAAAAACTAAAAGGAGCCAAGTGCACGAGAAGGATAGAAAATTTGGTAAGATCAGATGTGGCTGTAGCAGGTTGTAGTGTAGAGAAAGCCGATTTTGGAGTTAGGAAGTCCCGAGTTCAGCTTTTGCCTCTATCACATATTTACTGTATGATTCTAGAGTAATCACTTATTTTCACTAAGTAGAATTGCTTTCTTTAAAATATTCAATTGCTTTCTTCTCCCAGTCAAGATTTTTATCCATTTGGGGCAAAGATAACCTGGATGTAGTCCAGCATCACACAGCTCCCAAGCTGAGCAGTTGTTTTTGTTTTGTTTTGTTTTGTTTTTTTACTGGCAGAAGGAGTTTCCTTACCAGGAAAATGCATAAATATTTATAGCAGCATTTTTTTTGTGATAGCAGAGAAGTAGAAACAAAATAGATGCCCCATCAATTGAGCAGTGGCTAAGCAAACTGGTACATTGAATTCCCTACACCAATGAAATTATAGATCAGGACTGGAGATCCAGAATGAGTGAGAAATCATTTTCATCCGTTGGGGATCAAGAAAGAAATATTGGAGGTGGCACTTGAAGTTATAAGAATACTTTTTTGTAAAAGGGTTGTACTCAGGGAATGGCAAAATAATCTATTGCATATATTTGAAGATACAAGGGAAGAAAGATAAATTGAGAAGGGAGGGAATTCAGGAGTGTGGAGGGAAGATCATGAGTTATTTCAGGGAGGCTGATCTTCTGGTCCTGATAGGGCATCCTCCTGGACATTTCAATTACACATTTGGAGAGAATAGTTATGAATTCAGGAAAGAAATCAGGGAGAAATATTTTATAGTTATTTGCACTGGAAGGGTGCATGAGGTCACCAAGAAAGAGGATTAAAAACAGATGAATGAAGAAGGCTAAGGAAAAAGCTTTGATAGAAGGGATATTGCTCTGTTAAAAGGGAGAGGATGAGAGTAAAGAAGAGCCAGTGAATAGGAAAAAGGAGATGTTAGAAAGGCAGAAAGAAAACCAGGACAGTGTGAGGTCAATGTCCTCTGAAATTCCTTCCAACTCTAGAATGATGGTCCTATGAATAAGTTCAATTAAATGCCTTCTGTGTACAAACACTTGTATTAGGTATTTTTGTTTGTTTGTTTGTTTGGTCTAGTCCTGTGATTTCATTGGTGTTGGGAACTTCTGGAGAAGAAATTCCTTCTTTCATGTGTTTTGCAACTTACAGTCTCAGAGGGTTGCTTAGTGGACTGAAATTAAGTAATTTTTGCCCAAGGTCATGCAGCCAATATGTGTCAGAGGCAGAACTAAGCTGCAGACTTGTTCTCGATGTCACGCTATGTCACAGTAACTCTAGCATTTATACATCCTTAAAATACATAAAATTTGACCAAATTAAAGCTCAAGGTGAAAGCATATAGATGTCTGCCTAATAGGGCAAAAACATCATATGATAATTATTTAAAATCTTAAATAATGAAAACTTCTTTTCTCCACCAATACAACTAGGAATTATTAATGTCACCTATGCTACAGTTCCTGGGATGCTTAGTCTAAAGAATCAGACAGATGGAAATTTATCAAAACCTGGAGTTGATTTTATATCAGTAGTTGGTTCCCTGATATTAAGGGAAGGAGAGACATCAGCTGCCATCAATATTACTATCCTAGAGGTAAAATTCTTTACTATAATGCTGTATTTCGGTAAGCAACACAGAATGCTGAAGTTTATGGAATATTCTACCTGTATTGTTGGCAAAAGATATCTGACCATTCTTGTTCTTTTAGAAGATCATAATTGTATATACATCTTACTTTCTCCCATGCTTTCTTTTCCCATATTCTGTTAGGTATTCTTTGCTCTCATGCAAGGTTACAAACCTGTACTATTGCAGTGCTGATATAAATCACAGAGACCTTGTTAAATTGGTTACTGATTAAGTTTCTTTGTTTAGTTCATTTTAGTTTGATTACTAAACTCTTCCACAAGAAGTGGGCAGTAGCTTTTATAAAGTGTGGCCCATTTGGATCTGGAGGAACCCCTTTTTATGTCCCAAGAATTCATTAGAAAACTTCATAGATTAAAGGAAAGAGTGCATGGTTAGGGTAGAGAGAGTATTGTTAGAAGCTTGTTAAATAAATATAGTGCTTGAGGCATGTTGCATGGTGGAGCATATTAAGCTGGTTTCTTATTCCCTGCATCTGTAAAGGGAATTCTAACCCTGGGAAGTCATAATCTGTCATTGAGTTTGTTGTGGAAAAAATAGCCTGAAAATTATCTTTAAATAATCATAGATTATTTCAGCATTGTATTTAACAAATCATCATTATGTTATCAAGTCAAATATTACATTAATCAAATAAGTTAACATCTATAAAATGCTTTGTAAAATTTAAAGTGACATTATTGATATTATATTTGAGAACATTGCATTTATAAAATTACAGACAAATGAAAAAGGTCAAATACCTGAAGTCACTGATAATGCTTTTGTTGAATTAACATGTTAATTTAATATGTCGTTATTGTCATAAATTTGATAACCATGAGATATAACATTTTGGTGTTCTTTTTCTGTATGTGAAATGATATTTTGTAAAGTTTGTAGATTGTCTGACAAATCTCTTTGTACTAATCACTTTTTAGTTTGAGTCTAAGCTTCTTCCTTTGCTTCCAAAAGCCTATTTTTGGGAACATTGCATCTACTTTCATTACTCTGTTTTTCTGAATTGTTTCTACCTCTTTTTTTCTTCCCATATTACCGATTAAAACCTAAAAGTCTCATGATTAAAAAACAGTTAGTAGGAGAGATGAAGGAACTACTTTTGTTATCATCCACTATGAAACTTACCTTTAGCCATAGAATTGGCAAGAGGTAGAGAGTATTCAAATCCTTAGCCTTTTCCCTATTAATATATTCATTTTCATCTTTGTTTGTTCAGCCTAACACTGTCTTCTACCAACAGTAGGCACTTAATTGATTGAATTAAATTGAGTAAAAACCAAGCAAAAGGAGAAGTATATTTTTACTTTTTAGTTCACTTGCCTGATTTTAATTGTACCTGATCTTATTTCTCCTATTTCCTTTGTATGTGGAACTAAGCTTGTTTCCATAAGAAGTACGTGGTGGATATTTAGTATGGTACTTCTTCATAGTAGATATTTAGAATGATGTAATTTTCCAGTCTTTCATCCCCATTAAAACTTTTTATAAATGTTCTATCTTAGAGAAAGTTTTGATAATACTTATTTGGCCTGATTGGCATCTGTCAGCTAGCATTACTATGAATACTTTTGGACATAAGAATAAAGCAAATGTCTTTTCCATCTCATGCTTGTAACTTTAGATTTCCCTTAAGACCATTTTAATATGAATGTCAACCAGACAATTTATAAAACAGCCTATGACAGGCAAAACTACTTTGAGAGGATAATGAGAAGACTAATATGTATGCTTTTTCAGGATGACATACCTGAACTAGAAGAATACTTTCTGGTCAATTTAACATCAGTTGAACTTATCATGGCTCCTCTGACTTCGTTCCCTCCTAGACTAGGTATAATCTTCTTACTCTTCAATTAGCATCATACGAATTAATTTACTTTGTGTTAGTCAATGATTTTATTCTAATGTTTCATGTAATATCAAGAACAAACAAAAAATAATTACTTTAGTCTTCAAAAATTTATATTTCTCTTTAATTTTATGATTGTTCGATAATGGGTAATATGATAAATATTTAAATTTTTTAAAGTTTTTGACTTGTCATAGTTATTTTATGTGTAAATTTCATATTTGTCTGTCTACCAATATAAATTTGTTTTTCTCAGACAATAATCAGTGCTTTAATTTGTTTATAGCAGTTGATGTCATATTACTAGTTTAAATTCAGTTAGTTCATTTTATTTTTAGCTCTTAAATAGCAAATGATCACAATTTGCTATTTTTTTGTTAAACAACAAATTGTAATCTCTGCTTCTTTTTCTTTTTTAACTTTTTTCCATTATCTTTCCTTTGCATGCCTTTAGAAATCATTCAGTTAATTCATTACAGATTAAAAGGTAAATCTTTATACACATTTATAAAGATTAAGCTCTGCTTAGAATATATAGCAAATGTAACAAAATATAGGACAAATTCCTGCTAAATATTTGGAAACTTGAAGGAAATACAACTGTTGTCAGCCTAGTTAACAAGAATTCTTTGAACTGCAGCTCTTCTGAAGGGACAGTAGGGTTAGGAAGAGAGCGTGACAATTAAATAACGTTAAGTGTAAAAGAGGACAGAGCCAGCAGGAGCCTCCAGTTATGTCTACTCTTCGATCCTTGGCTAGGAGACATGATGCGCAAAGAGAAGATAGGGCTACTTTAGCAGAGAGAGAAAGAAACAGGATGCAAAGGATGGCAAAATAAGCACCTAGAAAAGAGAAATGACTCATGCTAGATCTGAGATACAGTTTCTGGGAAGCTTCAATATTTATTTGTAAATAAATTATTTTCAGTTTATTGTAGGTTAATGGCTATAAAGATCTAATATTTCTTTTACAAAAGTAAACGCATTACCTCTTATCCAAAGGATCCGATTTCACTCAATTATTTGTATCAAATTTCATTCTGAATTATTATTGCTAATTCTAGCTAATAGCTATTCATTGGATTTCGTATTTATACCAAGGATGGGGAATCTCCAGCTTAGGTGCCTATACTGTCTCTGGACTTGATTTCATTTAAACAAAAAAGTAGTAATGTAATGGTCACTGAAATTGTAGCCCAGAAAATATTATTTCTTGTATCAGTCTGCTATGAAGTCTAAGGAAATTCTTAAAGTTTAAACTCTTTAAGTAGTTGAGGAATTAAGAATAGGTAGAAATCTGATAATTAACATTTCAAAGTTAATCACATTTATAAGACATTTTAATTTCACAAAGTACTTTCTTCGTAGCAGTTTTGTAGATAATACAGATAGATATTACTGTCTCCATTTAGCAGGTAAGGAAACTGAGGCCCGGAGAGGTTAAGTGATATGGCTGGTCACATATCTAGTGCTGGAAGCAGTCTTTGCACCTAGGTTTTATGACTTCAAGTCCAGAATCGTTTTTACCATGCCATATGACCTGAATCATGCTCATTCTTACTCCTAGTCCCCCTCCCTTTTAACTGGCAATGATGTAAATTACAGTAAAATCTTAGCAATTAGAAACCTTTGGGGAATGAATTGTTCTGGATAGCCATATTTCCCCAACACTTGCATTTCTATCCATTTATGAGTGAAAATGTTATTTTAACCATATGGGAGTGGATGTTTCTTGGATGTGTTTCGTAAATGTGTTATACATCTCACTTCTTTAACAAAGTAAATGAAAGATGAAAAATTGTTATTATGACGGTCACATAGCGCATCTATTGTTCAATAGAATACATCCTATAGGCAGGGCTTGTCAGTATAGTGTTGTTCATCGCCATGTTGGATGGATTCAGATTGTTTTGCTTTTGAAGCTCTTATATATGCTTTTTGGAGTTTTCTTATTTCTTCCTTTCACATTCTGTTCTGACATTTTGCCTTTGTAATTTTCTGTTTGTAATCTGCCCATGGGTTTGGAAACTAGATAACTAAGCATATTATAAATGTGTGTAAAGTCAGAGTCAAGAGGCTCTAAGAGAGAGAGATTGTCATATAAATAAAATGCATAAATGTTAGCACACTGACGTTATGTCATCAACTTTAGCTTCTAAGTGGATTTTTATTGTTTCTTTGTTCTTAGCAACATTTTGGGTAGGTAAGATTACTAAAAGTAGTAAAAGTTTTAAAATATTTATTGTGTTTCATAAAACAGAGTTATATTCCCTATTCTTAGTTGAAAAGTCAGATGAGTTTCATTTTTAATCTTTCTCACTAAACAAAACAAGGCAAAACACCCAGCCAAACTAAACTATGTTGCTTTTTTTTCTTCCTTGTGGTTCTCAGATTGTTATAGAAAAATAAGAGCTCCCCAACTCTTCGTTATTATATACATTTTGCTCTTAATTTTTTATAGAATCATAGCATTTGGAGCTGAAAGTGACCTTAAAGCTGATTTAGTTTATATTCCTCATTTCACAAACGAGGAAATGGAAAGCCCAGAATGATCATAGTGAAGCTAGAAGGGATTTCAGAGACAATCTAGTACAACCTCCTTATTTTACAAAAGAGTAAACTAAGACCCAGTCAAATTGAGTGACTTTTCTAAGGTCACATAGGTAGTAAGCGTCAGAGACAGGATTTTATCCCAGGTCCTCTGACTCTTGAGTCAGTGCTCTTTTCTCTGTGCCTCAGTGGCTTCCCTAGGGTCATGCAGTTTTCAGGGTTGGGATTTGAATTCCAAATCCAGTGCACTTCACATGCCACCATGCTGACAGATGCCATTATTTGTATCTTGAGTTCTACGTAGTCTGCTTGAAACTCTCTAATTTTGTGTGTCACCTTGAGGCTGTGGAAATCAGAATCCTCTATTGTCTGAGCATAATGAATAAATATAGGTTTGTTGTGGGGTGGATGGAACATTAGGAGTCAGATAGATTTGAGTCTGAATCCCACCTTTAAATTTACTTGTGTGATCCTGGAAAAGTCACTCAACATAAATTTTTTAATTTGTAAAATGGGGATAATAATAACATCAAATGCATTAAATGAGGTATATGTACATGCTTTGCAAACCTTTATAAAAAACATCAGGGTTAGTTATTGCTAGTATTGTTATTGTTACTATTATCCATAGGGCAGCTAGGTAGTAGAGAGTATAGAATGCTGGGCCTGGAGATAGAAAGACTCCTTTCCCTGAGTTCAAATCCAACCTCAGACTTACTAGATATGTGATCCTCAATAAGGCATTTAAGTCCTCTTTGCCTCATTTTCCTCATCTGTAAAATAAGCTGGAAAAGGAAATGGATAACCACTTCAGTATCTTTGCCAAGAAAACCCCAAATGAGGTCACAAAGAGTTGGACGTGACTGAAAAAACTGAATAACAGTAATAAAAATCATCATCATCATCATCACTATCACTAATATTTGTTTTGTTTTTTAGATTCAGAAGGCTTAACAGCACAGATTATTATTGATGCTAATGATGGAGCCAGAGGAAAGACTGAATGGCACAATACCAGGTAGTTTCTATAACTTATTGAAAGCATTTGCATGAATTTATTTTGTGATTATTATGTGATTTATAAAACAAATTAACTTCAAAACTTTACCACCAACAGCACAGTTTTCTTACTTTTTTTAGGTTTGAAGTACATGAATCACAAGGAAGTTTAACATTGGTGGCACACAGGGATGGAGGGTCACTTGGCCATGTGTCCTTGTTTGTGTATGCACAGAATTTGGAAGCACAACTAGGGATGGATTATGACTTTACTGCAACGGTAGGAATCAAGATCACTCATGGTTTACTTTTGAAGACTATACTAAGGTTATGGCAGTGTAAGCCTAGTAGAGACAAAAAATCTATATACAACTCAATCAATTTTGAGTACTAATATGATTAATCACTAATTATAATTATTATTTAATTAATATAATTTTAATGGGACTTATAATTGGGCTTGTACAATGAGTTATTATAGTCTGTTTATCCTAAACATAATTTACTTATCAATAAAAACTGCTTTTGCATGATCAGATGCAGTGCTGTAGTAAAGAACATTATCTGAATTCTTTGATCTCCTCCCTTTCCCCCTCCCATACATATCTCTAGCATTTCCACTTCACCACCACACTCAGTACATGTGAGTACAGTTTTCTACTTCGACATAGTTTCCCTGTGGTAAGAGCTGTGGGAAGCTTACAGCCCAGTAAGACTGGAGTGATAGGTAGAAGTTCCAGAAAGATAGGTCTTTACTATATGTAAGAAAAACCTTCCTAATATTCAGATCCACACAGAAATGGAACTGGCCATATTTAGAGATGTTAGGTTTCCCTTCATTAGAAATCCGCAGTCAAAGACTATACTCTATGTGTGGGTTGAAGTAGCTGGCCTGTGTCAATGCATGGATACAAGAGATGATTGGATAAAAATGGGGAGTATTGACTGAAATATAGCATATATAAACAGAGGTAATGTGAAATGACACTGAAGAGGTGGTTTTGAATCAGGTTGAACAGGGCCTTAAGTGTGGTTAAGGAGTCTGTTTTATCCATAAGGTACTACAGTGTAGTTGAAAATTGGGAGGGCCATGGGAGTAACATTTTCAGATCTTTGCATTAAAAGATTATGAGTAAAGAATGGATTTGAGAGGGGAGATGCTAGAGACAAGGAGTTCAGTTAGAAATCTGTATCATATTAGTCAGATAAGAATTATTGAGCTCCTGAACTACAGCAAATGTCCATTTTAGTAGAGGGGAAGACACAGTGAGAGTTGTATCAGAAAATGATAGGAAGAAAAAAAAATCATCCTTACTTTCAAGAAATATGAAATTTTTACCAAAGAAATTAGTCATGCTTTTTTTTAAAGTGCCTGAGGATTTTAAATTCTAAAGTAGATTTTTAAAAATAATGTCCTTTTCTTCTACCTTTTGATAGGCAAAGCCAACCCCTGAAAAAAGATAATGACAATATTGGAGAGGCTGCAGTTAAACAGGCACATTGACGCACTGTTAAGGAAGCTATAAACTGGTCCTGCCATTTTGGAAAGCAATTTGGAATTATTTTCCCAAAGTTGCTAAATTGTGTATGCCCTTTGACCCAGCGGTACCACTATTAGATCTATACCACAAAGAAGTCACAGAAGGAAGAAAAGAACTTTCCATGACTCTTTTGAGCCATTCTCAATCTATTAATTCTTGCCTAAATTTTCCAGCTAGGTCCTCCCATCTTCGTTTTTTCCAGGACTCTTAACTCTATAACCTACTAATGACTAAAGGAATTTACCCACAAAATGACATTAATCTTGGAGTTTCTACAGCAGTCGAGCCTCTACTTCTGCTTACATTTTAGGCTTAGGCTGCAGAGGCTACTAAAGGAACTGGATGTTTCTGAGCGTAACTGATGCTGTTCCCTGGAGTCTTCTCTTACATCATCAGTGGCCATCCCAGCTTGTTTATTGAGGGCTCATCTGGTCTCATAGCACTTTGTATTTATGCACTTAACAAACTCGACGTTGTACTGTATTGATTTGTGTGCATATTGTCTAAGCCCTGTTAGATTGTTAATTCCATGAGGTCAGGCAGAGCATCCTGTTTGTCATTTTATTACCTTGAACTGCACTAAGTAGCTGCTGAATTGGAGAAAAAAAGAAAACGTATAAAGGTTCTGTTTTTTTCAACAGATAATTTTGGTGCAGTATTTTTATGGGAACTTGTAAGAAATGTGTCACGTAAATGCTTTCAAATAAGATGTGATATTAAAATTAATATTAAAATAAAATTGATAACAAGAGATGGTAATCTCAGTAAAGCATGCTCATTATCAAAAGTTGGTTATATTTTTCTCCATTACACTCACTTTGAAGTTCAGTTTAAAAATGTTGACAATAATAATAATAGCTAGCATTTATATAGCACTTTAAGGTAGGTGCTATTGTTATTCCTGTTTTACAGATGAGGAAACTGAGGCAAAGAGAACTTAAGTGACCTATTCAGCATCACATAGCTAGTATGTGTCTGAGATTGGATTTGAAATCGGGATTTGACCAAAGAAATTATTTGGGGATTGCAGGAGGTGAGGGTATGGTAGGATGCTGTGTCTTAAAAAGGCAGCTTGGTCTGAACCAGATGTTAGGTATAGCATAAGATCTTGCCATGAAGTGCCGGAATCATGAAGTCAATCCCAGAGCACCATTGCAAACCATCATACTATGTTTTTTTCTAAACAGCATTATATATCAAATGTTGGTTCTGTTCATTTTAATACTGCCTATATTTTTGTGACCAGATTCTTCATTTTGCTGATGGAGAAAGGCATAAGAATATTGAGATCACAATTCTTGATGATGAAATTCCTGAAGGAGATGAGAATTTTCTGGTGATTTTAACTAATCCCTCTCCTGGACTTGAACTGGGGGAAAATACAACAGGTGACAAAATCATATTTTCTCATAAAATTTCTCTTCATTTTTTTTCTCTAACTTTATAGATTATTCTAAATCAGAGTAAGCTGGAGTGGTGAGAAAGATTAGGCTATACCAGAGGATTTGTTCTGCTTTTGTATTCTTGTCTAAAGTGAAAATTACTTAAGTATTGCGTCATAATGGAAAATGTACACTCCTATGCTTGTATCATTGTTAATGTGCCAAATGTACTTGATAGGAATATGGAGAGATGAGTAGAAAAAAACTGAAAAGTCATTAAAAAGTAGTGATTACATTTAAATTTCCCTTTCAAGTTTCATTTATGATGTTAGTCACTTGAATGAATGAGCATTTATTAAGAGCTTACTGTATACAAAGCACAGGGTTTCCAAGTAGAAAAGCAAGACAGTTCCTATTCTCCAGGAGCCCCCATGCTAGTGGGGGAAGGAACGCATGTATGAGGTTTAGGCTGAGTCAGATGGAAAAGCCTAGGTGTTGTTAAGGTTCAGTGGCAGAGCAGATGGTCATGAATGTTCTTTAATGTCATTTCCATTGATAAGTGCTTAGCTGGGGGGAAAACAACTGGCAGCTTACTTCAGTATCATCTTCTTAGCTATATTATAAGGTTGAAAGTACAATAGAATCTTGAACAGATACCTAAGTCATTATATTTCACTTCATCCTCTGTTTTAATCTATCACATGGCAACAGATATTTAATTTTTATTTCAGTTAATGTTTGGTACAAGAAAAACATTTTCAACAGCACATACAACCCAACATCTTTGGCAGTCTGCATAAAGATTGGGTTTTTTTTTTTTAGCTTTTTTTTGTTTCTATTTAGTATTTACTTTTTCCCCAGTTACATGTAAAAACAATTTTTAACATTTGTTTTTAAAACTTTGAGTTCCAAATTCTCTCCCTTCCTCCCTTCCTCCCTTCCCAACCTCCTCTCATTGAGAAGGCAAGCAATTTCATATAGGTTATATATATATAGTCATGCAAAATATATTCATAATAGTCATATTGTGAATATATGAAGATTGTTTCAAGGACTGCATAATGCTTACCACTGAAATAAGTCAACATCTGTTCGAAGATGCAGTAAAACTCAGCACATGATAAATGCCAGACAATTAAATACAATGAATAAAAACAGCAAATAGAACCATTAGTTTACTGTTGGCCAGGCTCTATACTAATGTTTCTCCAAAGATATGCCATGGCGCTGAGAGGTTGCTATAAAATTTTGACTGTTGTGTTATTGCAAATAAAATAAAATTTATAAGTACATAATCTTGTTTACTATTACTTATCTAACACACATAGAATGATAAGTATATTATTTGCAAAATAAATGAAACTTGATTGTGACTTTTATGCAAACTTTAAAACACATCAGACCTTAAACTCACATAAAACTACCCATGTATGAAACTCCCGAGTTTCCTATAGTGTTGCCACCCTGAGACATTCAGGGTGCCAAGATTCTTCATGGCATAACTGTGAGCTAAAAAACAAATTGACAACTATTAGGGTTTGCTGACTTCTGGGAAGGTAAGGAGTTGGTAAAGAAAAGCGCAAATGAAGAAGTTATATGGGAGGCCAGTACTCTAGCTAGGCACTAGCCTTTGTGTTCCTTGTTGGTCCTTTAATTTAATCCTTTATCTTCTCTTTTCTCATAATACACATGCAAAATACATATGGCTTTATGTGAAAAGAGTCTTCAGTTAGAGTGAAAAATGTAAAGAATTTTAAGTAACATGATCTCTTGCTTTCATGTATTATTGCTTCTAGTTTTAAAATGCAGGTTCCTAAGGTTCCTGAAGAGCTGCATGAATGTGTATGTCTATTTCAAAGCTGGAAGAAAATTTCTCAGGAACATTATGCAGAGAAGAATGTCCTTTTAAAAATTGTTGGGATGAATAAGATAGGAGGATGGGAAAGCCATGTAGCACATAGGAGGAGGAAAAACACAGGCACTCATATGTACATAATCACACACATATGTGTGCATATACAGTTCCTTCATCTTCTTGACCTCCTTTGTTTTGTAACTTTCTCATCTTAAGATTTTACACATCAGTTATACCATGGATGGACCCTTTGTTAGTTTTTAGCTAAGTGGCTAATGTCTAAATAAAATTATTTGGGGGCAACTATCTAGTTGCGCAGTGGATACAATGCTGGGTCTGGAATCAGAAAGACCTGAGTGTAAATCTGGCTTCAGATGTTTAGGAGATATTTAGCCCTGGTAGGCTCAAATTCCCTATCTGTAAAATGGGGATGATAGTAATAGCCCCTACCTCCCAGGGTTCTTGTGAGGGTCAAATGAGATGTTTGTAAAAAGCTTCACAGACCTTAAAATGCTACATAAATGCTAAGTATTATTGTTCTTTAAAAAGTAGTGGATTGTTGTTTGTTGTTTTTCAGTCTTATCCAGCTCTTCGTGCCCATTTGGGGTTTTCTTGGCAAAGATACTGCAGTGGTTTCCCTTCTCCAGCCTCTTTTACAGATGAGGAAACTGAGGCAAACAGGGTTAAGTGACTTGCGTAGGGTCACACAGCTAATAAGTGTTTGAGGCTAGATTTGAACCCAGGAGGAGGAGTCTTCCTGACTGCAGGCCAGGTGTTTTATACCACCTGGCTGCCCAAGTAGTGGATTATGGCATTCTTATCTCTTTAGAGAGCTTTTCTATTGTTTTCTGACATATTTTATCGATGGAAAGCAGAAACATAGGCCTTAAGTGACATATCACTGGACTTCAGATCTGGCTCTGTTCAGATTCTGGGCTCAGATACTCACTAGCTCTATAGTTTAAGGAACCCACTTAATGATCAGTGCCCTCTTCCAAGACAAGGAGGTTAGGCTAGGTTATATCTATAGTCTCTTCTGCCTCTGATGTTCTGCGATTCTAGGCTAGGCAGTACAGTCTTCTAGGCCTCTATGGCACATAGATAACAGTCTAACTTACGAAGATTTCCCAAGAGTTTAGTATGTAGTCTTTCTTGTTAACTCATTCCAACTCTTCACTTATCTCACTTTAAGTATTCTTCACTATATTTATGCTAGATTCTGTATTGCACACTTTTCTCCTTTATCCCCTCTCTTCCCTCTTATCTTCCCTCACTGCCTTCCTCCCTTCACCCCCACCCCTTCTCTTTCTTTCTCTTTTGTTCTAACCACCAAAGTCCTTGGCACTGCCAAATGGCTCAAAATAAGAAATAGATATCAGGTTTTTAAATTTTATTAATTTATTTTTGGTTTTCAGCATTCACTTTCACAAGATTTTGAGTTCCAAATTTTCTTCCCATTTCTCCCCCCTCCCAATCCAAAACTGTGTGCATTCTGATTACCCCTTCCCCCAATCTGCCCTCCCTTCTATCACTCCTTTCTCTTTCTCTTATCCCTTTCCCTTCTATTTTCCTGTGGGGCAAGATTGATTTCTATATCTCATTGCCTGTATATCTTATTTCCCAGTTGCATGTAAAAACAACTTTTAGCATTCATTTTTAAAACTTTGAGTTCCAAATTCTCTTCCTTCTCCCCTCCCTACCCACCCTCACTGAGAAGGCAAGCAATTCAATATAGGTTATACATGTGAATCATGCAAAACACTAGTCATGTTGTGAAAGACTAACTATATTTTATTGATTCTATTCTCTCCTTTAACCCTGTCACTCCTCAAAAGTGTTTGCTTCTGATTATCCCTTCCCCCCGTCTGTCTTCCCTTCTATCATGCCCCCTCTCTTATCCCCTTTCCCCCTACTTTCCCTTAGGGTAAGATAGATTTCCATACCCAATTGAGTGTGTATGTTATTCCCTCCTTAAGCTAAATCCAGTAAGAGTAAGGATTCTCACCCACTCATTCCCTCTCACCTCCACTGTGAAATTTTTTTCTTGCCTCTTTTATGTGATTTACTCTATTCTACTTCTCTCTTTCTCCTTCTCCCAGTACATTCCTCTCCCATCCCTTAATTTTATTTTTTTTAGACATCATCTCTTCATATTCAACTCACCCTGTGCCCTCTGTCCATATATATTCCCTCCAACTACCCTAATACTGAGAAAGAGTTACAAATATCATCTTTCCATGTAGGAATGTAAACAAAACAGTTCAACTTTAGTAAGTCCCTTATTATTTCTCTTTCTTGTTTACCTTTTCATGCTTCTCTTGAGTCTTGTATTTGAAAGTCAAATTTTCTATTCAGCTCTGGTGTTTTGACTAAGAATGCTTGAAAGTCCTCTATTTCATTGAATGAACATTTTTTCCCCTGAAGTATTATACTCGGTTTTGCTGGGTAAGTGATTCTTGGTTTTAATTTTAGCTCCTCTGACCACTGGAATATCATATCCCAAACTGCTATATCTTTTGTTATCTTGATTGTGGTTCCACCATACTTGAATTTTTTCTTTTTGGCTGCTTGCAATATTTTCTCCTTGACCTGGGAACTCTAGAATTTGGATACAATATTCCTAGGACTTTTCCTTTTGTGATCTCTTTCAGGAGGTAATGGGTGGATTCTTTCAATTTCTGTTTACCCTCTGGTTGTAGAATATCAGGGCAGTTTTCTTCCATGATTTCATGAAAGATGATGTCTAAGCTCTTTTTTTACCATGGCTTTTAGGTAGTCCAGTAATTTTTAAATTATCCCTCTTGGATCTATTTTCCATGTCAGTTGTTTTTCCAGTGAGATATTTCACATTGTCTTCTATTTTTCAATCTTTTGGTTTTGTTTTATAATTTCTTGATTTCTCATTAAGTCATTAGCTTCCATTTGTTCCATTCTAATTTTTAAGGAATTATTTTCCTCAGTGAGCTTTTGGACCTCTTTTTCCATTTGGCCAATTCTGTTTTTTAAGGCATTCTTCTCCTCATTGGCTTTTTGGACCTCTTTTGCCATTTGGGTTAGTCTATTTTTAAAGGTGTTATTTTCTTCAGTATTTTGGAAGTCTCCTTTAGCAAGCTGTTGACTTGTTTTTCATGATTTTCTTGTATCACTCTCTTTTCTCTTCCCAGTTTTTCCACTACTTCTCTTACTTGATTTTCAAAATCTTTTTTGAGCTCTTCCATGGCCTGAGACCAATTCATAGTTTTCTTGGAGGCTTTGGATGTAAGAGCTTTAACTTTGTTGTTTTCTTCTTGTATGTTTTGATCTTCTTTGTCAACAAAGATTCTATAGTCTGGTTTTTTTCCTGCTCTTTGCTCATTTTCCCAGCCAATTACTTGAGTTTTTATCTCTTTGTTTAGGTAAGATGGTGCTTCCATTGTGGAGGGTGTACTTGTCCCATGCTTCAGGGGTTTTGTGTAGCTGTTTTCAGTGATATTTCTAGAGACCTGTAAATTTTCAGTTCTTCCAAGGTGGCATGATCAAAGGAGAAGTATTTACTCTTGTGCTCTGGTCTGTAAGTGACCACAAGCACTCTTTTCTGACTTGGATCTGTGAGTAGGATTCCCTCTCCACAGCCGCCACAAGCTCCTCCATGCCAGCATTCCTCCTCATCCCAGGACCGCCACCTAAGACTGTGACCCAGTTCCAAATGCGGACAAAGCAAGAGAATCCTGTCTCAGCACCAGCAAAGAGATCCCTGCAATCCTCCTTTGATCAGCAGCTTGATTCCCTCATTCTCTGTGGGTCAAGAGTTTTAGAAGCAGCTGCTGCTGCCCTGGGGCTAGGACCAGACTGTGGTCCTTTCTCACCTAGGTCCAACAGACCTTTCCTACTGACCTTCTAAGTTGTCACTGGCATTTGTGGCTTGAGAAGTCTGGAAACTATCACAGATGCCAGTGATTCAGTCTCCAGAGGCCTTCTCCAAATTTGCTAGGGCCCAGTCCGTGCTGGCTGGGCCTATGCTGGACTGTTCTCTTCTCTCAGACTGGTGCAACAGACTTTTCCTGTAGACCTTCCAGGTTGTTTTGGACTCGAAGTTTGTTTCACTCTGCCACTTTGTGGAGTCTGTTGCTCTAGAATTTATTTAGAATCAGTTTTTGGTATTTGGAGAGGTTTGGGAGAGAGCTCAAGCAAGTCTCTGCTCTTATTTTTCCGTCTTGGCTCTGCCTCTTCAGGTAACAGTTTTTATCAGAGGAAATGACTCTAAAGAAGATACATTATCATTTGCTTTGCTGCAGCACCCTAAGGAACACTGGGCCATTCCATCATTTTTATTTTTATCCCCACTGCTTAACCCACATCTTTGTACATAGTAAGCATTTAATAAATACTTTTTTTCATTCATTCATTCTCTATCACTTCTTCCTTCTCCTCTCCTTTTTACATCTTTCTCTTCCCTGTCTTCCTTGTCTACTTCTCCCCTTTGCCCTCTCCATTTGTGAAAGAAGTGTTCATTTCAATTTAGCAAGTATTCACTGAGTGGCCTCTAAGTGCTCAGCATTTAGAGGCTACCATATTTTGATTTCATACATTTTTTTGTTTTTATTTTGACAGCGTTAATTACTATACTTGCCAATGATGATGGCCCTGGAATTCTGTCATTTAATAATAGTGAACACTTTTTCCTAAGAGAACCAACAGCCCTCTATATCCAGGAAAGTGTTGCAGTATTGTATGTTGTTCGAGAACCTGCCCAAGGACTGTTTGGAACAGTGACTGTTCAATTTATTGTAACTGAAGTAAATTCTTCAAAACTGTCTGGAGATCTGACCCCTTCGAAAGGGTATGTTGTTTTGGAAGAAGGAGTTCGATTTAAGGTAGGATACTTGGAGATACTAAAGAATAAAATACCATTTTTGGTAACTGTCTAAAGTCCTGTTGGAAATAAGATAGATTAAACTGGCAACATTTATATAAAGAAACCATGTTTATTCAGTTATTTTCCTGTTTCTACCTACTTGTAAATTTAAACAATCCAATGATTATTTAAGTAATACAGTAGGTTATATTTTTATTTTAGACACTTATGCTATTGTACCTAGATACCCTGTATTTTCAAGCACTGTCATATCATTTTATAAATCATATCGTTATGAAACCAAACTACCTAACCCCTAACATGATGACTTAATTATCTATGCATCTTTGGCAAGACTCTAGTTAGGTGGAATATGACTTGTCTCAGAATATTTATCAGAGTCAGTATCTTATGTGTCCGTAACAGTAGCTGCTTGGAATATGACGGGAAGAATTTGAATGAAATTTTTTATGTTGTTTTCTTAGTGAAATTGCACTATAACCTATGCATAAATGCCTATATATGGTGCTAGCCTTGTCTTGTTGTCCTTTGCAATTCTCTTCCTTTAGAAAGTGTTAATAATATATAGGCATGTGGCTACTGAATGATAATGATAATTAAAAATAATAGCTAGTATATATAGTGTATTAAGATTTTACAAACCACTTTACAAGTACAGTGCTGGACTATGTACTATGAGCTATGCTAAACTCTTTACAACTATCTCCTTTGATCCTCACAACAACCCTGGGAGATACATGCTTTTATTAGCTATTATTATTTCCACTTTACAGGTGAGGAAATTGAGGCAGATCTGCCTCAATTAAGTGACTTGTCCAGGGTCACACATTCTGAAGTGGCATTTGAACTTCCTGTACCTTAAAGCTGCTTCTCTGGTAGAATAGTCCCTAGTAATCTGGTTTCTTTTGTTTCTTTATCCTGAACATTTTCCCAATATTTTCCACCATTCTTTCCAATTTCCACTGTGACTGTGCAGTTATCAAGTGGTTGTGTGTGTTGACTCAGTTTTGAGGACCTTGTTGAGGTAAATTACTTCAACTTTTGCAACATGTGTTGCCATATAAACTGCCATTATATTCATGGTGGTATTTTTCTTGCGCTCATCCTTGTGCAAGATGAGATGAACAAGAGTTTTACAAGGGAGTTCTTCTTGTTGTTTTTGGGTACATCATGAAAAACAGCTCTGTCATCACCTTTTCTTCTCCAAGCAGAATCTTTGTGTTTTCTGCAATCTTCCACTCCATTTTCCCACTGATCTGCCACTATTATTTCAGAAATGAAAAGGAAGCCATGTAGGACTACTTTACACATGGCTTTGTTTCATGAGTTTCCATGGTCAAATAATTCATCATCAAGTGGCCTTGATATATTAGTAGAATGTCCCAGAGCTTCTGTTCTTCTGACCTCCCTTCCGAGAATCCAGGGTCACTTTGACACTATGATGAGGCATATTCAAGAATAAAGCTGGGATAGAGTAGGCTTCGTGAAGTGCTCTAAATTACGAGTCCAATTGTGATGACTGTAGTGAAGAGATAATTATAATTTTGGGACTTTGACTTGATCTTTTAAGAACAAGAAACAGCTAGCTGTATTAGTTGTCACTTATATACATGGAAGAACTGAGAAATTATGACAATAAAAGCTTTCAGCTACATAAATATTCTACCACATTATGAGAATCTGAAAAAATAAGAAGACACTCCATGGACTGGATTATTTTGTTGTCAAAAATTTGACTTCTCTCTGTATGTGTGCTGTGTTGGAGTTGTATGTTAATGACTTCCTCTTCCTGATTTATTTGCAGATGCTCCACATATCTGCCATACTAGATGAAGAACCAGAGATGGATGAACATTTTGTTTGTACCTTGTTCAACCCAACTGGAGGAGCCAGACTGGGGACATCTATACAAACTCTCATAACTGTTTTGCAGAACCAAGCTCCACTGGGTCTGTTCAGTATTTGGGCAGTTGAAAATAGGTATAGTTTATTAATATAAAGACTACAGCTTCTGATAACCAGTAGGAAGTATACTCCTGAAGTGAAGAAAATGCAGAATGACAATTTCTCTGAGGGCAGAAGATATTAGTAACCTGAAGACATTTAGTACTAATGGTATTAGTGCAAGTCTTATGTTTTCACTAAAAAATGTGACATTCTTAGTATTTTACAGTATTGAGAAAGAATAATAAAAGATTGAGGCAACTATTTAGCCAAATCTGAATAGTTTAGTTATATATTTAACTTGAATATGTTTTAAACATTTCCATTGGGTGCCGAGTTTTTCCGCATTTGATTTCTTGAAAATAAGCTGTTTCATTAGTAACATCTTATATTTTTATGGCATTTTATATAGCACTTCGTCTTTTACAAAATGTTTTCTCATTTAATTCTCACTGTAAGGGTGGATAGAGGATAGAGACTGGATTTGTGATGTCATTGGCATAGGGAACTCTGGAATAAGGAAACTATCTCTATCAATGCAATTTGTTTTAGAGAGTTGGCTACAACCCTGAGATGTTAAGTGCCACCAGGGTCATGCAGCCATAATATAGAAGAGACGAACTCATCTCACTGTTTCCAAGGCCACCTCTCTCCCCATTATGCATCTTCCTACAGTGTGGCTATATCTATCTATCTATCTATCTATCTATCTATCTATCTATCTATCTATCTATCTATCTATCTATCTATGAATGACAGGTATTATTATCTCCATGACAAAACTGAGTCTTTGTTATTCCCAAAGGCCTATAGCTAGAAAGTGACAAAATCAGACTTCAGTCTAGTCTCTTGACTTCAGGTTCAAGATTCTTTATACCATATCCACTGACTCCGTATAGATCTAGTCTTTAACATTTTTCAGCTTGTTTATTATTATTTCATATTATTCAGTTCTACAAATTCAAAAAACATCATGTATCTTCTCTGTGCAGGACATGTGATAATTGAGAGACATACTACTTAAGATGTATTTTCTTTGTTTTAGACAAATGTAATCACTGATTTATTTTCAGTCTTGACCTTATGTCATGAAAACATCTTAGCATTATGTTTTCTGTACCATTATTGATTCATATTTGTTGAGTTATTTTGTAGGTGGAGGGAAAGTGGTCCTGATCCATTATTTCATTGGTATAGGGACTCCCAATAAGGAAACTCCCTCTATCAATGCACTTGCCTAGCTAGGGTCACACAGCCAGTATGTGTCAGAGGCAGAGCTTGAAGGTAGGTTTTCCTTACTCAAGGTCTTCCTCAGTCCAAGACTAGGTCTCTACTACCCTAACGAGCCTCTATTGAGCTATTGGAGTGTGCAGTTCATTGTACCTATTTTGTAGATATTCAAATGATAGTATGCTTCCCTAAAAGAGCATTTGCTTACTGTCAGTTATGTTTCATTATTTATTCTATGCATGTCAAATAATTAGAGTATGCATTAGATATGCAAATGAGATTGTTTCCTCACTTTCTATAATTCTACTTATTGTTTTTAGAGCCGCAACTATCACCATTGAAGAAACCAACAGGACTGTTTATTTAAATGTGTCTCGGAGTAATGGGCTTAATTTAACTGTGAGTGTGGAGTGGGAGACAGTGTCTGAAACTGCCTTTGGCATGAGTAAGTTCAGTTCCTTAGGAAAACAAAACCTCAAAGCTTCCAAATGCCTGTCAGATTTTTTTGCCTTTAATTGTTTGTCATTTTATTGAAAGTTGAGAGAAAGCAATTAATAAAGTAGCTTGAAATGTTTAATTTATTATACAAGATAATTTCTACTTTGGAGTTCTTCCCATTGCTTTTCACAGTTTGTTGGGTTTCCAGGACTCATCTTATTTTAGAAAGCATTACAGTAGCTTCGTAGCACTTAATTTTTTAAGAATTCAACTCTGCATGTGGACCAAAGATGAGGAGAGGGAGGTAGGGTAAGGGAAGGGAGAGACAGAGAGAAGTATTGGTCTATTTTGTGAGCAGTTGCCCCAGTCGAGTAGGAAATGGGAGACCTGTGTCAGCTCTTGCCTCAGTGTGAGTATTTTTTCTGCAGTATGATTCTAGAAATTTGCTTTTCATCAAGCTACAAATCTTTTTGTTCTGCTTGGTCTGGGAAAGTTAATGAAAGGAAAAGTCTTAGAACTTCCTAGCCCTTCCTAGTCAGCTGGAAGGTCTCTGCTATGTGCTCTTTGAATTCCTAGTGCCCTCTGTTATCTGGGTGAAGCAGGAATAAGATTATGTGTAAAATAATTACACTTCTGGGTGAATCCCTTTCAGAGATATTTTTCCTTCTAATTATCAGTCTTCCAGATGGTCAAGATTTTACCTGTTTTTATTTTCTTCTTTGTGTTTAGAAGTCCTGGTGTCTTGTTTCTCTCCTTTTCTGTGTGCTATAAAAAATAACATTTACATTCGGTTGTTTCTAAAACAAGCATTTAATGTCTCTGAACTCTCAGATAGAGACTACTACCTTTTAAAGAAACCTTAGTATCTTTCTAGCTACAATTGTTTAAAGATAATATACTGTACTCTAGGTAGTTTTTAAAGCATTTTTAAGGATGATATTGGTTGTACATGGTATTCACCTTGCTTGCCAATTTTATACACTAAATACCAATGTAAGACCTAACTCTAATTTATCTAAAGACCTTTAAATTTAAGAATCAGCTCTATTCTTTAATCACAGATGTATTCCCTTGTCTGGCTAGGTAAGACCATTCAGACTTTTTTATGAAAAAAGAATGGCAGACTTCCAGCATGTCTAACTTTTGTGTGAAGATGAAGACTTTACAAGTTAATTTTTAAGAAAGGGAAACTGTTAAAGGTTTTTAAGAGTATAGCTGCTTGATTAAGTAGGCATAGTGTCAGCTTAGCTCCTGATCTACAAATAAAGTTTAGCTTCAACATTTATATCGTCTGTTGCTTACTGTCTCCTAATTGATGCAATTAGTATCTTTTCCATGGGCATGGAGTGTCAATAATGTGAAAATTTCCAACTTTTTTTTCACCCTGTTTCAGTAGAGATGTCATATGGACTTGATAGAAATGATGGACATTTACTTTTAATTGTAAAATAAATATAATAATTAAGATAATATGGAAAATTTTAACTCATTTAATACATGGCTCTCTCTTGTACACTAGAATTTTTCTGGGTTTTAGAATTTTTCAAGTTTTTAGCTGAAAGCTCTCACCAGGAGTGCCAGTTAAAGAAGATAAGGCTCTTATGAAGTCTGTTAGATATTGTTTTAGATATGTTTTTAGTATGTTACAATATTGAGCTGAACAAACTGTTATGGGATGAACAGCATAGTCCTTATTTCCTGAAATAATAGCTGAAACATGCTGCATAGTGGTGTGTGCCTTTTTTAAAGGTCTTTTGCTCATTAATTTTCTTTCTTTTATTTTCTTGTTTTTTTGATTCAGCAAGCATTTTTAATTACTTGCTGTATTCAGGGTACTTCATCTGACAAAAATGAAATAACCATAGCTTTATTAAACACACACACATACAATATCTACACATGTATATGAAGTTACATCATATAGACATTTAAGTTACTAAAATTCAGCAGTATTCCCATGGCAGAGAATGCACATATACATATAGATTGATTGGCTTTTTTGTTTTTATTAATACTCCATATGTCATATTGATACATATAGGTCATTTTGAAGATTTTTTCTTAGTTATTCATGTGTGCAATTAGTTGATGGCAGTTTTAGGGTATTTAACATATCTTCATAAGTTTTTCATATGCAATTCATATGCAGTTATTTACATATAAGATTTTATGATTCAAACTTGGTGTTTCATAGGTTTTTTTGTTTATTATTTGGAGGTGTGGGAGTAGAAAGCCTTGTCAAATTTTCAAAACATTAGAATTTGAAATTAGTTGCTAGGGATACTTTTAATTTAATTTTTTTGACCGGGGCCAAATCCACAATTGAACTAATAGTAATCTCAGATATGTTGTTATTCATTGATCTCCAAATCCAAAAGTATTTTTTATTAAAGTTAGAAAATATTCAACAATGTTAAAAGATTTTTCTAATTGTAAATTTTTTTCCTCTTATTTAGGGGGAATGAACAGTGTACTCTCTGTCTTTCAAAGTTTTGAACCAGCTTCCAGCTGGTGTTTCTTTAAATTAGGAGAATCAGTATATGGTATAATGTTAAGAATATCCTCCCAACAATTTTCTTCTCTCTATCGATGGCAAGGAATTTTTATTCCAGTTGAGGTAAATCTTGATTCTTGTAGTTTTAGATAAATTAGCTAACATGTATTTGGATATTTCTCACTATTTTTCTTATTGCTTACTTCTTAGGATATTAATATACAAAATCCTAAAAGCTGTGAGACATTTTATATCAACGGTTCCCCCTATGTTGTGATCACTCATGGAGAAAAAGATGGAGAGAAACCTTCTAAGAACAACATATATTCTATCACATCAGAGTTTAAATTATTCCTGGTAAAAAATTAATATTTTTGCATACAACATTTCTTAAGAGGTCAGATTTTTATTATTTAGTTGGCGTCAAACCATATATACTCTAACTTTAGTTGGAAAGAAACTTTCTCTTACAAGGTATGTAACTTATGGCCCAGGACCTCCTAAGATTCTGGGTGTCACAAATGGTAGGCTTCCCTAGTTTCCTGTGCAAGTACTCAAAGTACATATGGGTAGAGAGGACAGCCTTAATTTCACCCCTTAAAAACTTCAAAGGCTGCATAGGAGTCCATAAGTGACTATAGAAACACGAAAATTATTCAGAGGACTCACAATAGCCTATAAATAAGCATAAAACATAGTACATTCAGAATTGTTCCCTTTGGGAAGAGCTGAATTTGGGCATGCCATAGGGGCAACACTGACTTTCTAGTGGATCCTTCGATTCCCCATAGGTCCTATATAGTCCCTCCAGAATTCATAGTTTCACCTGTGGTTTGTCTCCCAAGAGGCAAACAGATTTTGGGTTTGCTTAACAAGCAATACCCAGATATTCTAGTGAATCATTCTTTTTCACTTCCCCAGAGTCCCATTATGGCCTTGTGGTACTACTCTGAGGTCTCAGACTCCCACAGAAGGGAAACATTCTTTGGAGCTCCTAGACAGCAATTTTCTTTTCCATCAAAATGGTCTTAGTTATCCATTGTAATAGTTAAAGTTGGCAAACTTCCAACTTCTTGCTCCCTCGTGATGTAGCTTTAGTTTTTGTTGCTTTTCTAGATGCAGGGGCTACATTATTTATCTTTTTCTTAGAGAGATGCTGGTCAGGGACTCTCATTCTGTTTTACAGGCTTAAGTCTTCAAGCTCTTAAACTTGGGTTTACTCTTGGGCCAGAGTTGCCTTGGAAATTGCATTTTTTTCTGGCTAAAAGACGATTTGGTGATCATATTTCCTAAGAAATTGAAATCCTCCTTCCAATACACAGACTTGCTCTGTTGTAATGCAGTCTAGGGAAAAGTTTAAAGCAAAAAGGAAAAAAGAGCTGAGCATTGTGACTGTCTAACTTCTATAGGCTGTTTCAAAGGGAGGTTCCTCTGACAAGAATCCAACCTCCTGAGTCATCTTAGTGAAGACCATAGGCCCTGATAATCATTCAGGATCTGTCTCCTTCACTATTTTTTTTAAAAAAAACTTACTTTATTCTGAATTTAAGAAATCAAAAAAGCATTTTCATAACAGTAGAAGAGAAAAAAAGATAATTGCACATGAAACTGCATATCTATTATGTACAGCTTGCTATTCATTTTAAATATATAACAAAATTATGATGTAACTTTCTCTTTTTCCTCCTTTTTCTCCTCCCCACCCCACCCTAAAGATAGCTACTATTAGACACAAATGTGTGCACGCGTGTGTGTGTGTGTGTGTGTGTTTGTAAAATCATTCTAGACATACTTCTGTTTATCAGAGCCCACATTCTCCTACAAGTCCACATTCTTCAGGGATTGGAGCTTACCTGACCCCAAAGACTCACATCCCATAAGCTCATCAAGGTGATTGGGAGAGTTCATCAATTTGATCATGGCAATCCTCTCATCTTTCCCTCCTGCCTTGCTCTCCCCCCACCCCCTCGAAATGTATCTTTCTAAGCAATTCGTCATATATTTAGTTAGGATCACAGAACCATAGATCTATAATTCAGTACAATACTTTTCATGTCTTCCTTCAGATATCTATAAGAAACCAGTGTAAACCTAGAACTCACAACTCCTTAAAGTTATGTTTCATGAAAAATTGGCTAATAATGTTGATCATGCTCATAACTCAGTTCTCTTTTTCTTAATTTTAATTGTACTGTTATGCCTTCCTTATAGGAACAGACAATTGTAGTTCCAGAAAGTAGTCAAGTAAAACATTTTACTTCAACCAATCAACATTATTTGATTGTTGCAAGTCAGAGGGATGATTCTGAGTTGACTCAGGTTTGATTTTTTTCTATGTTTGAAAAAAAAAAATCTAAGTTTTTTTTTTGGTACCATACCTTAGAACTCAGGATTAAAGCACGGTCATACTTAAATGGCAAATAAGAAAATGGAACTTAGTCATTGATTCATTACAGACTGATTAAATGTTCTGTTTCTTTTATAAAATTAATATATTAGGTTTTCCCAGAAAGTGACTTGGTTGAATGCCTGGGAAATTAAATAGACTGGGTCACTGTTCATGCTTAAGACAAGCATTGGCAGCCTTCCTTCCCCCAAAGACTACATGCACTGTCATTATTTAGATCAAATTTGAGCTTTGATGACTCCTTCTTAGAGAAGTCTGGGTATTTTCCTGCATATTATTTTGTTTCCTATAATGGGGTATAATATTATATTACCAGTTACCGTTGGTCATAGTGAGATTTTTTTTCAGTGCCTTAATTCATTTAAAAAAATTCACGTAAAAATAAGGTTGCTGTGAACACTAAGAATCTGTAGGTCTAACGATTTTAGGAATTGATTCAGTTCCAAATAGCCCACTAAACAAACAGGAAAAAAAAAGCAATTTTGCATCAGTACCCATCTGAGGCTTATTTTTCTCCCTGCCTAAGAGGTTTATTTCCTCTCATTTTTGAAAAAAAAAGTGTGTTTGGCTTATGGAATTGTTCTTGAGCTTCAGGTGAAATAAAAGGGGCCCTCAGAGAAGCACTATTTGACATATTAGGTTGTCGAAAACTCCCAGGTCCCAGTATAAGATGACTTTGCTTTTTAACATCTCCTACAGGTCTTCAGATGGGTTAGTGGAAGCTTCGTGCCGCATCAAAAACTTCCCATTCATGGAGTGCTGAGCATGACCTTGTTTCCCAGAGGAGGGTACATGTTCCTAGCTGTCTCTCCATCTGACCCTGGATTAAATTCCATTTTGTTCAGATGGTCAGGCAATGAGTTCAGTCACTTTCAAGAAGTGTCCATCATTGGGACAGTGCATGTGGAGGCTTTGACTTCAGGAGATGACATCTACTTAATTTTTGCCAAAGGAATATTTCTAGGTAATAAAATACAGCCTTAGCAGATGCACGTGTAGATATTATTGAAGTCATTTAGTATTCATATGGTATTTTATATGAGAAAATTGCTTGACAATAATTTTTTAGTTAATCCATAAAAATATTTCTTCGAAACAGATAGATGACTTGTGGTATTGTGGATGGAAATGGAAATAGACACAGAATCACGTGACTTAAGCTCTGTCATAGTGTGAAGTAACAAAAGAATTGGAAACACATTTTTAAAGTTTTTTGTCTGTGCTTAGGTTTTTGAGCCACTAGTGTCCTTAGGGTAGAATCGAAAATAAACTTGACCTTGGTAGTTTTATACTGATGATACAAAACTTATCACAATAAAATCTTAGACATGTAATCCTAAACAACTTCTGATGCATCTTAACTTTGTAAGTTGGCCTATGGTTAATGAGTGTCAGTGATGTAAAATGTCTAGAGACTTCAGGTAGTAAAGTTGTTTTTGAAATTTTCTCTGAATTTGAAAGGTGATTCTTCCACTTTACTTTCAAAGGGAAAAATCAACCGTTCTTCTAATATAGTTAAACATTGTTTTACCTCTGTGTTCCTGTTTACCATCTGTTAGTTTTAAGTGGTTAACCATATATACATTTTATTGTAATGTAAAAAAAAAGATGACCTATTTTTACTTTATCTTTATTAAATTTAACATTCCTTTATTATGTGTTTTCCTGGGTAATCTTAATGTTTGTTCTCTAATTTTTGCCTTAAGTTTTTACTTTTATTCTTTTCTTGTAGGAGACAAAAGTTCAACTGATGTGTTCATCTGGGAGACAGGGAAATCTTCTTTAAGATATTTTCAATCCTTAGATTTTGATGCTGTAAACAGGATCCACTCCTTCACTCCTACCTCAGGGATAGGTATGGATTAATGTTTGTGGACTTATTCTAATTGTAACTACTACTTTTAGAAAATAATAACAAACTTAGTTTTAATTATAGTAAGTTTTAATTCATTTCTAAAGGTACCAGATTGTGGGAATAAAAATATCCAAATTAGATTTAATAGGCTACAAAGTAATTGACATGGACTTTAATTGGGATTTTTGATTAAGAACTATTCCTTCCCTTCCTAGGATTGGAGGATCCTTATACTTAATGGAAGACCGACTTTAGGTTTTGGTCTTCTCAGGATTTTCTCTACTTTCACATGAACCATCTTGAAATGCAATAAAAAGAATTAAACAAATGGAAAAAGTTGTTAAAGGGAAAAGTCAGAGATGTCGCGTGGATGTAGAGCTGAAAGGAATCTTCAACCTTTTCACTGTACAGTTGAGGAAATTGAGGCCTAGATGGCCTCAAGATCACATTGACAGAAGTAGCAGGGCCAGAAACTGAATC
The DNA here is from genome assembly GCA_028646595.1 of Phalanger gymnotis. Classification (NCBI taxonomy): domain Eukaryota; kingdom Metazoa; phylum Chordata; class Mammalia; order Diprotodontia; family Phalangeridae; genus Phalanger; species Phalanger gymnotis. The sequence continues at coordinate 371,625,778 of CM053622.1, forward strand.
CTAACTCTCTAACTTCAAAGTTAATGCTGTCTCTTATGCTTCTAGCTTTGAAAACTGAGGCATGACATTTCTTGGGCTTTTTATGCATTGTGAAATTATAAAGGAGGTAGAAAATTGCTGTTTCTGTTCTCTGCTAAGTATAGAATTAGAAAAAAATGTGTTTATTTACAACCTGATGCCTTTAGGTTGGATCGTATAAGCCAGTCTATTGTGAGGGTCCCCCAGAAATCCATCCTTTGTTCTCTTCTTTATCTCTTACAACTTAGGAACTCAGCAATTTCATCTTTTACTTTGGCTTCAGATACCTCCTATGTCAACAGGGAAACAGACATTTATTAAATTTCTTCTGTGTGTAAGTCACCATTCTAGCAGCTGGAGTTGTAAAGAGGTTCCTGTGACTAGTGTCTGTTCTGAGAAATAGAACATGTATATTAAAAATATACACAATTTTAAAATGAAATATGGTGATGATTAGAGTAGCAAGAAGGAAATTACCTTTTAAATCAATGGATAAAGGAAGAATTCATGACCAAATAAGGGATAGAGAGGATCACAGAAGATAAAGTGGACGGTTTTGATTATATAAGATTAAAAAGTATTTAAACAAAATTAATATAGTTAAAATTCGGATGGAAACAGGTAAGTGGGAAAATAGCTTGATAGCAAGTTTCTCTGATAGAGATTTCATTTAAAAGACTTATAAGGAACTGATTCAGTTTTTTAAGAATAAGGATCGTTCCCCAACTGATAAATGGTTAAAGAATGTGAATATTCAGTTTTCAAAGGAATTCAAGCTATATGAAAAAAATGTGACAAGGAGCCAAGATGGCGGCTGGAAAGCAGGGACCTGTGTGAGCTCCCCGCCAGGTCCCTCCAAACACCTATAAAAATGGCTCTGAACAAATTCTAGAACTGCAGAACCCACGAAATAGCAGAGGGAAGCAGGGATCCTGCCCAGGACAGCCTGGTTGGTCGCGGGTGAGATATGAAGTGAAGTCCTCAGCTGAGAAGATGGGAGAGAGTACATGGGAGGCCTGAGGGAAGAAGAAAAGGTTTTGAATAGCTGTTGTGGTAAGATGGGTAATCAAATAGAAAAGAGCAGTAGATTGCTTTGCTTCAGTGAGAGACAAGTTGAGATGGCATAAATTTGTAGAGGACTCAGCACAGTTTCATGATTTCCTCTAGTTCTGTCCATTAGCTCACAAGTGGGAGTAGGTGGTGGGAATAATCAAAGGTTGGGGTTTGGCAAGATATGGTCAATGATAGGACAACAGAGCAAGGGGTTTGATTATAGAGGATATTACAGATTTCAACTGTTTCATCAAGGGGTCAAGATCGAGAAGAAAGGAGAGTGAAGCCAGAGCAGAGGCGATTGCCTAGGTCAGTGTGAGGGTTGGAGATCTGAGATCATGATGAGGAATCAAAGTAGCTTTAGTAGGCATTTGGAATAGGGGGACTATGAGTATTTGATATGACAATATCTATTGAGAAGGTTTCTTTTCTTAATTTTTTATGATCAGTGTTATTATGTTCATGTAATTGTGGGCAATAGTTGTGTCTGTGGCAATGCTCCAGTCTTCCTATGGTTTATTTGTTAAAATTTTCAAGTATATTTTCAGATCCCTATCTGTAGTATAGGGATTTGTCATCTATTAATTTATGAAAGAGAATAAACTTATGATACATTAAAAATGCTTCAAATCACTAATAGAGAAATGCAAATGAAAGCTATTTTGAGGTTCCACCTCATAACCATTAGTTTGTCAAAGGAAGAATACGACAGATATTGGGAGGGGGAATAGATATGTTTATGTGTGGTTGGTGGAGATGAGAAGCAGTCCAACCATTCTGGAAAGCAATTAGGAACTGTGCCCCAAAGTCACTTCAAACAGGATATATTCTTTGATCCAGTGATCAGTAGGTCAATACCCAAAAGAAATCAAAGGAAGAATAAAAGGGCCTTATGTGCAAAATTATTCATAGCTGCTCTTTTCATAGTAATACCAAACTGGAAACTAGGGAAGAACCCACCTATTGAAGAATGGCTAAATAATGGTATATGAATGTAATGAATATCATTGTGCCATTTGAATGATAAATTGGATAGTTTCAGAGGAAATTGGAAAGACTTCTTTAAATTAGTGAGAATAATTTATATGATGACAAGAACTATATAATGAAAAACAATTTTGAGAGACTTTGGAAATCTGATCCATGAAATGATGAACCATGATTCCAGTTGTCCTAAAATAAAACTTACTACTCCCTTCCAGAGAGGTGACTTAAAGTGTAGAATGAGACATACATTTTGTGGTATGACCAGTGTGGTCATTTATTTTGTTAGAGTTTTTTATTAGGGTTTTATTTTATTTCATTTTTCAGTTGTTTAATGGGAACAGAGAAGAGAAAGGTCTGGGACAGATAATAAATGAATGTGAAATGAATAAAATACAAAAGTTTTATAATAATTTGCCAAATGAATGGCAGAGATAAAGTGCTAAGAAGGCTTAAATAGATCAGTTGAGCAGGAACTGAGGATTTGTGAAAGGTTACTACAGGAAATGAGAGGCAGTGTGATGTAGTAGACAGAAAACTAGTGGTCTTGGAGTCAGGAAGGTCTGGGTTCAAGTCCTACATCTCATACATACTGGTTTTGTAACTGGACAAGTTGTTGTCCAGTTACACACGATCCCACATTTTAGTGCCCTTGCCAGTGTTCAAAGCTCTGATGGGTAGACTACATTTCCTCATTGGGAGTTTGCCTTTTATCAAATCACAGTTCTAATTTTTAAAAAAAGGAGAGATAAAATTGAAAAGGTGTATGATATTGGAGCCATATTGTGGAAAGGGCCGTGAATCCCGCATGTAACAGCACTTGCCTGGGCATTTCCAGATCACTAGGGTCGTTTAATGTCACATAAGCCTTACCTTCCAGGTGTAAAGACTGGGTAACCTGGAAAATAATGATACCATTGATAAAAAAGATCAAGTCAGGAGGAGGAGATTTTTTTGTTTGTTTTTTAAAGAAGTATGATGTTTTATTTTCAACATTTAAACATGAGGTGATAGAAATTTCAGCAGGCATCAAGAGCTGTGGATTTTAACCTTAGTGTTGAAGGAAGGAGATAGAAACTTGGAGGCCATTCATGTAGAGATAAAAGTTGTAGCTTAGGAGTAAATAAGATCTTCAAAAAGGAGAGTAGAGGGCAGAGGGTTCAGCAAATTTTGACTGATTTTCCATGAACTTTCTCTTTCTCTGCAGTTCTAAGTGGTGTATGGTCTATAAGTTTTCTTATCACCAACTAAATTTAATATAATAAAGACCTGCTTATAATTCTGTTTTTTATTTTAAATTTATTTTTTCCTTTAATAAAGATCTATTTCCTCTCCTACCCCCTGAATAAAAGAAGAAAAACAAAACCCTTGTGAAAGTGTACATGCTCATGCAAAACAGATTCCCATATTGGCCATGTCCAAAAATACGCGTCTCATCCTTCACCCTGAGTCCATCACCTCTCTGGCAAGAGGTGGGTAGCATGCTGCATCATCAGTTTCTGGAACTTCATTATCAGTTCTTAATTTGGTCATTGAATGTTTTTAAGTCTTTCAAAGTTGTTTGTCCTTACAATGCTTTCATTTGTATAAATTGTTCTCCTAGTTCTTCACCATTTCATATAGGTCTTCCAAGGTTTCTGTTAAATCCTCCCTTTCATCATTTCTTATATAGCACAATAGTATTAATTACAGAACGGTTACATTCATTTTCCATTCCTTTTATACTCCTGCTTTGTAACTACCTTCTTGAGTATAGTCAGCACTATTAGCATATCACTGATGATCTCACCAGGATACGTTGGGGTTCTTTTAACCTCATGATTGCCTTGGCTGTTGTCCCATCTTGCCACTGGTACCATCATAATATCTCCCAAATCTTCTCTTTTTTTGTACCCTGCTTCTCAATAATTAATGAGACGACATTGTTCACATTATTCCAATACCAGCTCTTTAAAGTGTTACAGATGAGTTTATACTCCACATCTTTGACCTTCACGTCTTTCTCTTTAGCAAGAAGATCAGGTGTTTTTTTGGCTGAGACCATTTTTAGCAAGAAGCTAAAAATGGTCTCAGCCAAAAAAAACACCTGATCTTCTTCTTATCTCCTTATTTTGGCTATTGATTTAGAGAGAGTGGGATGAGGCATAAAATGTAAGAAGATTGGAAAGGGAAGGGGAGAGGTTATGAAGGTTTGAATGCAAGAAAGGGGATTTTATATTTGATACTGGAGGTGATAGGGAGCCAATGGAGTTTATTGAGTAGGGGAGTGGCATGGGCAGACCTGTGATTTAGGAAATGTTTCAAATGGATAGTGGGCATATAGCCATACTCTTGTCATTGTTTCACAGCATTTTTAGAGGTCATTCATTCCTTTTGTCATTTTTCTTTTTTCTTTCTTTTCCTTACTCCTTACAGTCCACATACTCCTTGTCGGCAAAGTTGAATCTGCTATCTACTGCTGGAGTTCAGAGTTGAACCAATTCTCTTTTGTTTTGGGAGCACCTTCTGCTAATGATGCAGCTTTTGTTACCGTGAGGTCACTGAATTCAAGCAAAAATCTCATTGTTTTAGCTGAAATCCATTACTCACAAATATATGAGTTGTCTTATATCTCAGACCAATCTGATTTTATTCCCAGGTAGGTTTCACCTTTTCTACTGAGTATCTTAGTGCACTTTATATTTTGCATTCTGTAGTTTTGATACGTACTCCTTTGGTGAATGGCACAGGATAGACAACTGGCCTTGGAGTCAGAAGGAACTAGGTCTGAGTCCTGACTCTGACACATCCTGGCTACATACTTTGAGCTAGTCATGTAACCTCTTAATGCTACCAGTTAGCTCTCCAGAACTATGGCTCATGGAGTATGTGCTGATCTGCCTTAGTTTACTCTTTCCTCTCTTGGAGCTCACAAATCTAGGACCAGAATTTCTTTGGTTACCTAAAATTTAAATGCATAGGAATGAAGAGATATTGTATTGATATACCCCAAGTATATCCCTAAGGTCTTTATACTATATTTAACCAAAATATCTTATCAATTTCAACATTTTTAGTTTTGAGGAAGTTCTTTTGTTTTTCTGGTTATTGACATTTATTAGCGTTTTGAGATGTTTATAACCCATCTATCCTGTTTGTTCCTTATTTTTTGTGCTCATTATATATACATATATATTTATGTATGAATATGTGTATACTTATATATATATATATATATATATATATATATATATATATATATATATATATAATATGTTTCTTATGCCAGTTCAGGTGAATTGATATTCACACCTGGAATCAAGGAAGCTATAATTACAGTCAGTATTCTTGATGACATAATACCAGAGGAAGAAGAATCTTTCAGAGTTCAGCTTAAAAATCCTAAAGGAGGAGCAGAGATTGGTATTAATAATTATGTGAAAATAGTTATTCCATCTAACGATGATGCCTATGGAGTCATTGCATTTGCTCAGGTACTAGTATAAAAATTCTAAGACCAAGAAGTTGGGATAATGTATTGCATTTCTACAGTACCTATACACATTCAGGAATATTGTATATACCTCCTTTTAATTGTGTGAATTCTGTGGATAGAATGCAAGCATAAAAGTAACATTCTACAGCTAGTTCCCATGTGTTTGAATTTACACTATTCAAAGTTATTATTATGGAAAATATGATAATTGGTTCTAGCCCAATGGACATATGCAGTGCAAATTCAAATAATGTGACTACTTCATAGAGGTTCTTTATTTGCTGTTATTGAGAAACTTTGAGCACTCACCTCACACTTCTAGACCTAAAATCTCTTCAGGAGTCTTTGAGTTAGGAGTAGTAGTGGTTGGTCATACCTCAGAATGTCTTTGAGAAACAAGGCCATTTCAGAGATTTGCATTTGAGAGTCAATATTCCTTTCTAGCCAGAATACTAAGATAGATCCTTGAACATCTAAGTCCTGATATCAACCCTAATTCTTAGTGCTACAGACAGGCAGAAGACAATTACATTGTGTTGTATCAGCAATTTTGCTTTGCTACAAAACAAAAAACCAAACTTACTCTGTTGATATTTATATTTTTAAAGAGGTGTGTGGATATCGGCTGTCCCGATTTCATTTACCTCACACTGCTTTGGGTGTGCCTAAAGTGAGTGATGAAATCGTTGATATCATGTAAGAGATCTGATTAATGTATATTTTTTACTTAATTGATTTTGTTCTCAAATTACTATTATTGTTTTAAAATATTGATTATCTTATCAAAAAACATTGACTGTTGTTGATTCTAGTGTACTAAACACCCAAGTAGTATCATTTATTCTCTCATCCTAGGCTCATCCCTTCTCTACTATGACTTTTTTTTCATGGGAGTATTGTTTGTTTTCTCCCTATACTTTCCCCAGACCAAGGATTCTTAACATTTTTGTTTTAACTCCTTTTCTGAATATTTTTAATTGCATAAAATAAAATATATAGAAATACAAAGGGAGTCAATTACATTGAAATCATCAAAATAGTAAAAAAAAAAGTTTACAAACCCCACATTAGCACCCTCTAGTATAGAGTGCTAATGAGTCTCATATATAGTAGTAGGGTCCATCTCTATATGTTAGTCAACTTTCTAATAAGCTAGTTAAGTTAGAAGAATCATGTCCCCTGGCTGCAGATGGCACCCCAAAACCTTACCAGTTTTCTTGTAAATGTGTAGTATCAATTGATAATGAGGAGGCTGCATAATAGAGAGGAAAACATAAATTTCAATACCACAGTCACCTATAAGTGGTCTTGCTCTGTGCAAAGCACTGTTAGTTACTGAGGATATAGAGTTTAAAAAAAAAACAAAAACAGCCTCTTCTTCCCCTTAGGATCTTATGGCTGTCCGGGGGAAAAACAAAACAACAAAACCAAACTTCAAAGTATTTTTGTTGACTATGAATCTGTATCATCTTTGTATGTGAAAGAAAATGTGTACTTGTTGGTTATTTAGGTATGCTAGGTTCTTTTTAGTAAATGCTTTTTAGTTTCTTGTTTCCGAGTATTCAGGAGACTTAAGCTAACTCTAGATAATGGATCTGACTTTGTTTTAAATCTTTTAATTGGAATTAGTTAATGAAGGCCTCATGGAGTCTGGACAATCTGGCAACAGCACATTTGATTAAGGAAAGTAACTAATGAGAGTTTCACATGTGTTTTCTGGTTGCATCAAATCCTCATTGACTAACCTCATTAATTGAATGCACAGCGCCAGGGAAGCAAGGCTTCCTAAGAGCTATATGGTCCCTTGTGAATAAATGATAAGAACATTTTAGAAATAGTGACAGTTTCTCAGGGAATGTTTGATTGCTTTGGGCATGATTTTATTACTATCTAACATCTGTAACATGATGTTAAAATGTTGTATAAAATATAGCTAGACACGATCCTTTCTCAAGGATTTAGCATTTTAAATAGAATTGGAACCTAACGTTACCGAAAGATGAGGAGAGCCTACCTTGAAAAGCTATGTGTTCTGTATTGTATCTTAGGGGAATTCAGTGATTTTAAAGGAAAGAAGTGAAAGCATTTGAGAAGAGATATTACGGGTATCAAGCAAGGCACATTAAGAACGTACAGAGTTGAAAATGGGAATGGAATTAGAGAAAGCGCCTAGAGAGTATGATTGTGAACATGAAGAAAATGAGAAAGCTAGCACGAGAGAAAGACTGCTGGTGGGGAAAATGAAGTAAAAGTCTTATAAACGAAATATAAAACATCTGAAATTGACAGAGAAGGGAAGGAAAATTAGCAGGATTCCTTTAATTTTGGTTCTAAAGGTAGCAGAAACAAAAGAGAATGGGAACTTCAATCAGTGGGATTCATAGAACCAGAACGTGAGTTATTTTGGTTATTATTTATTATTCAGTTGAAGCCCTTCATAATTAGGAAGGAAACAAATAAACATTAAGTGCCTACTATGTGCAAGCAACTGTATTAACTGCTTTAGAAATATGTCATTTGATCCTCACAAAACCCATTTTTTACTAAAATCCCATCTTCTAGTGTAATATTAATTAAAGTGGGACTTTTTAAAAACTGTTTTCTCTTTTAGAATGCTAAAGTAATCAAGTGCTTTTGATTAGTCTTACTAGGTACAAAGCCCCAGGTCCATATACAGTTTCGCTGATTAGATATGAAGGCTTCAGGCCCTAAGAAGGATATATAAACTCAGAGATTAGCATTTTGTTTGGGGCTCTTACTCACTGAAAGAATGTTGGTGTGATTTGAGTAGATGAGACTTTGGGTAGCTGCTGGAGCCCTCTGGCTTTGGAAAAAACCCAGATGTTGGTGCTTCTCTGGTAACTATGTATTGCTATGGATGGACTGGTTTGTGTTATTTGCTCTGTTTATATAACGTATGTTTGTAGTTTCTGTTTGTATTTGCTCTAAGTTCAGGGTGCTGGCTTTTCCCTCTGAACTAAGTGAATGATATATGTATGTTAGATTAAAGTGAGATCGTAAACCCTTTAAAGTTGCTTTCCTTAGAAAATCAGATCAAAGGACCTGTGCTAACAGCCCTTCTGTGTGCTCTTGTTGGTCTTTCATCCCCACAACAGCTGCTAGCAGCATTGTTATTACATCTAGTAAGAAGCCTTTCTCAACAACTCTTAATTTTGTTACCTTCCCTCATTTAACTTTTATTTTTCTTGCATATAGCTTATGCGTACATGTGTGTTTGTTTTTTGTCTCCTCCATTACATTGTGAGGTCCTTGACAACAAGGCCATTCCTTATATCCTCAGCCCTAAACACAGTTCCTGGTGTATTGTAGGTGCTTAATTGACTGACTGACTGACTGACTGACTGACAACAACCCTGGGAAGTAGATGCTATTAGCATCCCTATAATATAGTTGAGGAAAATGAGGCAGATGGAGGCTTAGTGCCGTGCCCACAGTCACACAGCTTGTGCGGGTCTGAGGCTGGATTTGAACTTGAATCTTCATGACTCTAGGCCCAGCATTCTAGTCATTGTACCACCTAGCTGCCTCTTATAGAAGAGGGGACTAAAACCCAGAGAATTTTAGTAATTTCCTCAAGCACCATGGCAGGACAGAGACTAGAATCCTGACCTCCTAACTTTCCCAAACTAGCGATTTGTTCCTCTGTAGATATTATCATTTTACATATTAGACTTCAGACTTGTAATTTTGTGAAAATCCAATAACATTAAATATTAATGCAATTCTAGCTATACAATTTCAAATGACTAATATGTTTGTTATTCCTCTGCATTTTCAGAATTCGTTATATAAACAAGTGGAAGAAATGGAACACGATAACCTGATAACCTTAAATGTTGAACGTTTAAAAGGAACATATGGTCGGATAACAGTAGAATGGGTAGCTACTGGAAGTATTAGTGACATATTTCCCACATCAGGGGTGGTATGTAATATATGAAATTACAATGAAATTCCCATATGATGATAATTGATATTGAAAGATACTAAACATCTTCTATTAGGCTTTTGCTGTATGCCTTTTGGAGTGTGCCTTATAATGCCAAATCACTGAAACATGGAATTTAGCACAAGGTCAGGCTTTCTTAGATGAAGGGGGATGACTCGTTGAAGGGTCCAGGGAAGTAGCTCAGATTTGAATATTCCTGTAATCTTTTCTGAACCATACTACTGACTAATAATAAAGGTCAATGGCAAGTTGAGACAACCTAATCAATCAATGAAAGAGATCTTTTTATTTTTTATTCACATCAAAAGGAGGTAGTGATGAGAATAAGTTGGCAAAGGTAGGGTGGAACCAAAATGTGGACGTCATTAAGTGATGCTCAGGAGGGTTTATATTTTATTCATGATACAATAAGGAGCCACAAGATTTTTGAGTAGGTGACATGGTTCTAATGTTGAAAATAAACTCTCAGAGAGCACGAATTATTTCATTTTTTATGCATTACAAGTGCCTAGCATATCAAATACACATACAAATAAATGACTTAAGTATGTCATTTATTAAGAGTTTAAAAAATAAACAAAAATGAAAAAAAATTCTGCCCTCAAGGAGCTTACATTCAACTCTCAAACCTTGTCACTCAAAAATTTTTTTGTGATTCCTTCTTGTCTCATGAATAAAATACAGACTCTTCTGAGTGTCACTTAATATTTTCCACGATTTGGTTCCAACCTCCCTTGGGCTCTTTATTTTATATTATTCCCTTCCTTTCGTGTACTCAAAATTCCTGCCAAACTGAACAGCTCTCTGTCCTTGTTCTTGATGATCCATCTCCTGTTTCTGTGACTTCAGAGGAGTCATTCTCCATGCTTAGAATGCATACATCCCTTGCTTCCACTGCATAAAATTCTTAGTCTCCTCCAAGACTCTGTCTAGGTTCTGCCTTTTCCATGAGGTCTTCTCAGATGCCCTCCATGTGTTAGTGCTATCTCCCTCCCCAAATTATCTTTTATTGATTAATCTTGTGTTTACTTATCTTACAAGTACATAAGTATTTGCTTGAGCATACATCACCTAGTAGAATAATGAAGTCCTTAACAGGGACCTAGAATGGTGTATTGTGTATAGATTACCCTTAATAAATGTATGTGGATGAAATGAGATCCTTTTTGTCAGCAACCTGTAGAGAAATAGGTGGGTTGACCATGTGGATTAACCTGAAATCCATTATAAAGTGTTAGAGCTGGAAGTGATGTCAGAGGTCATCAATCCCAACCCCCTAAATTTAAGAGGTGAAGAAACAGAGAAGCCAAGTACCTTACCCAATGTTATATAGCAAGATAATGGGAGAACTGAGTTTTGAATCCATATTTCCTCACTCTTTCTACGTTGCGATGCTGACACCATCACAGATATCCCATGAAAGGCCTCAGGTTACCATTCATTCTGAGCTGCTACGGCTTAGTTGGGGAACAGTTTAAGGTCAGGATTGCCAGCACTCATATGGAGATCCTAGATTCAGAATTGGAAAGGACCTTAGGGGCTATCTAGTTTAACCCATCATTTTACATATGAGGAACTTGAAACCCAGAGGGGCTGAGGGATTTGCCTATATAAAGCAAGGAAATAATCAGAAAATAGAACAATCAGGTTGCCATTCTGGGGATGGATACAGAAAGATAAAAGATCTGGAGTAAATAATAATAATAATTACCATGATTATTATTATTTTTAATGGTTAACATTTGTATAGCTCTTAATCTGTGCCAAACACTACGTTAAACATTTTACAAATATTATATCATTTGATCTTCACAACAGCCCTGGGAGGTAGGTGCAATTATGATCCTCATTTGAGGAAATTCTCAGTTGAGGAAACTGAGGCAAAGAGAAGTTTGAGTGAAGGGAAAACAAGGAGGAAGCCAAGCCAAAGCAAGCAATGGATAGGGGCACTAAAATCAGGAGGAGGAGTGCCACAATTCAGACTCAAAGTCTGAACAAGGTAGTGCTAGAAATTTAAAACGTTTGCAAAGAGACTAACTTGGTGTGTGTGCATGTGCCTGCGTGCATGCGCATGTGTGCGTATACGTGTGCGTGTGTGTCCTGCAGACATCAACCTAAGTGGCCTCCCTTCCCACTCACCTTCTGGGTCCTGATAAAGAGGGATACTTTGAAAAGCTTTCCAACCTCTAAGGTAGTCCCATTCCAGTGATCCTTATTACAAGGGCTCCAGTGTAATTAGCAGGAGCTATTAGATATTCAAATCTATGTTGATAACCCTTAATGTTCTGTTGTGATACAATGTAATACAATTGTGATACAATTGTGATGCAATGTTCACAGTGCACAAAACATTGGGAACAGTATAACATGTTAATGTTTTTTTTAAACTGTGTGAACTTGATTTCATTTATTTTTATTTTAATTCCACAGTATTTTAATTCCAAAGTATTCTAGGTCTAGACTATAAATTGTTTTCCATTTTGATATTAAAACTCTATCTCTTGGCTCAGTCACTAGATGCATATTGAGTTTGTGGATTATCCAGCAAGCTGATTCTCTTCCTTATCCTTTTTGTTTATTTCATTTGTAAATAACACATCCAACGCCAGCATGCACAGGGGAAATAAAGGGAAATGAGTAACAATTCTCGCAAAAGGTTTTGTGGGGAAAAGGTTGAAGCTGTTAGGCTGCAATGACATTTTTAGATTATTTGTGGGTGTTATTTATTTATGATTTCCCTGTCCTGCATTACCATTAACAAATAAGTCTGTAATTTGGGACCTATATTCCCAGGAAGAGTATTTACTTTAATAAAAGACATAAAGAAGCATATGGCATTTTGACTCGTTATAGTTTACTAGCTTAAGTGTTAGAAATGTATTCCTTTTCCTAATCAGGTTTTCCTCTCTAACTTTCAGTAAAAAAGAATCCGAATTGTTTGTGAAATTACATTTTGTCTCATTGTATGCATAGTTATTGTGATATGTGACCAGTGAGAGATTTCATTAAAGCATACTTGATGTTCCTATTGAATGGTATGAATAATATCTCAGTAGAATCAATTGGTAATGACAATATCAATAACATACTTTTCTCTAAATTTTTAGATTTCATTTTCTGAAGGCCAGGCATTGTTGACTATCACTCTGTCAGTTCTCGCTGATGACATCCCAGAATTATCTGAGATTGTTGTTATAACATTGATCCATGTCACCACAGAAGGGATTCAAGACCCTATAAGAGGAGCTACCATTGATCCCAGAAGGAACAAGGCTGTAATAACTACCCTCCCAAATGACTGTCCATATGGTGCGGTTGGCTGGCACGCTGACTCTCTCTTTGTTACAGTATTCGAGCCTGAAGGTGAATCTTATAAACCTGGCAGTATTTTAAATAAGAAGCATTTTTGTGGTAATTTAATTCAGCATACTTCATTTAATGTAATTCCTGTTCCCATTTTATGTGGTTTTTTTTTCTGTTTGATACTCTATATTAGTTTAATGTTACTTTCATAAGTCAAAGTATTTCAATGTCCACTTAATCCACTGGTGATGTTAGTAGTATTGCTCAATTTAATAAGTTGACTGCAGAGAGAAATGGTAAATGTCCTAGCTGACCTAGTTTTTTAATTAATCTGAGAGAGACAGTTTCAATACTTAATCTTGTCCTCTTTCTCTCCTTTCTCTACCCACCCCACTTCCTCCTGAACATTCTACTTTGAGAGTTTTTTTTCCCAATGATAATTCAGGCCATAGTCATCACAATCTTCCAGATGGTTATGGTATCCAACTCTAATATGGTTCGTCAGATCCAAAGCATCAATATTCCAAAATATTTTTATTTACCCATCTCTTTCAATGAAGGTTGGGTCAGCCTCTCTTTTCTTTGTATTTGGAACTGACTCATTCATGGTGGTTTTGCTCACATACTGTGAGGATAAATAGGTTAGTGTGGGTAAAAAAAGAAACTGAATCATTTGGATAACTGCTAAATCAAATTTAACACAATGACATGCTGTTTATTGTTTCCAAGGTTTTTCTGATAAGATGAAAACCTCACTTTCAAGGAGAGCTTATGGTTTAATGTGTAATGGAAAATTATATGTGTGCCACCCCCATCTGTATTTATATGCTTATCTAAGTGAACAGAATCAATAAGCAGTAGTTTTAGTAGGATATGGAGTAATATGATATTCATTGGCAAGTTTCAGTCATTATGTTCCTAGGTTATACTTAACTGTAAGTCACATGCCAGACAGCATTGAGACTTACCTGAACTCTAAGTTTCCTCCAAGGCTTTCAATACTCTGCAAATGGTAGATGCTTTTGAAAATTTAAAAAAATCTTATTGAAACGTATTTAATTTAACCATTTAAATTTAACCATTTAATTTATCTAGAGCTTTTTCTTAAATTTTGGAAGTCTCTTTTAAGGACTTGAAATTGGTACTTGCATTATTCTTGGGGTGAGGAACCCTGACTTACCTATTTTTTGTATCATCCATGTTGTCTAACACATAGTACATAGCAAATGTTTGCTAAATTGACTCAACTAAGCACTTTCCTAAGATATTCTGCAATTTAATTTGATACCTATATTAACATCTATAAAGTGAAAAATATATTCAAAGGATTAGCTGATTAGATATAACCATAGGAAAATGCACTATAGAGGAAGACAACTTCGGAGGGTAGGGGTTGGGTTGGTGAAAGAGACAGAAAAGTGGGGTATGGCACATAGGTTAATGCCATCTTGAACAGTTCCTGAGTGACACTTTTAGGGGAACTAGGAAATATCTATTAGGAATTGTTGATATTAGGTAATCAGTCAGGTAGTCTTTCCTAGTCTTTCTAGGCCAGTTGTTCACAAAGGATGTTTATCAAGTTCCCATTGGGAACTTAATTGTAAGGAGTTTAGACTTATAAGCTCCCATGTATGTGTAAGTCTTGCAACTTTCCATTAGCATGCCTCTATTCTGCATAAAGAATAATACTGTGTCAGGGACACATTTGAGAGCCACTGCCTTAGATTTCGGTGGTATCTTCATCTAATGATTATCTTGTTCTTACTTATGAAGAGCAAATTTGTATTGTTATAGTACATGTTAAGATCCTTGATGCCAGGGTTTGTTTTCATATCTCATTATAATAATATGGGGATAAAAATGGCACCTGCAGAGTTCTTGTGAGGTATGTTTGTAAAGTGCTTAGAAACAGTAGGTGCTATATAAATGCTTATTCCTTTTTCCTTCCCTCCCTCCATTACCTAGTGACACTTTGCATATAGCATGACCTTAATAAATCTTCACTGAACATTGAAGGAATGAATCTTCATAGGAATGTGATTATCTTTGCCCCCACTTTCTGCTGGCTGTTACCCAAAGAATTGTTTTGGAATGCTTGGGTCTAAGAGTTTTTGTAAATACCAAAATCATCTGGCATAATGTCGATGAGAAAAAGAAAAACTGACTTACTTAGGCTGTTATTTCTTGTTATTTGACAGAGAACGCAACAGTTGTTCATTTAAAAATTATTCGAGACCAGGGATTACTTGGTAACGTTGCCGTTCACTTGGTAGCTGAACCCAATTTGTCACTTCATCCTGATAATCAGGCTACTGAGAATGAGGATTATATGCTCCAAGAAAAAATTATGATCATGCAAGAAAATGAAGAGATTGTTTATGCCAAAGTCACAATTCTGCCGGTGAGTTGTTGGGGTATCAAGCTTTAGATATCGGGATGCACATAATATAGCACAATGTAATGAAAGGAGCTCTGGATCTGGTGGCAAGCGGCCTCAAGGTGAGTCCTGGTTCTTATACTTAGTAGCTGAGTGGCCAAGCCCAAACGACTTCATCTCTGATCCTCAATCTTCTCATCTATAAAGTGAGGGAGATAATACTTGCATTACTGACCTCACAGAATTGTTGTCATGAAAATGATTTCAATGCTTTAAACTGCCATATGAAAATATTTTTATTATTACTATTGGGGCAGTATGGCATAGTAGATAGAGCATTAGATTTGGATTCAGGAAAACCTGAATTTGAATCGCATCTTAGACACTCAATAGTTAGATGAGGAGGGAGGGAGAAAGCATTTAATAAACACCTACTATGCACTGGACACTTTTCTAAGTGCTTTACAAATATAGCAATCATTTTGGATTTTGTCTGTGATTTCATCAGTAAATAGAGAAGTCTAAATGATGAAAGCCACCCTGCCAGTGTAGAACTAACAGCAATAGCTGCTTTTTCTTTTTTTGTTGTTGTTTTCCTATATCACTTTAAGGTTTATAAGGTTTCTTGCACGTGTTATTTCCTTTCAGTCCTGAGAGGTAGGTGCTATTAGTATCACCATTTTGCAAATGAGAAAAATGAGGCTCAGCGTGGTGAAATGGCTTACTAAGCAGAGCGGCTGGGTAGTGCAGGGGATAGAAACAGCAGACCTGTAGTTCAGAAATGGCCTCACACACTTCCTAGCTTGTGACGCTGAGCCCTTGACCTCTGTCTGCCTCAGTATCTTCAACATTAAAAAGGGGATAATAATAGCAGTAATAAACCTTATAATAAAAGCGATAATAGCAAAATAATAGCAATAACGAATCTTAAAGTGCTATAGGAAAAACAGCTATTGTTGTTGGGGTTCTGCACTGGTGGAGTAGCTTTCATCATTTAGAGTTCCCTATGTACTGATGAAATCACAGACAAAATCCAAAGGATTGTTATTATTATTGTTGTTGTTGTTGTTGTTATAGAAAAGTATTCACTTTTCCTTTTTTAATCCCTAAAGGCAAAAGTTATTTTTATTGTATATAGAAAATTTCTGGTTTCGGCACTATGTAATTGGATATTTGCTGTTTGCCTTGTGATTGTTACAAACATTTCATATATTTGTGTTTAGTTTGGGTTCCCTTTTTTTTACTCCATGTTGTACTATGGCTTTTAGATATGTCTGTGGCTGAATTGAACCAGTTATTATGGTAATCGATTCATTACTTAAACCTAATGACTAGAATTATTTGGTTATTTTGGCCTTTAGGTTGGAAGGGTTTTGCTCCGTACTCAGTCATCAATCTCTAAACACCTTAACTAAAGATAGGGACTGGATTGATGAATTCATCTGGGATGAAGAGAGTCTATCATTGCTGCTCAGAGCTTTCACTGTAATTTTTTTTTTACTTTTTTTAAAATTTATTTTTAATATGTTTAGTTTTCAGCATTGATTTTCACAGGCGTTTGAATTACAAATTTTCTCCCCATTTCCACCCCTGCCCCACTCCAAGATGGCGTACACTCTGGTTGCCCTGTTCCCCAGTCTGCCCTCCCCTCCGTCACCCCATTCCCCTCCCATCCCCCTTTCCTTTCCTTTCTTGTAGGGCAAGCTAAATCTCTATGCCCCATTGCCTGTGCATCTTATTTTCTAGTTGCATGAAAAAAAAAAAAACTTTTTTACTTTTGAACATCTATTTTTTTAAAACCTTGAGTTCCAAATTCTCTCCCCTCTTCCCTTCCCATCCACCCTCCCTAAGAAGTCAAGCAATTCAACATGGGCCACATGCGTATCATTATGTATAACCCTTCCACAATACTCATGTTGTGAAAGACTACCTATGTTTTGCTT
>CM053622.1:371643400-371658587 GCA_028646595.1 Phalanger gymnotis
CAGCTCTGGTCTTTTCCCTGAGAAAGCTTGAAAGTCCTCTATTTTATTGAAAATCCATATTTTGCCTTGGAGCATGATACTCAGTTTTGCTGGGTAGGTGGTTCTTGGTTTTAATCCTAGCTCCATTGACCTCTGGAATATTGTATTCCAAGCCCTTCGATCTCTTAGTGTAAAAGCTGCTAGATCTTGGATTATTCTGATTGTGTTTCCACAATACTCAAATTGTTTCTTTCTGGCTGCTTGTAGTATTTTCTCCTTCACCTGGAAACTCTGGAACTCTGGAACTTGGCGACAATATTCCTAGGAGATTTCTTTTTGGGATCTATTTGAGGAGGTGATCTGTGGATACTTTCAATTTCTATTTTGCCCTGTGGCTCTAGAATATCAGGGCAGTTCTCCTTGATAATTTCTTGAAAGATGATATCTAGGCTCTGCCTTCACTGTAATTTATATTCTTAGAGGGTGGCCTAGAGCACTAAGAAGGACTTGTTGGGGTTCACAAAGTCAGAGGTAGGACTTGAACCCAGTTCTTTATTGACTCCAAGCTCAGCTCTCTACTTCTGCATGGCTGCCTCTCTGAATGAATAAGACTCATGCTGTAAAGAAGAAAACAAAGTTGTCACAAATAAAAAGGCATTTGTTTAAAGAATGTACTTTTTATTTGACCTCAACAATGGCCCTGTATAGTGGGGTCTACAGATTTTTTTAATATTTTAAATTCCAGATTTAATGAACGCAAAGAATATGAATATTTCTATATATGAATTAGAACAGAGAGACGTATGTGAAGCTGCTAATCTCTTATGTACAGGTTACTTTTTTAAAAAGTAGATAATAAATTCAACATATTACTTTCAAAGTTACCCTGCTTTTGTTTCCTTCAGAACTTCTTTCTGTTCTCTTCTGTTCATTTAAAAAATGTTATAATGATCCTTTTAATTTTTTGCATGATTATCATTAGTTCTCTCTCTCCCACATTTTTCTAATTAAAAAAGAAAAAAATAAATATGCAGAGTCAAATAAAAAAAAGAAAATTTTACACATTGAACAAATTTGAAAATATATGTCTTGTTCTTTACCACAAGTCTATCATCTCTCCGTGAGAAAGTAGGTGACATACTTGATCATCAGTCATCTGGAGTCTGGAGTCATGGTTGGTCATTGTATTCATCAGAGTTCTTAAGTCTTTTGAAGTTATTTTTTTTGCAATTACTGTTATTATTGTTGTTATATAAATTATTCTTTTGGTTCTATTCACTTCATACAGGTCTTCCCAGGTTCTGCTCAATGATCCCTTTTGTCATTTCTTATTGCATAGTATTTCATTACATTCACATGCAAAAATTTGCTCAGCCATTTACCAATTAGTGGACACCTTTCTCTTTCTAGTTTTTTGATCAAAAAAAGTTGCTAGAAATATTTTTGTACATATTTTCTTTAACCTCTGGGTTAATTGATGTACATAGTTTTAACTTCTGGAATGCAGTTCAAATTGCATATGCTATTTTTAAAATCTTTTTTGAGAAATTTCTATAAGAATAGCATAAACATTATGTTATGTTATATTATGTTATGTTATGTTATGTTATGTTATGTTATGTTATGTTACGTTATGTAATGTTAATGTATGAGATTTCCAAACTACTTTCTGGCATGCTCTGTCATGGCTACTTTGAAATGGCACCAACTGAACTGATGATTCAATGAGATACTGAGATTTGGATGAGCCCAGTAGGGAGTAGTGAGTACATTTTTAATAAATAGAATTAGTCTTTTTAGATAGTGGGATTTTGGCATATTAAAATGGCTTAGAAATCTTGACATCCATGATTCTGTCATCATACCAGACCATTAAAGAGCCACACCTGTACACAAAGTTGTCCAATCATCCTTTCGTGATCTTTTTCAGGTTCTCAAACTGAATATATTTTAAGAACAAATAAATGAAAACCAGAACTTTTTCTTTTATTCAGGATGATGTTCCAGAGTTAGAAGAAGGGTTTATCGTCAGTATTACTGATGTCCACCTAGTGAACTCAGACTTCACCGAAGGGCAACCAGTAGTAAAGAGACCTGGGGTAGAAATAGCTGAGATAATAATTGCAGAAAATGATGATCCAAGAGGAGTGTTTCAGTTCAGCATTTACAGGGTAAGAAAGACCTTAATATATTTAAAATGGTAGGAGAATTCTTCTGGTGAATATTGTTTGTTGAAATTTTCCTTTTTGCAAATATTTAAAATACTTGGTATAGTGGAAAACACACTGAAGGCAGGTGACCTGTGTTCAATTCCCAATTCTTTCACTTACCTAGATGTATTACATTGGACACATCACCTCATCTCTCTCTGCCTTAATGTTCATACTTATAAGATGAGGGAATTGAATTAGTCAATATTTAAAATGTGTTACAGCTTCAAAATTCTGAGTCCATGGAATATGATCAAACTTGACTTATCATTTGGGTAAATTCTTAGAGCGGGTCCCATACAAGTAAACTTGGCAATTTCTTTCAATCTATTATAGTAGGTACTATTTTAAAGGTCTCAAGCTATGAAGATACTTTATATTGATTAATAACTAAACCTTAATATGATTATTAAATTATAATTGAATAACTCAAAACATTTCAAAAGATAAATAATGAGGACAGACAAGATACAAAAAAAGTTTACTTTGAGAGGGCTGAGTATTTTGTTCTTTAGAAAGTAACAATCACCTTGCCCTTCATATTCTAGGATATGAATGGAGCTATTATTGTCCATGAAGTACCACCACCATTGAATGTGCTTAAACTGACAGTTGTTCGATTGGCTGGAAGCTTTGGACTCATAAATATTTATTGGAAAGCAATACCTGACAGTGCTAGCCTAGAAGACTTTACGCCATCATACGGGATCCTCACATTTGAAGATGGACAGGTATGAAACTATAAACATATCATGAGTATCTGAGGCCACTGTTGTTAAATTCTGTCCATGAAAGCAACATGTGTCACTTTAAGTAACTTTTAACAAACCTCTCTATGTCATATTGTACCAAACACAAGGACATAATCAACCAGTCAGTCAAGAAGCATTTATTAACAACCTCTGTGTGCCTGGGCATTGAGGATACAAAGATGAAATTGCAGCACTTCCTGCCCTTATGTTCCTTGACCATCTAAATTGAAACAAATAATTTTTAAAAATTAAAGATATTTTCTTAGAATTATGACCTTTAAAAACTAGGCATTTTAGAGTATGTAAAACCTGAAGATATTTACTAAATTCTTATATTTAATGAAAAAAGGGCATACATTGGCAACTATAAAAACATGTAAGCAGTTGATAGTGTTTTCAATTATTTGCAATACCAAGATTACCCAAATCCAGTCTATTGCTCTGGGATTTGCATAGATATGTTTATATAGTATGCTTTGATTTGTTGCATTATTTAGGAAAACACTTGTTTCTTCTAAAAGTGAGAAGACTGTTAGGCATTTGCCCAAGCAATAAAAATGCTTCCTTATTTATGGATGTTTATAGTATATACGTTTTTCAGTTACTAGTATTTTGAAAAATAAAACTTTATAGAAAAGGATTTAGATTCTTTTTTTAGGCTAATACTAAAATGACAGCTCATAAGTGATATTCCAATGTTAATCATGCCTATTAATACCTCTAATATGTAAGATTTAGCTTCTGTTGGAAAGAAATGTGGTAATGTATTAAAAATCAATGATTTTTTCCATTCTGTGTTCGTTCTTAAATCTGATATCAGACACAGAAGATATTCTTTGTCCACCACGAAAAGCTCTTAGATAATTTGAGTTCAAGATGGTTTAGTGAGTTTCTTTTCCACTGTTTAAGCTTTCCTGAGGTTATGACCCTCTGATGGAATTTGAGTTTTGAAGTGTCAAACATTTAAATTTCTGAAGTTTGCCTACTATAGAATAAAATAATATAAATATGTTTAAGAAAGAAAACTTAGCTCCTTTTTAAACATGTATGCTAAATTGTCAAAACTTCCCTCAAAGACATAAGAAATGTTTCTAACTGAGGACGCATTTATATGATATTCAGGACATTTTTATGATAAGTACTGAAATCTCAAATTGGTCCAAGTGTTATTTGTTTATATGTTGCACAGTATTTAGCACAGATACAGATAGAAGAGATTTTCAACAGTGTATTTTTAAAATTCATGGTTTTAGTACATAAATTTAGTTTTCTATTTCAGGAAGGATGATTATTATACTGGTCACATATTCCATTGCTTTATATCATTGAATCTTGAATGTTAATGCCCAGAACACTAAAACTGAAGCATTTAATATTTTGAGAAATGACATTTAGCATTGAGAAACATTTGACACAACTCTTCAACCTGATAATCTGAATACCACAACTTAATCCTTGTTACTGCCTTTGAGACACAATTTGACTTCAGCTAAGTCGTTTTCCAGCTTTTATAACATCTGTTCCAGATGATTTTTGATGGGGGCTCTTTGATTAAAAGGTGGGTCAAGGATTTTTCTCTCAGAGTTCTTTAGCCAAAAAGCTCAGTTAGCAAACATATGAAGCCAAAGGCATTTGTTTGGATTTTTATTCAAAAGTTGGCTCTTGCTTTGCTTTGAAAATGAAAAATGGCCGTTTTTGTCATTTCAATAAGTATTTTCCTTGGTTGTGGCTCAAGGAATCTGGTCATAGTGTCATAATGACTTTTAGGTAAACTGTTTTCCACTGTGGGTAGCAAGGTATTCAGAGGTTGATTTAGAACAGAATTTATAGAATGCTAGAGCTGGAGAAGGGATTTCAGAGATTATATTATTTTATTCCTTTTATTATCGAGGTCATCAAGTAAGTCAGCATAGTTGAGAATACCAACAATCTTCTGACTTGGAAAGATTCTATGACCTAGCTATTACAAATACTCTGCCAAAAGACCTTTTATTTCTTTCCAAGAAAACCTGCTACTTCCTTTTAAAAGCTCTAAGTATATCACGTCTGAAAGAATGAAAGCCAATGTGATTCAGTCTCAGAGTTCAGCTGAAATACATTGAAGGTTATTCTTACTGGAGTGTGTGTGTGTGTGTGTGTGTGTGTGTGTGTCTGTGTGTTTTTTTTTTTCCAGATGACTGCAGTACTGGAAATTGCCATAATTGATGATACTGAAGTTGAGTCTTTGGAAACTTTCAACATTTCCTTAATCAGCGTGAATGGAGGTGCTAGGCTTGGTGCTCATACTGAAGTGACCATCGTTATTCCACCAAATGACTCTCCATTGGGAGTATTTGGATTTGAAGAGAGGACTGTAAGTCTGATGTAAATAGGAGTGTTCTTTTCCCATGGCCTTTTTCTGAATTTAATTCTTATTAAATGTGTTAACACTTTCTTGTTTCCACAAACTTTATTTGTTTTTCCTTGGCTACCTATTGGTGAACTTTTTGCTTATATTCATTAAAATTTAAAGGACCTAAAGCCTTAAAAAAAATTAAGGATTAGATTAGGACTAGGAAAACTGAGCTATTAAATGAAACTAGCATTTGCTAGGCAAATCCTGTTATTCAATTATCAGAATCTTCCAAGCAGGTTGAAAGCATTATAGGAATGCAAACCTAGCAGGTATAATTATGACTGCATTTTAGTGCAAAGGCAGCTCAGTGTTTTTTAGGGAATAGAATAGGGGATCTTAGTATTCTATTGATCAAAATATCCACAAGATATAACTGGAGTTGCCCTACTTTCATAAATCTCTACAAACTAACTTGCTTGACTCTCCTGTCAGCATCAATAGAGGAATAGGGCATTGTAACCTTTCTTGTATGCTCTACATTGGTTGGAAAAAACATCTCTATTTTTGGAATTTGCCATTGACTTTTTAGGTTGGACCAAAAATCATTATTCAAGCCTCAAATCGCCGGGAACCCTATACTAGTTGTAATATTTTTGTCTTCATCACATCTGTAGTCTTAGCTTTTATAATATAAATTTCCCATTGCATAGAATTCAGGACTTGGAATCAGGATGACTTGAATTTGAAGCCTGTCTTAGATACTACTGGCTGTGTGACTATGGGCAAATCTCTTAACCTCTCTGGGTCTCAGTTTCATCCTCTATAAAAATGGGGATAATAAAAGCAAGTACCTCATGGAGTTGTGAGCAACAAATGAGTTAATATGTAAATGCTTTGCAAAACATCAAGCACTATGTAAATGCTAGTTCATTATTTTAAAATAAGCTGCATACATTTACATGCTTATAATCTTGAAAAGTAATGGTTATATACCTATTTGACTTATCTACTGTTATAATCTCTGATATTTATTTCTAACTAGGGTAACATATCCTTTGGTCACAGCCTCAAAATCCCCAAAGTTTGATTATTTTGCTAAAAAATCAAGTTAGAGGTACTGTCACTTAAATTTGTCTTCAGCTTCCTATTCTTTGTGTCCAGTGTACTTCTAAATTCTTTTTTGTTGTTCTGAGTTTTCTGTAAAATATCAGTAGCAGAGAGTGTGCCTTTTTAACCTGTGTTGTGGCTACACTAAACAGTGGGCAGGAATATTTATTGCTATCAGTAGGATGAGAGAGAATTTGTACATTTGAAACTGGAATTAAGAAAGTACTTCTTGATAGACATCTAAGTGATAATGCTGCCTAATTTAGGATCAAATTAATTTAAAGAATAGTAGTTAAACTGGGAGATTAATTTCAGAAATCTCAATGAAAACTTTGGAAATTAGGATCCTATAAAATCCCTGGGCATTGGAGTGAGAAGCAATTATGATCCAGAATATTTCCATTTTAGGTAATAACTATCATCTAAATTTGAAGATGGATATTCTTATGTTTCATTTCCCTTCTTTTTTTCTCCATCATCTAATTTTGTGTAATACCTGCTTCCAGGTAACAGTTCCTGAAGCCCTATTAGCTGATGATCCTTCCTCATACGTAACATTGACAGTTACTCGGACCCAAGGAGGAAAAGGAGCAGTACAACTTTTATGGGTTCTGGAGGAAGCAGCTAAAGATGATTTAAGTCCTTTGAATGGAACACTTCATTTTGAAGAGGTATAATAAGGAGCAGGTCTCCGTGTGTGTGTGTGTGTGTGTGTGTGTGTGTGTGTGTGTCTGTGTCTGTGTCTGCGTGTGTGTTCTTTGGAGATTTAGATTGTTTCATTTTCCAAAGTAGTAATATAATTTAGTGTGATAATCATATCAACTAGTCACAGTATAACTGGAATTCTGTGTAGCACTGACTTTTTATTAGAGAAAAATGTATTATTAAGAGGAAAGATGGGAGAAAAGGGGGATAAACAATTTTCAAATACATATTGTTTAATAAATTAGTAAATTTGTCAAATTCAAAAGTATTCTGAAAAGCATATGTTGATATTGGCATATCTCTGTAGGAAGAGTAGGTGTTTTTATTGGGATAGTTTGCTTTTAGTTGGTACATGTATTCATCCACTTTCATGGCTTGTATGATTAGTTGCTTGAGGTTGCAAAAGTATCTCCTAGAACAGCGCTTCTTAAACTGTGGGTTACAACCCCATATAGTATTTCAAAAAAATTGGCAACAGTAAAAGGTTTCTGAATTCGCAGTGACAAAAAATTAATAAAATATCCTATCTAAGTTGTTTCTGGCAGCATTTGCCTGTGTTTACTCCTGCAACTTCACTGCAGCCTTGGTTCTGAACACAAAGCATGTGCACTTTGCACTGTACATGCCCTCAGGCCACACAATACCAGTGCTACCAAAACTGAAAAGGGGTCGTGAATGGAGAAAGTTTAAGAAGCCCTGTCCTAGAAGATGTACATTTGGAACAACTGTACGTGGTAGAAGCAGTTTTGTTTTTTAACTTGTGAAAAGAAACTTTACAAGGTTCAGAAGTTTGAACCTGAAGAGAATAGAAAGGGAAAGGCTGCGATGGGACCAAACAGGGTCAAGTGGAGTATTTGGAAAAACAACATGAGTGATACAGTAGACCTTGAATCAAAATACACATAGTTTGATTTTGAAGCCCAGAGTTTTGACTGAAGGGGTGATTTTTGCAGCCAGATAACCAGGTAATGTAGAAATACCTCGAACATCTTAGAACATTCAGTTTTGCCTTGTAACTTGCAGGGCCAGGATCTCTTGAAAGCATTGCACAGTTTCATTAAATGTAGGGTAGAGGTTATGTGCTGAACATATCACAGTATCCTAAAATAGTAGAGTTGCAGAGTTGGAAGGACTCAGAGGCCATCTAGTTCAACCTTCACCCAAAGTATACACTGTCTTATGTAGCTTATGTAATATGAATCCCATCATTTGTATTGAATGGAGTTTATATTGGCTTTATTCTTTTTGAGATTATAATGTCATATAAAAGGAACATATGACTGACATGTTACACAGAAACTTTCTTAGAAGGACATTGTTCAGTAATTTGCCAGCAGTGGGGAGCAAAAGAATATAACGGCTAGTTTTCCGAGTTATATTTTTGGGAATGGTTGTCAATAGTGTTATCTTTGGAATATCTCTGTATTTTCCTGGTATACTTTATGCAGAACAAAACTCTTTGAAGGATTCAGAATATCCCTTTCTCCTTAGCTGACCATTTTGACAGCCAGCATTCTTCCGTTCAGGAAGTCAGCTCCATCATCAAAAACATTAATAATAGTAGTCCTTGTACTTTATGACATACAAATTGAAATTTCAAATGCAATATTTCTTATCAATGATAAAATGGCTTAGAGCAGATTTTTGTCAGTTTTTGTAATTATGAGATATCTATCATCAGAGGATTATAGGTCTCTGGGTTCTTGTTTGAAATAGATACACCCTTTTGTGGTTTCTCTTGTCCTATTCTTTCCCAGAGTAATTTAAATGTGGTTGGGAAGATCAGCCTTCATTCCTGATGCATGCTTATAAGAAATTTCTCTCCTTCATAGTATATTTTTACATATATATACATATATTTAAATTCAAGAATGTTAAATATGGATATCTAGTCAGTATCTATTTAAAAGTAATAAAGTATGTAAATATGAATGGCTAAATTAATAATTTATTTGCTTAAGTGACTTGTCACTTTTTAATAAAAAACTGATCTAAATGCTAAGAACATTTTTACTTGCAAATAAAATCTCTTATCAATTGTACCTTTTAAGTAAAGGTTTTGAAACAGTTTTTTTGTATATGAAGGTGATTCTATTAACTTACTGTCAGTATGCTTTGAGTTGTTTTTCTGGTTTTAGTAGTAGTGTTATAGTGGGCAGCTTATGTGTTACAAACAGAAGCATGCCTTTCAAGAACTGAATGTTTGATCTCTATCCTGGAACTTTTCCTCCCCTTTGCCCAGATGAAGCCAACCGCTCTGTGCAAGGCTTAAACCCATGGATTTTATTAGCACCATATACTGACGAAGTAGCTAATTTTTAAAGAAGAGTAAGTCAACTAGCATTTTTAAGGTTCTGACTACATGCCAGGCCCTGTGCCAAGTGCTGCCGATACAAGAGGAAAAGCAAATAACAGCTTCTGCTCTCAAGGAGCTCCCAACCTAATGAAGAACCAGTGGTAGAGGTTCCTTGATAAGTCTAGGAACCCATTATCTTCTTTTTAGTCTCAATTTTTACATTTTTCTCCCAGCAGGAAATTGGCAGGGCTATGTTTTTTGTTCAATACCTCTCTTTAAAAGCAATTTAGGATTCAGAGAAAAGTATCAGGGTTGAAATTTTTTTTTTGTTAAAGCAAGCATGGAATCCTCTCTTACGTTCTGCTATGCACACGACATGCTTTTTTTCTTTCTTATTTAGGTTTCAGTATTTAAGTTTATGATATGTTTTGTTTCTTTTTCTATTCTGTATTTGTGCTCTGGCCCTTGAGTCTAAAATTAAATTAAATTAAAAAAAACAGGCATGAATGTAATTGTTTTACTGATGCAAAATGTTTTGATTGTCTTTGGATCAGTCTTGAAAATATTTCCTAAATTTGTGGTTTGATATAGAATGAGTCTCAGAAGACTATTGTTTTACATGCACTGCAAGACACTTTTTTGGAAGGTGATAAGAGCTTCATCATTCAGTTGTTCTCCCTTGATGATGCAGAAATATCACCAGTAAATGGTAAGCAAAACTCTCCTTTTTTTCTACTTAAAACTTACATCACTTCCTTAAAAATTACAATTGCATACTCAGTAGTTAACAAATGTAGAAAGCCCTTGGTTGTGTACATTTTATTCCTTAAAAATATTCTTTGACCAATTTGTTGTTTAATGTCATAAGAATGTAGTTGCGTTGGTAATTTTACTTTTCAGAAATGTGCACTTCTGACTTCTTCCTTTCTGTCTATTGACATAAAATCTATGGATCTGTAAAGGGTAATGAAAATAAAACTTCATCCACTTCTCTCCTATTCAGTCCTGATTCTTGCTAAACTGCACTTGAATTCTAGACAGAAGCATTCAACAGCTTGTCCAGGAAGTGGTTCTGAAACTATTCAATCCTGCTTTAAAAGTAGTCATAGAAATTTTGGTATGCGGGCAATGATGATGATCTTTGTTAGACATCTGGAAGGATGATGCTGGCCAAGATATGTACCTGGCCGTGCTCTTTCTATCCTGTGATTTTCTACACCTCTCTCTCTAAAGTATTCAGTGAAGAGAGTGTTGCACTGAAAACTAGAGAGAGCATCATTGTTTTGTTCATCTACTTGGGGTTCATCTACTTTTACTCTGTAGGCTTGTCTGAGAACTGTAGTCTTGCATAGTGTATGATCACTTAGCCCAGTTCTCTTAAAGATTATATTCATGAGATTAAAGTCATAGGTTGAAATCTATAGATTGTAGGTACTTTCACTTTATTCCTTGGCTCTAGACTATACTTCTACTTCCAGTTCCCTATCTTTTAAATGTAGGGCACTAGTCATGAGAGGTAAACAATAGCATGCAATTTGAGCACTTAATTTTCAGCTGAAGAGTCCAGCAATTTAATATGGTATATCATAGAATATAATGTGCAGTACTGAGGAGACACTGTGTAGACATCCTTCTTAGAAAAAGTTGTACTAAACACTTGTTTTCCACTAGGTAGAGCAGCAATTGTCATACAGGGAGAAAAAAGAGCATCTGGAGAGGTTGGGATAGCCCCATCATCTAGGAATGTTTTCATTGGAGAGCCCTCAGCAAAATATAATGGCACTGCTCTAATTAGGTAAGTGCTTTCATAATTTTTCTCTGCCCAAATCATGTCTACCTAATTGTTTTTTGGTTGGTTAAATGCCTGAAGAGGCCATTTCCATGTTGTCATCACTGTATTTTAAGTGACTTGATCTAATGACTTGTCTGTGTTATCTTGATGCTGTAAAGAATTGTCAGTAATATAATGTCACTGAATTGGCAATGAAAACTTAGCTTGATTTGCATAACATGATGTAGCTGCAAGGGCAGTGCCTTGGAATCACTGTGTTCAAATCCAGACTCTGAAATTAACCATGTGTATTGTGACTTTCTGAAAAAGCAACATGGCACAGCGGATAACAAGTTGACTTCCATTAGGACAACCTGGGTTCAAGTCTGACCTCTGACACATGGATTAAGTAAACCTAGACAAGTCACTTTACCTCTTAGTGCTAAGGCTACTCTCTAAAACTCTAAATTGTGAAACAATTTTGGGTATAGATGGGTAGATGGAATTTCCTCACTGAGAGTTCCCTATGTCAATGAAATCACTCTCCATCCAACTAACCAGCCAACAACAACTAAGAAAGATGACCTCTATTCATTGACTTCATCTCTTAGTTTCTTCATCTGTAAAATAAGTGATTTGGACTTTTATAGTTCTGTTTTATTTCTCTTTTTCCTTTGAAAATATTTTAAATATAATGGCTTCAACCATTATGCAGTTAACTCCAAAAATCTGTATCTCCATCCCTGACTCCTGTTATAAGATCCAGACCTGTGTCTTCAGTGTCCTTATGTATAGATCTGGTCATATCACTTTTTTGCTCAAAATCCATTAGTGGTTCCTTGTCTATTGCTGCAGTGTCCAACTCAAATAGAGATGGGAACCCTTAAACCACATATAAGGATCTTTATGGGTCAAATATTGACTTAGAAAGCCATGTTAACATTATTTTCTTCTGTACTATTTTTATTTATTTTGTTAGATATTTCCTAATTACATTTTAATCTGACTTGGGTGTGTGTTTGATAACTCTGGACTACTGAGTAAATTTCTACCACCTGACACTCCACATCTCTTGGCATTCCGCATCTCTTATGATCTGGCATCACAGCATCTTTCCAGCCTTATCTCATTACTCTTCCCACTATGAACCTTCTGATCCTCTCAAATTAGACTATTATTCCCTTCCTTATTCCTTTGGGTTTGCTTATCATATTCCTAAAACATAGCTCCATGAAACAGTTTTTGAAAACCATGAAGTACTAAAAGTTTCAGAAAGCTCCGCCTACTTTAAAGTCTTTAAAATTTTAATGAGCGTACATTTTTGTGTTCCTACTTATAGCCTGGTTCGTGGCCCAGGAACTTTTGGAGAAGTCACAATATACTGGAGTATATTTCCCTCTCTGGCAGAAGAATTTGCAGAAACATCAGGAAAATTAACCATGCGAGATGGACAGTCTGTGGCCATTATAGTCATACAGGTATTAATATTTGGCAGCCTGATTCATTCTGCCATGTCATATTTTTTTGATATAATCTTACAGAGTTTGGCCAGGCAGATCCCTTTCTGAAAATTCTGCGGATTAATTTGCTTTTTTTGGTTTTGTTTCTTATAGGCTTTAGATGATAGCATTCCTGAAGAAAAGTGTTTCTATGAGTTTCAGCTTACTGGAATCAGTGAGGGAGGAAGTTTAAGCGAGTCTAGTAGTACAGCCAATGTTACAATGGTTGCTAGTGACTTTCCTTATGGCTGGTTCATTTTGTCATCTAAGCTCCTCCAAGTGTCAGAAGAAGGACAGAAGGTACAGTACTAGGTGCTTCAAATTTTAATGCTTGCATCAAATTAGTCATTCACATTGTGAAAGGAATGTTGAGGATAATTGTGAATGTGCCGTGGCCCCTTTATTCCTAGTGATAAATGCCCTGCCACATTCATGAACCTTTGTCTTTCTAACATAATTCATTTTTTTTACCAACAAACAATTTTAACATCATCTCAATGACCAAGGAAATATTTAACTCAAAGCAGAAAAAAAAATGAAAATCAATTAGGTTCAAAATTGAAATAAAATAAGTGTTTCTTTTTTAGGCTAACATCACCGTTATTCGTTCAGGTGGACATTTGGGCCAAGTGAAACTCTGGTATGAGACTGTAAGTGGAACAGCAGAAGCA
Organism: Phalanger gymnotis; assembly: GCA_028646595.1. Classification (NCBI taxonomy): domain Eukaryota; kingdom Metazoa; phylum Chordata; class Mammalia; order Diprotodontia; family Phalangeridae; genus Phalanger; species Phalanger gymnotis. Next base: position 371,656,726 of record CM053622.1, read on the forward strand.
GGCTTAGATTTTATTCCTGCAGTAGGGGAACTTCTTTTTGAACCAAAGGAGAAGGCTAAAAGAATCCATATTGAAATTGTTGATGATGACCTTCCTGAAGGTCCTGAGGAATTTTCTCTTGCAATTACAAAAGTGGAACTACAAGGAAGGTAAAGTAAAAAAAAAATCATAAAACTATAGACAGTTTCACCTAACTGGGATATAGCTTCTTTCTTGGCCCTGTTCTTATATCTTATGGAATGTCAGAGCAAAGGTAGAATAAAAGTTGTAATCACAACTAAATATTGTTTTTGCGAAGTTCAAAAATTTATTTTATGGATATTTGAACTGCTTAGTTCAATTTATTTATTGTCAGCCAGCAAGTGTTTAATAAGTGCTTATTATGTGCCAAGCAATGTGCAGGTAAGCACTAGAGTTAAAAAGAAAGGCAAAAATACAATGTCTGCTCTCAAGGAAAACATATTCTAGTAGAGGAGACAATACAGAGATAACGATGTGTATACAAGATCTATACTATATAAATTGAAGGTAATCTCATAGGAAAGGCACTAGCAGTGCCCAGGAAAGTCTTCTTGAGAAGGTAATATTTAAGCCGAGCCTTGAAGAAAGCCAGTAGGTGGAGGTGGGCAGGAAAGCATAACCAAACAGATCTGATGTTTTTATGTTCTGGTGTCCTGTCTGCTAATTTGAATGTGATTGGAATTAACTGATAGGTATGGCAAATTCTACCCAAGAGATTGGGAAACTCATCCTAGATACATTTTATCATGTGTTCTCTCTCTTTTTTATATTATCATTTTGTTTTTTATTACTACTTATTCTAATCTGCATTATATTAATTCACTCTCATAATCCTACTTAGGGCCTTTTGGGATAAAAAAGGCTATAAATACCAAGTAAATATCTAGCACTGTGGAAGTAAGGGAAGGGCCATTACATTTTTTAACATTTTTGTCTTCAACGATGAGATAAGTAGATATAATTTCTAGCTATCTTCAAGAATGTGTTTGATTGGAGTGTAAGCATTTGAAATAACTTTGCAGAATTGTTGTTATTAAACCAAAAAAGAAGAGTCATTCTTCCTTAATTTTCTCAAAGAATAAAGTATTTTTCATCTATTTTTCTGACGTTCCTTTTATAGTTTTATACTTGCCACCTGTTTTAAATTTCAAATATAAACCAATGTATGATGCTTAACATTGCTTTTTAATATCTTCACATCTTTATTAATTTTGAATTTAGAACATACTCTAATAGTCCTTTTGGCACTTTACCAGTTTCTTTCAATTTCTAGACTTATTAATAAGGTATGTGTTCACTAGTGTATTCTATCAATATGGTATTATTCCTAGACTCATTAATATGATGTATTTTCACTAGTGATCATCCCAGAAGAATGATTGTTTGTATATGTGTGCATGCATATATATATGTACATATACACATATGTGTATATATAATATATAAATCACAGAATCTCAGAGAGTGAAGGTTATTTAGAGGCTACTTAGTTACAACACACACCTGAACAGAACTATTCTTTAAAATATCCTAGAAAAATGAGTCATCTGGTATTCACTTGAAGAATTTCAGTGAAGGGAAACCCATTAATTATTGGTGCAATTCATTCTACTTTTGAATAGTTGTAATTGTCAAAAAGCTTTTCCTTATGTTGAATCTTAATCTACTTCTTGCTAATTTTATCCATTTCTACCAGTTTGGCTCATTACTACTACTTTCCAGTTACACAGAACAGGTGTAAATCCTCTTCCACATGACAACTTTTTAGATACTTGAAGACATTCAGTATGTCTCCCTTAAGTCTTCTTTTTTTCTCTTTTTTAAAATTTTAATTTATTTTT
>CM053622.1:371659087-371685257 GCA_028646595.1 Phalanger gymnotis
GGACTGGGCTTAAATCTTCAGCAGGCTCTTCACTCCTGCTCTGATCAGCCACTTAATTCCTCCCACCAGGTGGGCCTGGGGCCAGAAGCAACTGCAGCCCTAGTTCTAAAGCTGCCCCACCTGCGCTGCCCCAGGGGCAGTGGCCAAACCGCAAACTCAGTCCCACAGCTTTTTCCAGTAACCTTCTCTGATGTCTTTGCTCTTTGTGGGTTGAGAGGTCTGGTGGATGCCACAGCTCAGTAATTCAGGATGCCAGGGCACTCTCTGATCGTCTCCTGGTCTGGTAGGTCCACGTCTGGTCTGTTCGCGCCGTGCACGCTGGGCTCAGCTCTGCTCCCCTCAGCTGGGGGCTGGGAGCTCAATGTGGGACAGACCTTACCCAGAGACAATCCAGGCTGTCCTGGGCTGGAGCCCTGCTTCCCTCTGCCACTTTGTGTGTTCTGCAGCTCTAGAATTGGTTCAGAGCCGTTTTTTATGGGTTTTTGGAGGGACTTGGTGGGGAGCTAACACCAGTCACTGCTTCCCAGCCACCATCTTGGTTCCACCCCCCTTAAGTCTTCTTTTTCCTAGACTAAAATGCTCCAGATCCTTCAAGTAGCTCTTATATGACATAGCTTCTAGTCCCCAGTTCCCCTTTTCTTATGATGTTCCAGCTTGCCATTAACTTGCCTAAAATGTGGTACCAAGAATGGAATAGATATGAAATAATCAGAGCAGAGTATATCAGGACTATAATTTTGTTAGTTTATGGACATTATGCCTATCTTACTGTACCCTAATATCACATTAGTTTAGTTTTGGCTGGCTGCCCTGTTGACTCATTCAGTATGCAATGCATTAAAATTTCAGCATCTTTTTTTTTAAATTGGAACTGTCATCTTCTATCCATGCCTTGTCCTAAGCCCAATTGTAGAAGTTTACATTCATTCCTGTTCAATGTTATCTTATTAAATCCTATATTCTATAGAATATAGTCTATAGGACTATACTTCTAGCCTATTGAGATCTCTTTTGGTTTCCAACTATTGAACACAATAGCTTTTCCTCTCAGCTTTGTGTCATCTTCAAATGTGGTAAGCATTCCTAATGCTTTTATTCAAGTCTCAGACTAAACAAACAAACAAATTTAGGCATTTCAGGACCTAGGACAGATCTTTGGGATACTCCTTTAAAGATTTCTCTGAAAGTTGATATCAAAGCATTAACTCTTTCAATCTGGTTATTCAGTTTTTTTCCTGAATCTCCTTGACTGTACTATCATTTAACCCTCCTGTCTTTGTATCAGCCCCCCAAAAATAGCATGAAAAATTTTGTTAAATGTTTTATTCGATTCTTAGGATATTATATCCATATCATTTCTCTAATTTACTAATATAATAACTATCAATAAAGGAAATAAAATTATTAGAGTATTGCCTACTTTTTATGAAGCTGTGCTATCCAAGTAATGACCACTTCCCATTCTAAATGTTCACAAACTGTTTCTTACCAAGTCCTAGAACTTGCTGGGGATAATAACAATTTAGAATGCTTCTAAACACAATTGTAATACAATATTGCATCATAATAGAATGACAACTTAAAAATTGCAGTACCTGTCAAGTTTTAAAATGTGGTACTGTATGGCAAAAATTGGCAGTATATTCCAAAAATTATGATGCAGAGTAAAATAGGAAGAAGACAAAGCTTAGTATTTTAAAATTTGGAGAGAACTTTACATACATTCTCAGATCTGAGCTTTCTGACAACTCTGTGAATCAGGTACTACAAATATTATATGGCTCTCACCTTTGGCAGGAAGCTTTCCCTGATTCCCCTTAATTCTAGTGCTTTCTTTTTGTTTATTGATTGTTGCAAATTTATCCTGCATATAGTTTGTGTGTACCTCATTGTTTGTATATTGTCTCCCCCATGGGACTGTAAGCTCCTCTTTGAGCATTTACAGGGACTTTCTTTTACCTTTCTTTGAATTTCTTGTGCTTAACACAGTGCCTGACATGTAGTGGGCACTTAAAAATGTTTATTGACTAACCAACTAATTAGTAATAAACTATATGTCCTAAGAGCCAACTGTACTTAGGATAAAATACAGAATTTCTGTTTCTTTTAAATCCCCTTACAATTTGGTTCCAACTCATATTTTCAAGCAGACTGCACGTTATGTCTTCTCATAAAACTTACACTATAGTAAAATTCTCCATACCTAACATTCCATTTCCCTTCTCCATGCCTTTGACCGGATTGCCATTCATACCTGAAATGATCTACCTCTTCACTTCTGCCTCTTAGATTCCCTCACTCTGGTCAAGGCTCATGAAGTGTCATCTCCTTGGAGAAGTCCTTCCAGAGTCTCCCAGTGCCTGTCTCCCCTAGTAGAAACACTTCGTTGTGTTTATGCTGTCCTATCAAAAGTATGAAAAAGTTGAACCCTTTACAAGGTAGAATGGGTCACTATCTTAATAATCTGACAATAGGTCGTTCAGGTTGTGAGCCAGTTGAAGATTTTATACCCTTATCAGCAGTGAGTGAGACTCAAAGTCTCAAAGGAGCAAAATCTTAATATCTCATTGTCTCACTTTTCTACACCTCATATCCTATAATTTCATCAACTGTGTTTTATTTGGGGAATGACTCGATTGATCAGGGATACACTTGATCAGATATAGGATCCTGGGATATAGAAGCTAGCAAGTGTTATCAGCTCATTTTAACCAATTTTTATTATTCCATCTCATAATGCTTTTATTTATTTATTTTTGTTTCTATTACCTTCCAAGAGGATATGATTTTACTGTTAGAGAAAATGGACTTCAGGTAGATCAACCTCCAGAAATTGGAAATATCTCTACAGTTCAAATAATAATAATGAAAAATGACAATGCAGAAGGAATCATCGAATTTGATCCAAGGTATTCTACTTTTACAGGTAGGCTCATTTAATATTGGCTTTTTGTTTATGTCACAATTTTCTGAGTGATAGTATTATATCAGTGTGAAATGGTCAGTTTGAAATTCCGCACAGAAAATTTCTAGTAGCTTTGATACATACATAAATGTATGCTGGATTGCACAGTTCTTTTTAATCACCCCCTAAGATTCTTCTTGAAGCAAAGGCCTGTCTGTCTGTCTGTCTCTCACTATATCTATCTGTCTGAATATCTTATATATTTGTATGTGTGTGTGTGTGTGTGTCTGTGTGTGTGCATGTGCACAGCTAGGCAGTGCAGTAGATAGAGCCCTGGGCTTGGATCCAGGAAGATATGAATTCAAATCCAGCCTTAAACTTACTAGCTGTGTGACTCTGGGCAATTCACTTAACCTCTATTTGCCTCAGTTCCCTATCTGCAAAATGGGGATACACATGGCAAATCACTTCAGGATCTTTGTCAAGAAAACCCCAAATGGGGGCATGTAGCGTCAGACATGACTGAATGACTGAACTACAATAATAATAAATACATACATATATGTATTGTGTGGATATGTATATACATACACATATATGTGCACACACATCAGGATCCTTCTGGTAGTGTCGTTAGGCTGTTAGTCATGGAACACCAAAGCCTCTGAAGAAAACTGAAAGTCAGCCAAAAGACAGTGTTGGAGCACATGGTAGGTATGAGCAGGTTATAACACAGTCTGGAAAGAAATTGGTACCAGACTATGAGAGACTTTACAAAGAATTATAAATAAAAGTGGTACAAAGGCTATCATCAAAGAAATGTATGAATGAAAAAATAATATGGGCTGAGATCCTTGGTTTGACAGGATTGAAAGTGGGGAAGACCCCTAACATGTTGATAAATTTATGGGAGGATGTGGACCAGTGGTACATAGGGTGGGCAGGCATGGATGTGTTATTTGGATGCATTGTTTCTGCATGTTTCAAGGGCATATCTACATCAGTTTCAGCTATATCAGTTACATCCTAGATCCAATTGAGCATTGAATATATAAAATACACACATACATATTTATTTGAAAGAAGCATAAACCATGCTTACCTTCAGTTCACTTCACTCTTTGACATCACATCCTACTCTTTCTACCTTTCCCCCAGGCTCAAAAAATTGATCCTTCTACTTGCCAAGGTGCCCTCCCCTCTCTTTCTCCATCTCTCCACCCCACCTATCTTCCACGTCTTTAAGACATGTTCATTAAACCATCTCATCCCCTCATGCTAGAATCTTGTATCTTTCCTTCTTTTCTCAGCCAAACTCTTTAAAGAAGCTAGCTATCCTCATTGCCTCCAGTTCCTCTCCTGTTCATCCTACATTCTTGGAATGGTCTCTCTCCTTCCTGTCTCCCTATAGGTCCCACTCTTCCCTAGGTGGAGCTCAAGCACCATCTTCTATATCAGCAATGCTCCCAAGTGCTGCCAAGCCAGATTAAAATGTAATTGGGAAATATTTAACAAAAAGAATAAAGATGCAATAAAATATAGATTTTAATATTTAATATTACATTTCAAAACTGTCGATATGTGACCTGCAGGGATCCTTATATATGAATTAATGACCTCCATTTCTATCTGTGTTTGACATTATTGTTCCACATGAAATCTTTCATGATTACCTAGCTTCTAGGGCCCTCCTCCCAAACAACCTTATATTTAACTACTTTGTATGTATCTGTAAATATTTACCTTATTTTTATGCCATATGTACATATCCATATATACTTCTATCTCCCATTAGAATGTAAGCCCTTTGTAAGTAGAAATTGTTTCATTATTTGAATTTCTCTCTCTAGTACCTTGCCCAAGTGCCTGGTTCTTAATAAATGCTTATTGATTGATTTCTTGTTTATTAGGCACATAATAGCATACTGCAGATGCAAAATGACACAAAAGAAAGACTTTACCTTTATGGAGGTAAAAATTTAAAAGCCATGATAATAACTAGGATCCTTTAAGATTTGCGAAGTCCTTTATAAATATTAGCTCATTTGTTACTCACAACAACCCTGCTAGGTGGGTGCTTATATTATCCCCATTTTTACACCTTGCTAGTAAGTCTAGTAATCTGAGGCAGGATTTCACCCTAAGTCTTCATGACTCCAAGCCCAGTGCTTCATACCAATGACTGATTCAGAGTAAAATAGGATTAGAGCAAAGGAGAGGTTCAAAGTACTCTGAGAAATCAATTTCTACCAGGGAGCTCAGTGAAAGCCTCATGTGAGGAAGTGGCCCTCGAATTGGGCCTTAAATAAATGGAAGGATTTCAGTGTAAAAGAAGGGGAGAGTCAATTCTGTGGATGGAAGCTAGCATGAACAAAAAGGCAAGAAGACTAGAGAGGGAGGAGTAAGAACAGGGAAGAGCACTTCATTTTGACAGGATGCCTGAATACATAGAGCTTTAGATATAGCAGTTACTAAATGAACATTTGTTGAATTGAGTGGAGTTGAATTTCATAAAGGGAGAACGTGAGAGAATGCTGCAATTATAGGTTCGAATCAGACTGTGGAGGCCAACAATTGCATGACGGTTTTATGCTTGTAGTCAGTGATTATAGGTAGTCGGTGACTTGATCACAGTAATTAGAAAGAGTACATAAGTTTAAAGAATGTATTGAAGAGAAGAGAGTCTGTAGAGAGGAAAACCAGTTAGGAGGTTTTTATAGTTTTCCAAGTAAGAAGTGATAAAGGCCTGAACTAGGAAGGTACCTATGGGAATGGAAATGGGCAAGGTGAGGGGAAGTTTGAGAGGTAAAATCAGTAAGATTTTGAAACTGATTGGCTGTGTGGAAGAATGAGGGAGTGGGAAGACTAAAATATTGCTTCAAGCCTGGGTCATTGGGAAAATGGTGGCACTATTAAAAGAAAGAAATAAATCCAGGAAGTGGTATGCCTTTGTATGATGATGTTACATTCAGCTTTGTAAGAACTACAATTTTGTCTATAACCATGAATTTAACTGTTTACTTTAAATGAATGCACTCTAAATGAATTATTCTTGTCCTGTGTCTAATGAGGTTTTATACTACTGGAGGTCACTAAAACCATACCCATATTGACATCAGCACCTTAATGAAACCATAAGACAAAGAGAAGTTATAGCTAAATGAAAGCATGACTCATATGTAGTCTTCAGAGAGATGAGTAAATGAGTTGATGGAATTGGTTTCATTGTATGCCCAAGCAACAATAACAGAAAACATTGGCCACATTATCGTGATATAATATTTATGATGACCACAAGCAAACAAGCCATTATGAAACCAAGCTTCAGTTTATGTGCCAACATTTGTTGCAGAGAGGGTGAACAGAGTGAACAAATAGATAAGACCTTCTAAACCAAGTTAACATATGTTTTGATGCTTGTTGACTTCAGAGTAAAGGTGAGTACAGAAAAAGATGGCAAAAGATATTTGTTGTTTAGTCATTTTCAGTTGTGTCCAACTCTTCATCATCCCTTTTAGGGTTGGTTGGTTTGTTTGTCTGTTTTGGTAAAGATTCTGGAGTGGTTTGCCATTTCCTTCTCCAGCTCACTTTACAAATGAGGAAACTGAGGCAAACAGGGTTAAATGATTTGCTCAGGGTCACATAGCTAGCATCTGAAGCTAGATTTGAACTCAGGTCTTCCTGACTGATAAAAAATATACTGGTATGTGTAATTTGTGATTAATCACCGATGAAAGAGGCCAAATGTATGTTACTAATCTACATACGAGGAGTACTTTTTCCAAGAAGAATTGGGAAGTGCTGGATAAAGAGAATAGCATCACAGAAGAAAACAAACAAACAAATAACAAAAAGCCCTGACTCGGTTGATATATGAGAAACGTGTACTTAATAGTGTGTGAGTCATTGCGGAATTAGGTCTTGAGTACACAGGCAGACTATCGACTAGTTAGTGTAAAGGTCAAAATCAAAAGGGAGAAAGGATAAATATTAAAACATCTCCGAGCCAACTTATTTAAAATGTTGACTCTGCAAAATACAGAATGGACTGAAATTACGTCACCTCTTCATTATCAACATTTCTTAGAAAAATTTAACTGATCCCAAATAGCCACCACAAAATGAAGACAAGAGTCCAGAAACTCTCAACTGGAAAATGCTTGAACAGTTTGTCAAGTAGAGGAATGGAAAGGGAAAAGCGAAACACCACTTTAGAATAAACGTTCATTTGTAAAGGTTCACTAAGAAAGATGACTGAAGGTAGTGAATAGTAGCACCTCAGAAAACAATGAAATGCTATGGAAGGGAAAAGAAGCATGAAGCATGACTTGGCATAAAACTCAGAGCCTTCAAACAACATTTATAGAAGCCGTAAGGGATACAAAAAACAGAAATGATTTGCTAGCATTTCTACGGTCTGTAAATTCTCATAGTTGATGACAATGGAGCCACTCCCTTGGACTCTAGTATCCTAGTTTGTAGTGTGCTAAATATGAAGAAATAGAGATGACACTTAAGAAGATGAAATTGGGTAATGTGACGAGACTTGTTCAAACACACACAGAAGAAATATGCTCTGGAAACAAAACTATTTTAAAGGCACTTCAGGAATTGATTTTTAAAGTTTATTTCAGAGAGGAAGATTCTAAAATGATGGAAAAGATTAACGTTATCATCTCCTTCCAGCTACCCTGCCAAAAGGGGGTAGGTAAGAAGACCTCTGCAACCCATCTATCTCCCTTCTCGTCTCTATGAGATCTCAGAATCAGGAAGAAATAGGTGTGATCGTGTGTAAGTTTCTTAAGCTGTCTCAGCTTAAGTAACTCTCATCATCTGTACACTGGAGATACTGACCTCACAGGGTTATTGTGAGGCATAAAAGAGTTGATCTTTAAAACAAATATGACAATTAATTATTAGTAGTTATCATTAATTATATTATCATGGTTGATTATTTTATTTGTTAAATTACTATTAATATATTGATTTTAATTATTATTATTAATGATGATGATGATAGAAGACAATATTTATATAGCATGTACAGTGTGCCAGGCACTGTGCTATGGGCTTTAAAATTGTGATCTCATTTGATCCTTGCAACAACCCTGGGAGGTAGGTACTATTATTTTCCCCATTTTACAAATGACAAAACTGAGGCACACAGCTATTAAGTGTCTGAGATCAGATTTGAAGGCAGGTCTTCCTGACTCCAGGTGTAGCACTCTGTGTACTATTGCCTAGATGCTAAAACATGTATGTATGTGTGTGTGTATATATCTATATACATACATACATACATACATACATAAAATTTATTATCACTGTATGAATGTTTTCAGAATACTCTGACTAGAAATTACAACACCAGGCTGTCTTTCAGAGATGGTATTTTATAATTGAACACATCTTCATAATCACTTTACATTTCACTGAAACAGGGAAAATATAATATTTCATTATTTTATTTTTTAAATCACAAAATTGCATTTATCTTGGTAGAAAAATAGGCTTAAAGGTTGTTCTCTAGGTATATTTATAAATATCTGACAGATATTTACATCTGTGGTAACTCTTCAGTGGCCCTCTGAGTAAATAAAGGAGGACCTGAGCAACATGTTCATCAGAGGTACTTTGTCAGTGCTATGAGGATTTTTTGCACAAAGTTTAAATGGAAGAAAGATTCCTTATAAATAAGAGGTTTTCCAAGTACTCCTGTTTGATTTTGTTCCTGATGAGACTGTGCCCCAGAATATCGTGGGACCTTGTCAGTGAAGTCTAAGGCTACTCATAGGAGATTAGTTTGACAATCCACACAGGAAAAACAAATAGGATGAAGAATGCATATTGTCCAGGCTTACATTCCATGAAATTAGGTGGGAAACTCATTGAATTAATCTATTATTGCATATATCTAGGGCAGACACTATGGATGAACAGTGAGCTGGGCCTAGCATTTGATATAAGGCAAAGAGTGAATGATCATAGAAATGATAATACTAGTTAATATATATGTAGTATTTTAAGATTTGTAAAGCACTTTACATGTCATCTCATTTGAACCTCATAACAATGCTATGGGTTAGGGGCTATTATTATGTCCATTTTCAGATGAGGAAGTTGAGGCTGAGAGAGGGCTAAGTGACTTGCCTCAGGGTCACAAAGCCAGGCAGGATTTGAACTAGGCTCTTTCTCATTCCACGTCCAGTACCCTTTCCACCATACCACCATCTCAGTGTGAACTGAGATCACATTTAGCAATAGCATTACTCTTTCAGTGATAGCCAGGTGCTCTCTACCACAAACATCCTTTGTGAAATATGAGTATTCTTCTAATGAGGCTATAGGAACAGGTTGTGGACCTGGGTTTTCTTTGGTATGGGGAATTCTCAGATGAGAGAACTACAATAAATGCAATTTATCACCGTCTCTGAAACCTATAATCTTAGAGAACTGTAGAGAGCCCGGAGAGGCTATCTGGCTACCCAGCATCACGTGGGCAGGATATGGCCAGAGAAAGGACTTGGACCCACATCTTCTTGAGAAGCTTTGCAGCTGGCTCTCTGTCCCGTAAGCCACATGCAACCTCTGTGATGATGCTATATGGTTCCAAAGAATGGAACAGTATGATCTCAGGAGAATCAAATTTGCAGGTGACCAAGGAGGCAAGAGAAAGGGTGTGGTGTGTCTAGGTAGGCACAGCATCTTGCCAGTGCTGAGTTGTTAGTCAGAAGGAGCATAAGATGTATCAGTGGCACATGGGGCCAGTGAGAGAAGAAGTCAGTCAGATTAAAAAACTGAGGGATAACAGATGAAAGGCCTCCAGCACATGGAGTGCATCCTTCCTCTATGGGGGATTTCTAGAAGGACATGGGTAAGAATCATACAGTATGAGAAGGTATGGATAAGTTGTGATGTGTGCCGGATGAAGATGTATCTAAATTAAGATCATAGATCCATTAATTATTGAAGTAAACTCAAAGACAGCAGAAACCTTTTCCATGTTGGATTCCCACCCCGCCCACCCCCACTTCTACCTTCTTTATAACTTCTAATCTTGGTTGGGACATTGAGTAGTTAAGTGACTTGTCCAGAGTCACACAACTAGAGTGTGTTAGGGATGGGGCATAAACCCTGGTCTTCCTGACTCTAAGCCCAGAGAGCTGTCTCTTAGCCACAATAACAGACTGCCTCTCATTTATTTTCTTACTGTCAATAAAATAACAATTTTCACTGGCTTCAATTCATAATGCTTTTTGGGAACATTCAAAGCAATATTTTATTTCTGTATTGGTAACCACTTTAGTAAGAGTCATTGTAATATTAGTGCATAGAATCAGCACTGAAGTCAAGATGACCTGGGTTCAAGTCCTGGCTGTATGAGCCTGGGCAAGTCATTTGCTTTCTTATTGCTCTAAGCAACTCTCTAAGATTATAAATTTCATGGGAAGTGTTGATCTGCTTAGTAGAGGGAATTGCATCTGAGAACTTTTCTAACTCTAAATCTATGACCCTTTGATCATTTTATGGGAAAACATCACTATCTTGTGGACTCTTAGACAATTGCTGCTAAACACTATTTCAGCCAAATAATATTTTTTCAATCATATGAGATCTGTCATTCATTGGCATCTCTTTTCACATTAATGACTTCTAGATAATTGAAGTTTATTGTAGATTCTGTGGCATATAGTTATTAGAATAATTAAAAACTTCAGTTAAATCTTTATCTTCACATTCCTTAATTGCAAAAAGAAGAAATTCATGATTTCCCTTTGGGTGGCTTCTGATGAAGTGTGTTTACTACTAACTCTGCGTTCTTGTTACAGTGGAAGAAGACATTGGGGTGATCATGATTCCAGTAGTGAGGCTGCATGGCATATATGGCAATGTGACAGCTGATTTTGTCTCTCAAAGCATTTCTGCCCTCCTTGGTGTGGATTATGATGTTCATGGTAACTCGGTCATCTTTCGCCATGGAGAGAACCTAAGTTTTATAAATGTCTCTATCATAGATGACGGTGAAAGGTAATAGAGTTGATGATTTCATTACTTTCATAATCAAATGTTTAATAATGAATATATGAGAATCCTGTGTAGTGTCTAGCACAGAACTCACTGAATTTTAGAATTGGAAAAAGTCTTAGTGTCCATCTTGTCCACCTAATATCTGACAAGAATTTCCTCCACAAAATAGCAAGTTGCCAGCAATCATTTATTAAGTGACTACTGTGTCCTAGCCACTGTGCTAAGCATTGGTGATAAAAAGAGTTCCTACTCTTCAAGGAGCTCATAGATCAATGGAGGAGACAACAAATGAATGACTATGTACAAAACAGGATCTATGCAGGATAAATTGGAAATAGTCAATGAAGGGAAGCCACTTGCATTAAGGAAGATTCGGATGGGCTTCTTGCAGAAGCCTTTGTTTCAAGACTTACAATGAGGAAGAATCAATCCACTACCTCTTGAAGCAGCCCATTTCACTTTTGGAGTGCTCTAATTATTTAGATAGTTTGTCTTGATCTCAGGCCTAAATTTTGTCTTCGTAAGTTCTACCCATTGTTCCTCATTCTGCCTAATCCTTTTTGATGATAGCTATAACATCCCCCCAAACTACTTCTTCATCAGAGAGGAATATATGTCAAATGGACCCCTTGTTTTAAAACAAAATTGTGGAAAACACATTCACTCACTGAGAAACGATTTGTTACATGCTGGGAAATGGAAAATGTCACTTAAACTGAGTTGAAAAAGATGCAATAGGAGTTGCATGTATCACTTTCCTAGAATTAGAGGAAATCACTATGTGTGTGCTTTTTTTTTTCTTTCAGACTTTTAGAAGTCTGATCAGAATATGGAAACAACCCCTTCCAATTCACTGTCTTAGTGCATCAAGCAATTAAAAACAGAGGAGGAAAACGCTAATACCGATTCCTAGGCATTAATGTTGATGTTGATAATTCAGGCTTTTAGATGAGCACCCTCTTTTTACTACTTGGTGTGTGTGCTGTGCATTGAATATGTATGACCAATTTGGAAAATGACTACTTATTTGGATTTTAGCAGCATTTTAATATGTTTAGACTCAGAGAATTGCTCCTTCTTGCCATACAGTGAATTTGAGGAGCAGTTTGAAATCCTGCTGACGGGAGCTACTGGAGGAGCAGTGCTTGGGCGCCACCTAGTGAGCCGAATCACTATTGCTCAGAGTGATGCACCCTATGGACTTGTGCGATTTCTCAACCAAAGCAAAATTACTATTGCTAACCCCAATTCAACTCTGATTTTGTCCTTGGTGCTGCAGAGGACTGGAGGACTCTTAGGAGAGATTAAGGTAGAGTTTTCCCTTCCAAAACTTGGAGGTGGAGGCGCCAAAGAGAAAAAGGGCTCGTCTGGGGATTCTTGCTTGTTATGATTTAGAAGATTAAATTTTAGGGAGTTTGACAGTTCTGTACAGATTATGATGAAGTCGAGGATTATTTCCAATAAATAGCACTTGGCAAGCTGAGTTCATTTTATATTATGTTTCCTTAAGGATCTTCAGAAGGAAGGACACTTTGGTTGTCTTATAGAATAAGATGGTTCAAAGGTGAGAAACGTATACACAATATTACTGTCTTGCTTGGTAGATCTTTAAAAATTGTGCTATATGAAATATTTTTGTTGTGTGTTTTGATGTTATTACTGTCTTCTCTTTCTTGCCCTTTAATAACCCAGCGAACAATGTATTTATGTTTTTTGAATTAGATGTGATTTCATTGGAATACAAGATTCCTGGTGAGAGGTTCCAATACAGATTAGCAGAGCTGAATTTAGAACCTTAATCTTAGAAAGTTGGCTATGAAATCAAGAGTTTATGTCATCAATGAAAAGAATTTTATAGCACCTACTGTGTACCAGGCACTGTGCTGAGAATTGGGGATACTAGGAAAGAAAAAAAAGGAACTCCATCTAATGGGGGAGACAATATACAAACAACTATTTACAAACAAGCTATACATAAGATATATTGGAGATAATGAACAAGGGAAAAGTAGTGGCATGGAGGGAGCAGAAAAGCTTCTTTGGAAGGTAGGAGGGAAGTAGGAGATGGGGTTGAGAAGGGAGGACATGCATGGGGGACATCCAGTGAAAGTGCTCAAAGTCTGGAGATAGCATGCTTTGTTTGAAGAACCACGGGAGGCCAGTGTCATTGGAGCATAGCTATGCAGATGGGGAGTAAGGTGTAAGAAGACTAGAAATGTAGGAAGGGTCTAGGTTGGTAAGAACAAAAACAGGATTTTATATTTCATCTTGGAGTAGTAGGGAGCATTGGAATTTAGTGAATGGGGATGACATGGTTAGACCTGCAGCTTTAGGAAGGTAAATTTGAGCCAAACGGAGGATGAACTGGAATGGGAAAAAACTTGAGGTAGGGAGACCAGGTTGTTGCAATAATGTAGGCATGGGGTAATGAGGGTCTCCACCAGGTGGTTCCAGTGTCAGAGGAGAGAATGAGTATGTAGGTCAGATGTGACAGAGATAAAAATCTAAAGACTTAACCCCTGGTTGCATATGAGGGGGTGTGAGAGAAGAAAGAGCCACAGATGACACATTGAGCCTTGGTGACTGGGAGCATAGTGGTGCTCTTGACGGTAGAGAAGTTAGGAAGAGAGAAGGATTTGGGAGTGGGGAAGGAGAATTAGTTCTGTTTTGAACACATTGAGTTTAAAGATGCCAGTGAGATATCTAGTTTACAATGTCCTTATAGGTATTTGGAGATTCAAGACTTGAGATCAGGAGAGAGGTTAGGCTTGATAAATAGATCTGAGAATCATCTTAATAGAGTTGATACATGAATCCAGGGCAACTGATGAGACCACCAAACAAAATCATATAGCAGGAGAAGAGGGCCCAGGATAGAGCCTTGGGAGACCTTCGCAATTATTGGGCATGACCTAGATGAAGATCTAGCAAAGGAGACAGAGAAAGAGAGATCATACAGGTAGGCAGAGAAGCAGAAGAGAGCAGTGTCACAAAAACTTAGAGAGAGAAGCAATGGAAAGGTGGTAGAGTGGTTAGGGCATTGGACTTGGAATCCAAATGACTGGGGCTCAAATCTGACCTCAGACACTTGTTACCTGTGTGACCCTGGGCAACACATTTAATGTCACTCAGCTTCCATTCCTCTTTCTGTAAAATGGATATAATAATAATAGCACCTACTTCCAGGGTGGTTGTGAGAATAAAATGAGGTATCATAAGTAAAGTACTTTGCATACATTGAAGTACTATAAGTGCTAGCTATTGTTACATTATTATCAATGAGAAAAGCATGATTAACAGGGCCAAAGGCTACAAAGAGATAAAAACAGATGAGAACTGAGAAAAGGCCTTTAGATTGGCAATGAAGAGATGATTAGTAACTTGGAAGAAAGCCGTTTCAGTTGAATGAAGCCAGATTCCAAAATTCCGAAAAATGGGAGAGGTGAGGAAGTAGAGGCACTTATTACAGACACCCTTCTCAGAGAGTATAGCCATGGAAGGGAAGAATAGATGTAGGATAATAGCCGGTTAGAATGGACAAATCAAGTGACAGTTTTGTGAAGGTGAAGGAGACATGAGTGTGTTATAGCCACTAGGGAAGCAGCCAGTAGACAGGGACAGATTGAAAATTGAAGAGTTATTAGGAATAATAAAGGGGACAACCTACTAGAGAAAATAGGATGGAATAGGGTCACTTGTGCATGTGAGGTATTTGCTGTGGTAAGAAGTAGCGTCACCTTTCTTCATAAGAGGTAAAGGAGGAGATAGTGGTGAAAGGCATCTGAATGATATAAATTGAGGAAAGGAGATGAGGGAGCTCTTGGTGAATAAACTCAATTTTTTCAGTGAAATGTGAAGTCATCAGCCGAGAGGGTTTGGGGGGCTCCCTAGGGAGCCATGAGAGGTTTGAGGAAGGGTGAAAGGGTGAAAGGTGAGGAAGGTGAGGTGAGGAAGGATGAAAATGTTTGGAAAAGCCACTATGGTGAACGGGATAGTGAATCAATTAGAGAGATGTAAATGTAATCCCTTTCTGCATTGAGGGCCCACTTGAGGTATTTGACCCAATCAGTCCAATTTCATTACTTTGTCCAGCTCAGTTTAGCTGCATGTGAGTAGGGATGAAGGCTTTGGATGGTGGGAATAATTGAAGGCTTGACAGGGCAAGATTTTTAATAGCATAAGGGGGCAAAAGACACAGGAAAAGAGGACGGCATATAACTGAACTGGTTCACCACAGGGGCAAGATTGGCAAGGGAGGAGAATGTAGCCAGCGAATGGGCAGTGACCTGAGAAAGTATTAAAGAGTGGAGAGATTAGAGCTCATGGGGATGACAAAGAACAGGATTAGGAGTTTCAAGGCACAGGGAGAGGTAGAATGATAGATAACAGATTATGATCAGATAAAGAAATTTCAGATTTCATGACGATGGAAGTGTAACACTTTTGGGTCAGAGCAAGATCAAGGGTAACTTGCCCCGTCTCACACAGCCTACATTTGTTAGAGGCAGGTTTTGAATAAAGGTCTCCCTTTCTACCTCCTTGGCCAATCTTTATCCATTATGCTACAATACTATGTATAAACATTAACCCCCAGTTTTGATATATTGATACAAGAAAAATATTTAAATTTACGATTTATATAAGTTTGTATTTAATTGTGAAAGCCTTTATTAACATTTTCTTTATATTCCAAAAAATGTGTGTTAATAGTAGAAAAATGAACATTCTGTAATTACATAATTACATTGTTATTTTAGACAAATATATAAATATGAATATTTTAAAATATTTTAAAATTAAAGAAGTAGAAATTTCTTAGGAGACTATTCCTAAGATAATATCTGTTACTTTTCTAAAATAGCCTTTTTGGGGGAAAATCAGTATTCTATATTTTGAACATAAACCTTTCAGAGACAGATTTACTGTTTAAATTATTCTAAGGATCTCTGCTTAGAGAGAAAATCCAAAGGGAAGAAATGCATACTGCCATTGAGAAATCTCTCTCACATGCAAGGCATTTACAATCACAATTTATAGCTGTCCCAAACAAAATACAAAATTTCACAGTAAGATAAAATATAGTATCAAATTTCAAGTAACAGTTTGATTCATGCAAAACAGTGGTCTCAACTTTTTGCATTTCTTGGAGAAATGCTTTCCTAAACACTTCTGAATTAGTGCCCCTTAAGTATTTTTTTTCCTTGATCGAAGGAGTTACTTCATTTACTTTGAATTAAACAAAGATATCTTCCTACCTTTGATCAGACCATTGCCTTAATCAGGGGATAGACGAATAGATTATTGGTATTAAATGTAAAAATCAACGGTATCTCCTCCACACCATCTAAGGTCACCACCCTTAATTCCATCTTCAGGGAGAACAGAATTTCTTTCTAACCTCAATTATTGTAATGAATTAGGAGTTGAAAAGGATGTTAAAGGACACTGACAGAGTATTGATGGAGTTTCTTATTCAGGGGGGACCTAGGACTTCAGACTAAAGTACTGTCCTAATATTAATAACAATATTTAACCTAAAGAGAGAAAGATGGTGAGTGATTGGGTTAGTATATTTCTATAGTCTTCCTTTAAAACTGACAGCTCGGTGAACAAATATGACATATTGCTTTGATACTCAGAAAGACCTGAGATTTCATCAGTGTGACTGTCTCCTCTACTGGGTATAGGTGACAAACAACCTCTTTACACCTTTTCTTGTGTGATTCTTACCCATATTTTTCCTTAAACCTATTTTAGAGTAACTATACAAGTTCACTACAAGTCTTAATCTTGTTCTTTTGGTAACTGTTTGTGAGGAACCAATATGCTGTTCATTTGTCCATTCATTGCTTCTCAGTCTCCCTACATGACTCTATTCCTGGTTGTATGTTATTCTTCCTTTGGTATCCTATGCTATTTCTTGTGTGTAAGTTATTAATATTAACATGCTTTGAACCATTGCCACTACAGAAGTTTCCATTGCTTTTTTGTTCATTAGTAATTTTGTAATCCCGCAGATTGATTGGGACATAGTAGGACCTAATTCACAAGAAGTTTTACCACCACTGAACAGTGACATTGGTGAACCTGTGAGTGGATCCTTCTTTTTTGGTGATGGAGAAGGTGGATTGAGAACCATAATTCTGACCATCTTGCCCCATGGAGACATTGAAGTCCAAGAAACCTTCATTGTAGAGCTTCACATTGTGAAAGGAGAAGCTGAATTAGACCGAAGGGCTAAAAGTGTCTCCCTAGTAGTAAGTTTGTCTTTTGTGGCTTCTTCTGTAAAATTCTGGTTTCATGGGACCACAGATTGTTATCTGGTTCAACTTCCTTGTTTTAGAGATGAAAATGAAAGGTGACAGAAACTGGACCATATTCACCCAGGTAGTAAGTAAGTTACACAGCCAGGTCCTCTCCTACACCATGCTGTAATGGGTTTATCAGGAAAGAGTGAAATATTGTACAACTGAAAAGATAAGTTAGTGACAAGTTTTTAAAAATTGGCACATTGTTAATCTTTCTGTTGGTAGAATCTGGTGAGTAATTCATGTTAGATCTTGTCTGTCAGGATATACTTGCCACTGAATACAGTGCCATTGAATACTGCTTTTAAAAGCTTCCAGAAAATTTGGCATCTGAGGTACTATATCCTATTTATCTTTGTATGTTCCCTCTGTGCCAAGCACATACCTTTTATGTTGGAGATACTCAGTAAATTGAAATTGAATACATTTTAGATTACTTACTGAATTAAATTGTATACATGTAATATTTAAAGGGAACTGTTATTAAATTATCCTAAAAGTTTGGTTAATATATTTCCATAATTAATGCCCATGAGCACCTGCCTTGTCTGCTTCCTCAGGTTGTACTTGTATTCATGGGCAGGGTCCCCAAAAGATAGATGGCTGCTACTCCCACAGGTTTTGAGGGTACTCTGAGGGTGAAGCAACTCATACCTCTAGTACTGCAGGGCTTGATGTCCTTTCTCTCCTCATGGAACCCTCATGCTGCTCCTTCCCTGAGTGTAGGGTCTCTGTTGGGATAATTACTCAGCAGAGCCACCTCCCTCCAGTCTTGATGCTCATTGGCTAGGGCAAGTTGTCCTTTGCGTCTCCAGTCAGCTCTTCTCCCTCTTGCCAGGAGTCATGCTCCTTGAAATTCTCAATTGACTGTCTCTCTCTGACAGTGGCATCCTGGAGAGTTTGTGTCTCCTCCTTGCTGGAGATGGTGTCTTCTCCTTGGCCAATAGCTCTGCCATGGAATTGGGGAATAAGTAAAGGGGAAGGTGAAGAAAAAAAAGTCCTCTCCCTTACTGCTGTTTTCTGGTATAGGCTCCGGGGTGTCATACACAAGGCTGCTTCTAGCCTGGCCTGATTCAAATAACCTGATTCAAATAATTGGTATAACCAATACCAAATGACTCAAGGTCTGGTAGGCTTAGCTGTTTAAAGGTCTCCAGGGTTATCTGTTCTCCCCCAGCCAATAGATAGAATCCTTTTCTAGTTCAGTTAAGAAATTTGTGGCATTCATAAAAGGATCACTGGACCAGGCAAGTCCCTTTCTTCCTACTTAGTTTAACATCTGATTAATACCTTGTTATTCTGTTCTTAGCTTTCTGGGCTGGAGGGATGGTCCAAAACCAACTCCCCTTCATCTATATAAACAAATCATAAGTTGCTTTTTTGGAAGGACAATTGATTGGTATTTCTAGTTTGAACCATTAACATCATGAAGGAGGCGATCCATTAGACACATATTAAGTTTATTCTTTGTGATATTCATCGGAGAGGCTGTGGAGTATAGGTTTCTGTAGATGAAAAATTATATATAAGTGTTCCATGAACTTCAAGTTTAGAAACTACTCTTTGGCATTGGAGAGCATTGCCTCTCTTATGTCTTCAAGGGCAGTAGAGTTATGGTTGGCTTTTGAAGCAGATGGTCTGTCTGGGGTAAACATGGCATATAGAAAAGTCAAATTAGGCATCTCAATTATAAATCATTGAATCTCGAATTTTCACCCCCATTTTCTGTGGGCTATAGGACCTGCCTGTTGTAGAGGACAGACAATGTAACAGAGATGTCTGGAGGCTCTTTGAGCAGTATATTAATTAGCCACTATGTCATCCTCATGTTTCTCACCCCCTGTCCCCCACCATCTCTTTCCTTGAATGAATGAATGAATGGTGAGTTCCTTTACCTGTTGATATTGTTTCACTACTATAATTATTATGTAAGCTGTACAAATCTACTCTGTTTTGTTTTTAATTTTCTAGATACAAAAGTTTGGTGATCCAAATGGAATTGTTCACTTTGCTCCTGAATCTTTATCCAAGAAGAATTATTTAGAACCATCGACTTTGGAAGGACCACTTAGCATTACATTTTTTGTCAAGCGAGTCCAAGGGGTTACAGGGAATATTACGGTATCATTACACTCATGTTGAGTTTTGCTAAATACAGTAACATTTCCAATAAGCGTACTAGAAAAAGAATGAGGTATATTTATTAACTGTACAGCATCTCATTTTTCGGTGAAACTGAAGTGGCAGAAATAACCTTGGGATGAAGGTAGTAATCTGAAGTTTAGTGTATTCCCCAGTTCTATTCCCCAACATTTCTGACCCTTTTAAAAAAAACAAAAACATATTTGAATTAGGCAGCTAGTTGGTCAGAAAGACTTAGTAGCCCTCCTGCTGTGCCAACTTGTACCTGGCTCAAGTCCTTCTTTTTGCAGGAGGCCTTTCTTGCTCTCCCAACCTCACTGCTAGTGCCTTATGCACAATTTTTTTTTCAGGTTGTCTTCCCCCATTAGAATGTGAGCTCCATAAGGGCAAAGAACTTGGGTTTTTTTTGCCTATTTTTCTTGTACCCAGCAGTAGCACAGTGCCTGATTCATAGTAAGAGCTTAATAAATAGTTATCATATTACATTGATATATTAATGATAATAGTTTATACTTATAAAATGCAACCACCTTGTGAGAAAGGGTATTATCTACAAGAACCTTGTGAGGGAAGTAAAATACTACATAATCCCATTTTACAGATTAGAAAACAGGCTCAGAGTGGTGAAACTGTGTCATTGACCACACAGTCAGCAAGTCTAGCAGCAAAAAATAAACAACCGGAAAGACTAACTGTAGTGGCAGAATCTAACTTCCATTTAAAATATCCCACAGTGTGTTCAGATAAATCAGTAATGTGAACTCACAGAATTATTAAGGGGAAAAAAGGAATTGTCTTCCTCTTTTGTGATCAAATGTTCTGATTTTTCTTTTTTAAGTACAGTCTGCTATCTCTAACATTCTCTGTGCGCTGTAGGGGAACATCTAATTAAAATTTTTGACTGAATGTTATTTTGATTAAACGTTTTTATTGTCCTTATTTTAGGTTTATTGGGAACTAACCAGTGAGTTTGATATCATTGGTGATTTCCTTGCCACAAGGGGATTTTTCATGATTGCTGATGGGGAGACTGAAGCCAACTTTGATATTCAGTTGCTGCCAGATGATGTTCCTGAAATAGATGAGGATTATGTAGTACAGCTGGTTTCTGTGGAAGGAGGAGCAGAACTGGATAAGGAAAAATGCTTTACAAGCTTCTTTGTTCCTGCAAATGATGACCCTCATGGAGTGTTTGCTTTGTATGCCCATTGGCAATCTGTAGTGGTTGAGCAAAGCCTCAGTAGATATATCCGAATTAATGTAACTCGGCTTGCTGGAACATTTGGAGATGTAGCTGTGGGGTACCGAATATTGCCCAACTCTCGAGATCAGGCAATTGTGACTGAAAGAACAGAGGGGCATCTGATTATCAGAGATGGTACCAATTATAAAGTGGACACAGTGCCAATAATTAATCAGGTTTGTAGCATACTCCTCTGATTCCTTGATTCCTAGAGTTCTCACACAGCTAATGATTGACTTCCTGTAATTTCCAAAGGGACAGATTTAATTACATTGAACACCACATAAAATTAATTAGTCGTATTGGTAAATTCCTCCACTCTATTTTTTCAGCAGTTTTAAAATGGAATGATATTCTTTTACACAGGCGGGATCTGTAGATTTCTTTTAATTGTTGTTGAATTTGACATTCTTTTAGTGAGGCAACTCAGAACAAATTTTGTTAAAGTTAGAGGTCAGTAAGCTATGTGTAATTAAGTTTGCACATGAGTCTTCACAATATATTTGTAACCATGTTTTGGTCACCTCTTTGAAAAAAATGACTTTTTTTTATCAGTTCTACATAACTTATGGCTGAAAAGCTTATGCGAAAATTATGTAGAAAGGCCAGAATGGCAACAAGTAACAGTGAACTTTAGGGACTAAAGTACTCCCTGCCCAGAGTTTTATTTTTATTGGTACCCCACATATCCTTGAGTGTTTTTCAGTCTTTCTTCCTTTATTTGTCCTTCATCTACCTTGAGCTCCTGGGAAGGACCATAAAAATTTTCTTTTCCATTAATACCTGTCATATTTTTGGTGATATGTTTTTTTAAAAAATGAATGTCATCAACAAAAACAATGCTAATAATTCCTACAAAATATTTAAAGTTATTTCTTACATAGTTGTCTGGTTAGACATTGATCTTTTATAGCACAAAAAAGGTGAACAAAGAAAATTTAGGCAGTCTCTCCCAGAGAAGCCACTCTCCCTTTCCTTGTACATATTATTTTGGATGGAATAAGCTATATTACCTGCTTCTCTCTCTGGTGATTGTCTCATTCACACTTTCTTATTATGTATTTGAATGTGTGCTGAGCCTTCTTGAGAGGAGACATTTTTGAGTGCTGTTTTTCTTTTGTAGAGGTATTACTTGAGCAGGTAGACCAATCTTAAACAGTAATAGATGCAGTGTTAAGGGAGATTCATAGGGCTTGAGTCCTGGGGCCTTGGCTTTTTAGAATAGCCTTTCTTGGGCTCTCAAACTCTGTCCTGAGAAGGAAACTCTGCATGGCTTTTTGGCCTCAGAATTACAGGGAAATCATGGAATCCCATGATGTTCACACATCATCAAACCCTACTAAAAACCCCAGCTTCTTTTGTTTTCAGCCCTTTTAGACATCTCTGAAGCTATGTGGGTAGAAGTTGGTCCAGAGTCATAAAGTCACAGAGGTAGAGAAGAGACCTTAGGGACCTGGTACAATATGGTATAGTAAAAAGCACACTGGATTGGAAGTCAGAAAACCTAGGGTTGAAGCCCAGCTCTCTCAAGCATTGCCTATGTGACTTTGCAGGGCTCAGTTTACCTTTCTGGGTTTCTGTTTTCTCATCAGTAAAAAGAAGGGGTTGGTCCTCTGGGAGAAAGCTGTGGGACATGGATCTGGAGAAGTGACAAAATGTGATAAGCTGAATGAAGGGAAAAGGAAATTGTGAAGGTTATTTGGAGAACTTTGGATTAGTGAAAAAGGTCAGAGATCGAATTTTGTGAGAAGAAATTTGGAAAATGAAAAATTCAATTGAAGGAGAAAAGGGCAAAGAATGAGAAAAGAGGATTGAGAAGAAGAACCAGAGGAGAAAGTAAATGTTCAGGCAGTAAGAAAAGGTAAAATTTTGTCTGAGAAGGGAAAGGAAATTGGTCATGATTGTCTAGTTATTTTTGAGGGGAAGGAAAGGAAGTTGGATGTGGCTTTCAAGTCATTAAGAAGTGATACGAGAGTATAAAATAGGGATTCTTAACTTTTTGTATGTTTTAGACTCCTTTGGCAGTCTGGTAAAGCCTATGGATCCCTTTTCAGAACAATGTTTTAAATTTTATTCTTTGAATATTCTTAGTGTCCAGAAAAAAGGTATGATACTCCTAGCTGAAGGGCTGCTTGCACCCGACTAAAATGTAATTGGGAAATGCTTAACAGAATAAATTAGAATATAGTATTGCATAAACAATGTTAATTTGTGCTTTTTAATGTTTCTATTTGAGTTTGAAACCATTGGTCCGAAGGACACCAAGGGAGGTGGCGAGGCTGATCATTGGTTATCCCTTATTCTCCTGTGTGACCAATCCATCTTTCTGATCATACGTCTCTTTGATGACAACATTTTAATAGCTTTTCTTCCTCATTTATAATGTGTTGCAATCTAATCACTAGGGACCTTTCTGTTCACCTTTAGGTGATCTTCAGCTTCGAGTAGTCAGATGCTCTAGTGTTCCATAACTCAGACAGACAAAAACCAGAAAAAAAGAAAGGAAATATATGTTCAATAAAAGTGTTTTTTATAATAAAGCCTGGTAGTAAAACAAATATTATGCCAGTTACTGTGGAATTTTTTAAAAAAGAACTATTTCAAATAAAAATTGTTCTTTTAAAGATGTTTCTGTTCCTGGGCTTGAATTTCACTCTGGAACTGTTAAACGTAATCCATGTTGGTGGACAGTTCTATGGAATGCCAAAAATACTAGAAGAGGCAAAGTCAACTCTTATTGCTATGCCTGAAGAAGCTGCCAATTCTGAGGTAATAGTAGTTTGCTTGTAGTGCTAAAGAAAACACAAGGGGGCAATATGGAGCTTTTTTTCTTCGTGAAGAATCTGAATCTGTGTTCCTGGGAAGAGGTGTACGTGTGTTTATTTAATTTTTATAGAAGTGTGTATATATGCACATATACATATGTATGTGTATACATTTTACATATATGTTTATGCATAAATGCACAGCTCTCCCTAGGAATACATGTTCAGAGATGTATATCTTTGTGTATATGTGTGTTTGTATATGTATGTATTGAAGTGTGCTTTGGATAAGAAAAGACTTGTAGAACTACATGGATATTTTAGTAATAATGATGATGATGATGATAACTAACATTTATGTAGTGCTTACTATGTGCCAGGCACTGTGCTAAAACTATAGAATTATTATCTTATTTGCTCTTCACAACAACCCTGGGAGATAGGTGCTATTATTATACCCATTTTATAGGTGAGGAAACTGAGGCAAATGGGAGGATCACACAGCTAGTGTCTGGGCCAGATTTGAATTCAGGTTTTCCTAACTCCATGCCCAGCACTCTGTCTGCTGTACCAACTAAATTTCTTTTTCTACATATTAATTTTTGGTCAATACACATTTAAAGCGTAATATAGATGCCTATGAATAAATTATATTAAAATGGATTTTTATCTTAAGCATTAAATAGGAATAACATCTTTTAGAGGTAAGTTAGAGGCAATATATTAGCTACTTGAGTAGAAGAGATAGTTTATGTAACAAAACTTACAGAATATAATACTGATATTTTTATAACTGCTCAAATTATAATTTTGCTTCATTGTTCTAAAGATCCTTTTCTTCTCTCCTTAAATCTCTCATCACATTACCCTCCCCCACTCTTTCAGCTCAGGACCTTACCTTTTACTTTACTGAAAAAATTGAGGGCACTTATCATATGCCCCTTCTTTTTACTCTTTTCTTTTTTTGAAGCTAGGAAAGTAGATTTATTTAAGTAATTGGAAGGGGCTGTGTGATAATGTGGTACAAACATTTTATTAATTTATTTTCAGTTTTCAACATTCACTTCTACGGGATTTTGAGCTCCAAATTTTCTCCCCATCGCTCCCCTCCATCCACCCCAAGAGGGCATGCATTCTAGTCACCCCTTCCCTGAATCTTCCCTCCCTTATATTACTGCACCCCCTTTCTCTTATCCCCTTCCCTTCTATTTTCCTATAAGGCAAGATAGATTTTTATATCCCATTGCCTGTGTATCTTATTTCCCAGTTGCATGTAAAAACAACCTCCAGCATTTGTCCTTAAAACTATGAGTTCATACTCTGTCCCTTCCTCCCTCCACACCCCACCCCTACCTAGAAGGCAAGCAGTTCAATACAGGCCATGCATGCAGTCATGCAAAACACCTCCACAAATAGTCATGTTGTGAAAGACTAACTATATTTCCCTTCATTCTATCCTACCACCCATTTATTCTATTCTCTCCTTGGACCCTATCCCTCCTCAAAAGTGTTTGCTTCTCATTACCTCCTCCACCCTTTTGCCATCCTTTCTATCATCTCCTCTTTCTTATTGCCTTCCCCCTTACTTTCCTGTGGGGTAAGATAGATTTCCATACCTGATTGAGTGTGTATGTTACTCCCTCCTTAAGCCAAATCTGATGAGAGTAAGGTTCACTCATTCTGTCTCACCTCTCCCCCCTTCCCCTCCATGATAAAAGTTTTTCTTGCCTCTTTTATGGGAGATAATTGACCCCATTCTACCTCTCCCTTTCTACTTCTCCCAGTACATTCCTCTCTCACTCCTTGATTTTATTTTTTAGATACCATTACTTCGTATTCACTCTGTGCCACAGTACTCTAACAACTACCCTAATACCGAGAAAGGTCTCATGAGTTACAAATATCATCTTTCCATGTCGGAATGTAAACAGTTCAACATTAAGAAGTCCCTTATGATTTCCGTTTCCTGTTTACCTTTTCATGCTTCTCTTGAGTCTTGTATTTGAAAGTCAGATTTTCTATTCAGCTCTCATCTTTTCATCAAGAATGCTTGAAAGTCCTCTATTGCACTGAATTTTTCCTCCTGAAGGATTATATTCAGTTTTGCTGGGTAGGTGATTCTTGGTTTTGATCCTAGCTCCTTTGACCTCTGGAATATCATATTCTAAGCCCTCCAATCCCTTAATGTAGGAGCTGCTAGATCTTGTGTTATCCTGATTGTGTTTCCACAATACTTGAATTGCTTCTTTCTGGCTGCTTGCAATATTATCTCCTTGACCTGGGAACTCTGGAAATGTCGCTACGATACTCTTAGAAATTTTCCTTTTGGGATCTCTTTCAGGAGGTCATTGGTAGATTCTTTCAATTTCTATTTTACCCTCTGGTTGTAGAATATCAGGGCAGTTTTCGTTGATGGTTTCATGAAAGATGATGTCTAGGTTCGTTTTTTGATCATGGTTTTCAGGTAGTCCAATAATTTTTAAATGCTCTCTCTTGGATCTGTTTTCTAGGTGAGTTGTTTTTCCAGTGAGATATTTCACATTGTCTTCTATTTTTTTGTTCTTTTGGTTTTGTTTTATAATTTCTTGATTTCTCATAAAGTCATTAGCTCCCATTTGCTCCATTCTAATTTTTAAGGAATTATTTCCTTCAGTGAACTTTTGAACCTCCATTTCCACTTGGCCAATTCTGCTTTTTAAGGCATTCTTCTCCTCATTGCTTCTTTGGACCTCTTTTGCCATTTGAGTTACTCTGTTTTTAAGGTGTTATTTTCTTCAGT
>CM053622.1:371685757-371717116 GCA_028646595.1 Phalanger gymnotis
GCTGTCCTGGGCTGGAGCCCTGCTTCCCTCTGCCACTTTGTGGGTTCTGCAGTTCTAGAATTGGTTCAGAGCCATTTTTTTTTTACAGGTTTTTGGAGGGACTTGGTGGGGAGCTCACGCCAGTTACTGCTTTCCGGTCGCCATCTTGGCTCCGCCCCCTCTTCCCAGTTTTTCTCTACTTCTCTTACTTGATTTTCAAAATCCTTTTTGAGCTCTTCCATGGCCTGAAACCAATTCACATTTTTCTTGGAGGCTTTCTATGTAGGAGCTTTGACTTTGTTGTTTTCTTCTGGTTGTACTGCAATCTTCTCTAAGACTGGTGCAACAGACCTTTTCTCTTGAACTTACAGGTTGTCTTGGGCTGGAAATTTGTTTCACTCTGTCATTTTATGGGTTCTGTTGCTCTAGAATTTGTTTAGAGTCATTTTCTACAGGTATTTGGAGGGGTTTGGGGGAGAGCTCAAGCAAGTCCCTGCTTTTACTCCTCCATCTTGGCTTTGCACCGCCCCACCCCCCTTAATCTTTTCTTTATCTCAAAACAAAAACCATTTGATATCTCCACTCCAACCATTCTATAATGGACAGGGACTACTGTGCTTCCCAGTGTTGGACCAACCAGCTTGAAGAGAATATTCAAGTAGCAAGGAAAGTAATTTTCTCCCTTCTTGGCCCAAGAGAGAAACTAACAAGATCAAAAAGAAAAATCATTTTCTTCATATTGAATGACATTGTTGTACTTTGAATGCTCACAGTGCCTTTATTTTAGTTGGCCCAGTGTAGGAGTATTTCACCAAGCCCAGTCTCTCTCTCTGGGATAGCCCCAAGTTTCATTACCCTATGGCACTGTCAAGTGTCTGTGTGTAGTGGAACACCTCCTGCCAGGTGCAGGTCAGGGCATGAGTCACCAGGAACATTTATATATCATTGCTCAGGGACTGTCTGTGTGTGTCTGTATACATGCATGCCAAGTTCTTTTCATTAAACCCATTATCTCTGGAGACGTGGAACAGGGAGCACAGTGTGAAGTGATGACTGGCTGAAGTGGTGCAAAGCTTTTGGCTTTTGTGGGGTGCCAGTCTGCTTATGATGGGAGCCCACCATGTGCCTTCCTACATATGTGACCCCTTGATGTGTATTTGCCTGGGGGCAGAAGCTGTGTTGTACCTTTCTTTGTATCCCTAGTGCTTAGTACAGTGCCTGGCACATAGTAGGTACTTAATAAATACTTATTGACCAACTGACTGCATTATAAGAACCCCTCTTTTTTTTTACCCCTTATTATCCTAAGTTGGGAGACGGGGATAACATTGATATAGATAGTATATATCTGTCCAGCAGTCACCATGGTGGAGTGGATTGAAAACTGGACTCAAAATTAGGAAGCTCTCAGTTCAGATCTTGCCTCTAATGCCTGCTCATTGTGTGACCCTGGATAAGTCATTTAACTTTTCAGTAACAACAATAACAACTAATAATATAATAATAATAACAGCATCTTCATAGCCTTTTAAGGTTTGTAAGACATTTTATGAGTGTTACCTCATTTTATCCTTCTAACGGCCTTGGGAGATAGGTACTATTATTATCACCATTTTGCAGAAAAGTAACTGGAGGCAGAAGTCAAATGATTTGCCCAGGGTCACGTAGCTCATAAATGTGTGAGGAAGGATTTGAACCCAAGTCTTTCTTCCCCCAGGTTCTCATTCTATCTGCTGTACTAGCTAGCTGTATTTTCAATGTCCGGGACAGCCCTCTTAAGATTATAAATTTTAGGGCAAGCGCTGATCTGCATTAGTTGAAGGAGTTTCCTAATGAGGAGTGCATCATGCCTATGAAATCATGCATCCAATCCATAAAAAGATACGTGGTCTAGATCATTAATAACCTGTGATTTTACAGAAACTGAAACACAGCCTATGTTGTTGCCTTGTTTGGTGTGTTATCTCCAGGGGGTATCATTGGGAAGTGCTTGCTTGGATCAGGATGTAGAGTTTACTTTTACAGCATAAAGATTTTAATATCCCAGCGATATCTTTGCCCAATTCTGATCTCCTTGAAAAGAAGATACAAAAGAGGAACATGCAGTCACCCAGGCTCACAGCCTCAGAGGCAACCTTGGGTCACCTTTCATATCCCATCAATTGCCAATTCTGGTCAACATTACTACTTCAGTCGCTCTCCCATCTGTCTCTTCTCTACTCTCAGGGCTACCACCCTAGTTCAGGCTCTCATCTACTTTTCTGGAGAATTAGCTTAGCCTCTTAATTGTTCTCTGTGCTCCCATTCTCTCTTCTTTCTTCCACACCCTTGCAAAATTGATATTACTAAGGCACTAGTCCGATCATGTGATTCCCTTGTGCAGGAAGCTCAAGGATAAAATGCAAATTCATTGTTTGGATTTTGAAGCTTTTCACCTTTCTAGATTTATTGAACATTTCTCTCCTTCAAACATGCTTTGTTCTAGCCAAATGAGCTTTTTTTTTGTAGTTCCTGATCCATTACATACCATTTTATGTGTCCTTGCCATTTCACTGGCTTGTCCCCTGTGCCTGGAATTCACTTCCTTTTCACCTCTGCTTTGTAGCATCCCTGGTTTCCTTCAAAGTTCCACTCAAGTGCCACCTCCTAGACAGAAGCGATCCTGAATCCCAAAGTTGCTAGTGCCGTTACAGTGGATGTACTTTATATTTTTCTTTGGACATTTTGCTCAACCTCCCCCACCCCTGTAATAAGTTCCTTGAGGACAAGGATTTTTTTCTTTGTATTCGTAGCATCTACCATAGTGCTTGACATGTAATAGATGCTTAATAAATTTGACTGAATGAATGCAAGAATTTTAAAGTTGAAAAAGATCTTAGAAATCATGTTGTCCAATCCTCTTACTTTGCATATAAGGAAACTTTGGTAAATTTATTTATTTACAAAATTACTTTAAAATGTATACAGGACTTTAACAATTACGCACAAGATTTACTCTTAAATTTAAGTGAAGTTCAAGTTTAGTTCAGGATAAGTTGTGTGTGTGTGTGTGTGTGTGTGTGCGTGTGTGTGTGTGTGGTTTCCTTTCTTCACTTAAGAAAGGAGGTTGCTCATGACTTCTGTGTTAAAATGGAAGAATTGGTGTCTTTATATTATACTGATATTCTTTGGTTTCATGTATTTGTTCTAGTTAACTCTTGAATCTGCCTCATTAGAATGACCCTACTGGTTCAACCCTCCATTTTGTAGTATATTTACCCACATTAGTTGAAGGAGATAATAAATGTATGAATGATTAAATATTTTATTTTCAGAAATCTGAAATCCTTAATTCAAATCATGAAACTATTCATATATGTATGCAAATATATGTATATATTTACATATAGAGGTGGGAGAGAAAGAAATTCAAGATGTAAGATATCATTTGGTAGACTTTTCCACCAAGATGGAGGTTCTTAAAATAAACCACCTATATGCAACCTTTTCTTCATTTAGGAAATATATGACTGTAAAGTTTACAAAGCTGTGATATATTCTTCATCTTTTTTTTTCCCTTTCTATCCTAGGTTGGGTTTGATTCTACTGCTTTTCAACTTACCAACATCAATAGTGGCACAAGCTTAGCTATCATATCCAGGAGAGGTACCTATGGTTCTGTTACTGTTACCTGGAATTCTGGCTATCCCTCCAGTTTAGAAATTCCTGCGTTTGTTGACATAGGTAACATTAAACCAAAATTTGGTAAGTGTAATTTTTAAATATTCAGACCTATAGAACTGTAGGTGTTTGACTGAATTTCAAGGGGCTACTACTAGGTTATATTCTGTTGAGGCCCAGCAGTACACCAGACTGCTTAATGCTAATGATGAGTTCCCTTTAACCATAGTTGGGAAAGGTTTCCTGGACTTCTCTAGGAGGCCTGTCCTCCTAGAGAATATATCTGTTTTGACATCTACACTAGAGGTGATCCAATAGAAAACCTATTTCTCAAGGTACTTCATTCTGAGGTAGTAGATTCTTAGTGTCTTAGCTATCTGCATAATGAAAAGAAGCAGCAAGGCCTTAGAAAGCAGGAATTCACAAGTCAGCTAGTAGTAGAGTGGGAAGTCACTTCAGTAGGGTAAGAGGACATAAGGTGGAAATAGCCTGATCGCAACTCTGGGAATGGGCTGGGAAATTGGAGGGGGACCTTGGGCCAAACGATTTGGAGATTAGTGAAGAAAACTAGGAGCAGTGAGTTAGAGTGGTTTGGAACTGGAATGTAAGTTGACAGGAGGTGACTAATTTAAGACATAGTCATTTAAAAACTAATAAAATTTCTTCTTTGATAGAGAAAATAATTTTTTTCTTTAACTCAAGAATTAGGGCTTCTCCACCACTACAAGATACACTCTAATTCCTAGTGAGCCCTTAAAGTTATTTTTAAAATAGAATTCTAATAGAGTTCTATTTAAAAATATCTGTGTGAATATTGGCATACTTTTAAATGCTTATAATATGGCAGATGTTTTAACATATACTACAATTAATTTTTTTTAAAGATTTGACATTATTTGAGAGGACTGTTGTCACTATTACTTTCCTATTTTTCCCCAGCCATTATTTTCTGGAATTCCAAGCCATAATGGAGATTCCCCCTTCACTAAAGCACTTCATTATCTTCATCTTTTTTTTTTTTTTTACTAAATTTTCACTTTTAATTCCCCAGTGATAGCAAAACTGTAGGGGAATGAAGAGGAAGGTGTTCTTCCTTATCATTCCTCTGGAGGGCAAGACTAGTCATAGCATCGATCTGAATTCTAATGTCTTCTGTTGTCATTTTCCTTTAAATTATTGTAGTCATTTCAAAACTCTTTTTCTTCTTCTTCACTCTGACCTCCAGTTATTCTGTCCCTCTTTGTACTCCTACTGCTCTGGCCTCCCTCCTTTCCCTTCTTAGTTAATCTTATAGTTAACTGCCCTTCACCCTTGAATCCCTGGCCCCTTCATGATTCCACCATTCATATCCTTTCAGTCGTCGTGCCTGAATTACTGTCACCATATACTTTCCCAAACTGGTGAACAATGCTGTAGGAATTTACGTGACCCTCATGATTGTGTCCATTGCAAATTCATGTTCTCTGATATCAACTGTGCTGTTCTCCCCTCCTTCCATTTATTTATCATATAGCCATCCATAAATGTATTTAATATGTATTCATAATCTCTCCCTCCCCCTTCCCACTCATTGAACAATTTTTAAAAAAGAAATAAAAACAAAGCCTTCATAACAAATGTACATTGTTCTGCAAAACAAGTTCCCACATTGACCAAAATGTAGATCTCATTCTATATCGTAAGTCCATATCTCTTCAGTCTGAGGTGGGTAGTATATTTCATCTTCAGTGTCATGGACTCATGGTTTACCATTGTATTGTTTAATACAGTCTTTGAAGTTGTTTTTATTTATAATATTGTTGTCATTTTATAAATTTTTCTCCTAGTTCTGCTTGCTTTACTCTGTATCAGTTCATATAAGTTTTCCTAGGTTTCTCTGAACTCATCCCTTTCATCCTTTCATAATAATATCCCATTACATTAATTTATCATACTTTGTTTAGCCATTCTCTAATGAATGAGCTCTCTCTTACTTTTCAGGGATTATTTTAAAACTTTTGTTTATTTATTTTTTAATTTATGGAATAAAACAAGCATTTCCATAACATAATGTAATAAAAAAGATGGTTGCACATGAAACTGTAAATATGTCATGGATAACTTACTATTCCTTTTAAATATATAATAAAGTTATCATGTAAATTTCTTCTTTTCCTCTTCCTTCTCCCTGCCCTAGAGATGGCTACTATTAGGCATAAAACATATATGTATGCATATATGTATATATATGCATATATATACACACATATGTATACATATACACACATATAATGCATATATATGTACATATATTTCTATGTAAAATATCTGATCTCAACTGGGCTGTTCTATATTCTCTCTCAATCTGTGTATACTTCTGTTCATCAGTTCTTTCTCTGGATACAGATAGTGCCTTCCTTCATATATCCTTTGTAGTTAATTTGGGTATTTATAATAATCAAAATGACTTATTTACTCAAAGGTGTTCTTAAAACAATTTTGCTGCTACTGTATACAGCATTCTCTTGGTTCTGCTCATTTAGCTCTTCATTATTTTATCCAAGTCTATCTATGTTTTTCTAAAATCAACAAGGTCTTCATTTCTTGTAGCACAGTAGTATTCCACCACGATTATTTACCACAACCCATTCAGCCATTCTCCAATTGACGGACTAAGCTACTATAAAAAGAGCTCATATCTATATTTCTATATATAATGTTATTTTCCTCTTTGATCTCTTTGTGATATAGACCTAGTTGTGACATAGTTGAGTCAAAGGTATGCAGAATTTAATGACATTGCAGGGAAAATTCCAAATTGCTTTTCAGAATGGTGAGACCAACTCTCAGTTTCCTGAATAGTGCACTAACGTGTCTGTTTACCATAGCCCCTCCAACATTTGTCATTTTCTTGTTTTGTCATCTTTGCCAATTTTATGTGTGTGGTAGAATATCAGAATTTTTAAAATTTGTGTTTCTCTGATTCATAGCAATTTGGAGCATTTTTTTTTCATGTGGCGTTGATAGATTGAATTTGTTTCTTCAAAAACCACTTGTTCAAATCTTTTGACCATTTAGCAATCAAGGAATGGCTTTTAGTCTTATAAATTTGAATCACTTCTTTATTAATATTTGACATGAGACCTTCATCGGAGAAATTTTCTGCAAAGCTCTTTTCCCAATTACTTATTTCCATTTTAATTTTAACTTCATTAGTTTTGGGTAAAACCTTTCAATATTATGTGATCAAAATTGTCCACTTTTTATTCTGTCATTACCCCCTCTGCCTTGTTTGATTACTCACACTTCCCCTATCTGTAGAATTGAAAGGTAATAAATTCCTTGCTAATCTGATTTGCTTATGATGTCACCTTTTATGTCTAAGTCATGTATCATTTTGGAGTTTATATTGGTATAGAGTATAACAGGGCTGTCCAACCTTAGGTTTTTATTGAAGCAATAGACAATACGTTTTGATTTGCCATTTTAGTGAGAGCT
Organism: Phalanger gymnotis; assembly: GCA_028646595.1. Classification (NCBI taxonomy): domain Eukaryota; kingdom Metazoa; phylum Chordata; class Mammalia; order Diprotodontia; family Phalangeridae; genus Phalanger; species Phalanger gymnotis. The sequence continues at coordinate 371,692,874 of CM053622.1, forward strand.
CTACTGTAGCTCGGTTTCATTTACTAAAGCATTAAATCTCTATGCTTGTAGGTGGGCCTCATAAATCACACTGCAGGCCGCATGCAGCCTTCGCAGCATAGGATGCTTTTCAACACCTAATTTCTGATAAACTGCTTTCTAATTTTCCAAGCAGTTTTTGTCAGAGAAATTAATCCAGAAACTCATGTCTTTGTGTTTATCAAACAATTTCCTATTGTGTTTACTTCCATATGTTGTGTACCTAATCTGTCCCACTGGTCAATATCTTTATCTTTAACCATTACCAAATTGTTTTAGTGATTACATCTTTATAGAATAGGTAAATATCTGGTACTGATGGGCCTCCTTCCTTCTCATTTTTTCCTCACTATTGCTCTTGAGATTCTTGACTTTTTGTTCTTCCAGATGAATTTTCTTTCTTATTAATTTTTTTCTAGCTCTATAAAATAATCCTTTGGTAGTTTCATTGATATCACACTGAATAACTAAGTTTATTTAACTAATAGTGTTACACTTGTGATATTGGCTTTATCCATTATCCATTAATCTTTCTCCAATTATTTAAGAGCAGTTATTATTTCTCTGATTGTTGTTTTATAATTGGATTCAAATAGTTATTGGATGTGTATTAGTAGATAGAATCCCAAATATTTTATAATGTTATATATAAATATAAGTAATCTATAAATATGGATATAGATATATAAATATAATAGTTTTCTTTCTAGCTCTTCCTGCTGGATTTTGTTTGTAATATACAAGAATGCTAATGATTTATATAGATTCATTCTACATACTGAAACTTGACTGATTTTTATTGTTTCAGTTAATTTTTTAGTTGACTCTGTTGAGCTCTATATATCCCATTATATTATCTGCAAAAAGGTGATAATTTTGTTTCCTCTTTTCCTGTAGATATTTCTTCTATTTCTTTTTCTTGTTTTATTACTCTAGCTAGCATTTCTAGGTCTGTGCTAAATAATGGTGATAATGGGCCTCTTTGCTTTATCTCTTATCTTATTGGAAAGGCCTCTAACTTTTCTCTATTACTTACAATGTTTGTTCTTGGTATTATTTACTATATTAAGGAGTGGTCCACTTATTCCTATGCTTTCTAGCATTTTTAAACAAAAGCAAAGTTTAGGCCTTTGTCAAAAGCATCTATTCATATAGTATGCTGTTTTAAAAATTATTTATATTACTTATATTTATACTCATCTTTATGTTGATCCAACCAGCATTCCTGGTAAAGTCCAATCTTTCTTATATGCTATCACAGCCTTTTGCTAATAGAATATATCAGTAAGGCAAGATTCATGACTTCAAGGATGACCATGAACATGCCTGAATGATTCAGGATTGCAAAGCATGAAAAACTCTTTATGTAGAAGGCAGAGGAAGTATAACATTTATTTAGACTCCAGAGGATCAAATCCGAGAACCAATACCCCCAATTCAATATAGTAGCAATTGATTCCAAAACCAGTAAGCCTACCTCAATGTAGAAACAAGGAAATTATAACACAGTATTATAGCAAGGAACCAAGTCATCCTGTAACCTTCCCCCCTGCTAGGGCCTTCCTGTAAACAATCACTCACAAATCCTAACACCCCTTGTAGCACTCTCTTCTGCAGCTCTGCTGATGCTGGTTCTCTTCAATGTCTGTTCCTCAGTGAGCTCTTGATGTCTGCTGCCTCAATGTCTTCCTCTCAGTCCTGCTGCTCTCAGTCCTGCTTTTCTTCAGTTCTCTTCTCCTCTTTGATTCTGTTCTTTTTCGGGTCTGGGCTCTCCTTTTATACAGTCTAGCCAGCATCTGATTGGCTAGAACTCAGGTCCGTGATTGGCTGAATTCATGATTGACTAGAACTCAGTGCACATACCATTGGCTCTGGTCTTAGCAACTCCCCTTAGGACCCTCCCCCTCCCAGGGCTTCACACCCACATTGGCTTAGCACCTAGTAAGCAGAGGCTTTAGGCCTACTTACAAACAAAGATATAATCAAGCTTTCCCACCTAGGCCCACCTGAGGCCTTTTGAATGGGTGGGGAAGATAAGATCACATTAATACTACATGTAGGTCCCACCTTCTGTAGAAATTCTTTGGCCTTGTGTCTTGCTGTGGTTTGGGCCCATTCTGCCTAGATGCTACCTAGGGCCTTTTGTTCTTCCCTAACTGATCCTTTATCATGATCCCTATGAAGGATGTTCCAAACCTTCTTTTTTCTTAATTCCCAATAACCCCAGTACCATTCTCTCTTTCATTAGTTGTGTTTTTTTTTACTACTTTACTAAGAAAATCAAGGTCATCCATATTCGACTCACTCTTTTCCTCTGTTCTCTACCTCAGAACCACTCTAAATAGTTTTCCATTCTCTCTGCCTTTGGTGCAGTCTTTGAGGAAGGATCTCCCTCCCACTTTCCGTGATTAATCCGTCTATTTGTAACAGAGTCCGTTTTCTAGAAGCTTTCTCCACATGTTTCAGCCATCTATCATTTTCTGTTTATCCACATCTACTGGCTCCTTTTGTGACAAAAACAAAACTTTCATTCAATCTTGCTATGCCCTCCAGAGCCGTTTCTTCTTCCTTTCCCTGCCATGCTCCTATAAATCTGTCTATCCTCACCTGCGACACTTCTTCAGAATGCACTCATTTTCTGGTTTCTTATCCTACCATTTTACTGAAGTTACCAATGATTTCATGGTCATGAACGATCTCCTAACTACTAATTACAATGGCCTTCTCTTAGCTGATATTTATATAGCACCTACTATGTGCTAGACACTGTGGTAAGAGCTTTACAATTATTATCTCATTTGCCCTCCCAATGACCTTGGGAGTTAAATGTGATTATTATTACCATTTTATGCATGAAAAACTGAGGCAAATAGACATTAAGTGATTTACCCAGGATGATGCAGCTAATAAGTCTCTGAAGCTGTATTTGAACTCAGGTTTTCCTGACGCCAGGCCCAGGCCGGTATCCACTGTGCATCTTTTGTTCACTTCTTCCCCCTGGATGCTCTTCCCTTCCTTGACCTCCCTGATACTTCCTTCTCTCCAGGTTCTCCTTCAACATGCTTTATGCTCTCTCCTCAATTTGAGCCCTGTGACTTGTAATTGCCTGTTGGATATCTCTATCTGAATGTCCTGGTAGCATCCCAAACTCCACATGTTCAAAGTGAAGCCTTTTATTCCTCTCTCCCCTTCCCACCCCAATCTTACTGCTCATAAAATAGCATTTTTATTGAATGGTGATAAGCTCACATTACAGCGGTGGACGATGCCTGTGAAAGAGCAGCCAGGAGGGAAATCTGACATCACTGGATGCATGCAGAGAGAGGTTTCAAAGAGTCTCATTGTTGTTGTTCAGTCACAATCGATCCTTAGTGATCCCATTTGGGATTTTCTTGGCAAAGATGAATGATTTGCTATTTCCTTCTCCAGTGGACCTATTTTGTCAGGCAGAGGTTAAGTGACTTGCCTCGTGTCACATAGGTAGAATGTATCTGAGGCTGGATTTGAACTCAGTTGTTCCTGATTCCAAGGCTAGTGCTCTCTCCACTGAGCCACTGGCTGCCTCCCTTATTGTATTATGTGCAATGTTTTAAGCCTCTGGGCAATTACAGATAAAGATTTTCATCTGGCCAGCCCTGTTCAAGTCATGATAACTACCTGGCTGGAGCAGGTGTTGACACTTCTGCTGCCTGGGTCAGACAACTGCCATCATTGTAGCTGGAAACTAGGAGAGAACATTTTGTTCACCCTGTCTTTCTGCATAAAATCTTCAAATTCCTTGCTTCCTCTTGTACCTAAATCTGCCTTTTCCAGGCTTTCCTGTGTCTTTGGGCCTCACTATCCAACTAGTTACTCAGGATCATAATCTTATAATTATACTTAATTCTTCCCTGTCTTTTATCCCATCCTCTGCCTACCAATATTTAGTCAGTTCCCAAGTCCTGTTGATTTTGTCTACAAGTATTTATATCTCAACTGTATAACATTTTCCCTATTCATACCACAGCCAACCCAGTTCAAGATCTTATCACCTCTTGCTTTGATTATTCTAACAGCCTCCTAATTGGTATCCCAGACTCCAACATCTCCCCCTCTCCAATCAATACCAATTAGGAGGCTATTAAGAGCCATATAGATTTTCTTTATATACATATTCCTGTGCTTAAACATGAGATTGTAATTGTCAAAATCACTGCCAATTTATAAGTATGCCCGCTAGGAAAAAAAAATGCAACCTTTCAAAAAGGTTTTAAAAAATCCAATCTTTTTCTTCAGGCATTCTTTGCCAGTAGTCTTAGAAGCCTTACCCCATAGATCTTGTATATCCCCTGGTATACCCCGTCCCTGACTACAACATTCACCTCTCCTCAGTTTCCTGGAGTGCTCAGGGAGCAGAGGAACATAGCCAGGAACTATCTTCCCACTGAAAGTACCACTCTCCTTTTACCTGCCCACCCAGGGGCTTCTCTCTGAGAATTGTCATTCTGCCATGAGTGATTCACCTTCATCTCCCTCTCCTATTGATAACAAGGCTTTAGAGAAATAGAAGGAAAGTAATAATAAACCATGTTCTCCTTTCACTTGAAAAAGCGAGGCACAAGTATATTTGGATTTGAATTCACTGTAAATTGCTATAGTTCCTCATTGTGCATGTATAGGCAGATATATATGATTTTCAAAAAGATATTATTTTTAATTTCCTTGGTTGGTAAACTGTAACCATCTATTTGCATGTGTCTGTATCACTCCCCATCCCCACTCACACACACTTGTTTCTCCGTGTGACTTGAAGCCTTACAGCAGGGGTTCTTAAACCGAGGTCTATGAACTTGTTTTTTAAATATTTGGACAACTGCATTTCAGTATAATTGGCTTCCTTGGCAACTCTGTGTATTTTATTTTATGTATTTAGAAACATTATTCTAGGAAGAATACCAGATTGCCAAAGGGGCCCATAATAAACAAAAAAGTTGCAGTTCCCTGCTTATAGGCAGTGGTAGGCTCGAGCAGGCTCCAGCTAAGAGCCCTTAAAGCTGATTGTTAAATTTTCAGTGTGGGCACTTATGCCTTGGAAATTGGCAAATCCTACCAATCAGAGCTTGATTTGTTTTGTTGATTGTCTAGACTTAAAGTTATAGAGAAAATGTTAATAATGAAGATTAAACTTAAAAGTGTGTCCTGTGAACATTTTTGTCCATGTCTGTTGTTTGTTTTTATCATCCGTAAATCCTCCATAATGTCTCTGCCAAATGGATGGAGAATTATTACTGGGTTTTTTTTTTGTTTGTTTTTTTGTTGTCTTGAGCATATCAGAGTATCTCTTTGTTCATCTGTTGTCTTTAATTCTTGTTGTATGGCTGGCCTATTTCTTTCTCAGTTTTACATGTTTTTGATATGTCTCTTCACAGTGTTAATAAGAATTAAATCTTTAATTAAGAACTGACTATCTACCTCTCTCTTTCATATTTCTTTCCAGGTATTCTTACATTTTCTCATGGTGAGAAAAGTAAAGAAGTTTCGTTAGCTACTCTTCCTAGACCTGGTCGACCAGAGGCATTTATTATTCATTTATCGATAGTGCAGAGCAGTACACCTGGAGGAGCTCGACTGAGGTAAATAAAATTAAGACACATATAGGCAACTTTAATAGCTCATTATAGATGGATATTAGGGATAAAAAATCTGATGACAGATATTTAAACTGAATCTATTTTTTTCAGGATGGAAAAAGTTAGAGGCTAGCTTTCCTTGATTTATAAAGATGTCTTTCAGTTTTAACGTAGGGTAAAAGTAGTGTATCCTAAAGATGGCATGTTACCTGAGTGTCTGTAGCATGCAGCCTAATTGTCTCTTCCACACCATCCTCTCTGTTACTTGTGAAATTCATGGTCCTCTGGTCCTAAGTCTATAGTCATGTGCCTCTTCCAGCTCCACTGAGAGGGTTGACAAGTGGTCAGAGACAGCACTGTCCTGCTCTTCTCAAGCAAGAGGATTGGCCTGAGGTCACATCTTCCTCCCCCATTCCCAGCATATCAAAGTCTGGAAGTTGCCAACTTAGCATGCCACTTTTGAATGATTGCCAACCCCTGATAGAAAAAAAGTTGGAGACTGAAATATTTTTCTCAACCTGAAACAATTTATAGAAATTAGAAGTGAGCCATGGTGGTGAATTTGGGTCCTTGGCAAACTGGATTTTAAAACCTGTTAATCCAGCTAGCTTATAATTTTATTTTTTAAAATAAAGTCATTACATGTGAATGCCTCCATGAAAGTCCTTCTCTGATACTTCATTTTAGTATGTATGTGACCCTAGCTTCTCTGCTGTATCTTTACCTGTAATAAACAAGTAAGACTAAAGTGATTATCAGTTAGTTGTCTATAGTCTCTACTAAGCTGACAAGTATCTCCTATTTGTTATCCAATGACCAACTTAACGTAAGTTTGGGGAGGCTAAAACAGGTGTTTTTTATTTTGAGGCTACTGTCACTCACAAAGATGGTCTATTAGAGCCTAATAATGGGTTGAACCTACAGTGGAATGAGTTCACATTCCTTTTGAAGTATAGTCTGGCTGAAATGAGGAAACCGGTCTATTCACAAACAAGCCATGGCCTAGAGGAATGTAGGGGAGCTAGGTGGTACAGTGGATAGAGTGCTGGGCCTAGAGTCAAGAAGACCTAAATTCAAATCTGGCCTCAGAGACTTACTAGCTATGTAACCCCGAGCACATCACTTACCCTTATTTGCCTCAGTTTCCTCATCTATAAAAAGAGCTGGAGAAGAAAATGGCAAACCACCCCAGTACCTTTGCCAAGAAAACATCAAATGAGGTCACAGAGTCTGAAATGACTGAACAACAACAGAGGAATGTAAACACACTGTGAAAGAGGTCTAAGAGAAAACAAAACATTAAGTTATCTCTAGTTGATAATAAGAACAATCAGAGGAACATTGAAACTCATTTAAAGGGAATTGTGACATATTCAGACTTTGGTAGCATGGCTTCCACAAATTAGAAAGGAAGGGAAACAGCCAAATTGGTATGCACTGCCAACAGTCTTAATAATTTTTAATGACACTAAACATTTTATGAATTTGGACAGGGACAATCTAAGGGTTTTTTTTGGCTCTAAAGCCTGTCTATGATCCTGTGACCCTGTGAACCTCTTCATAGTGTTTATCTATAGACCATAATTTATGCATAGTTTATACATATTACAAACTAAAAATACACAGTAAGGGGCTCATTCTTTCTGGGATCTTATTAGGAAGCCACAGTTCCCAAGATTATTTCATTACTATCTATTGTGAGTTGCACTACCTATATTTTAGGGCATTTACATTGTTTAATATTTCATTTTCAAAGTGCTTTGTGTTTTGATGAAAAACAAAGAAACTATGGAAAGTGCGCATAAATTTTAAAAAATAAAATTGAACCTGATTGCCTTCTTTTTCTTGTCCCAGGAGAGTGACAATGGGCTTAAGTAAATGTACTTGGGCATTTTTGTTATTTAGTTTGACTTTGTGAACCCTTTTGAAGTTTTCTTGGCAAAGATACTGGAGTGGTTTGCCATTTCCTTCTCTAGCTCATTTTATAGATGAAGAACTGTGGCAAACAAGGTTGAGTGACTTGCCCCAGGTCCCAGTATGCTGGTAAGTGCCAGGCTTGGCACTTATCCACTATGCCACATAGTTGGTATGTTTGGCTACCAGGCATATTTATAGACAAGGGGAGAAGTGGCAAGAACATGGTTTCATATTATATGCATGCTAGGGTTCTTCATTTGTCTGAAACATGTGTGTCTCTTCTGGACATAGAATCCAAAGGGACAGAGAAGAGATAATGGTAACTTTTTATTTTGTAGAACATTTTGCCTATTTATATCTGAATTCTTAAAAAGCATGTATGAATGTAGCCTTCACGATGGCTGTCATATTAATTCCTTTCAGCTAAGGCCTTATTGTCCTCCACACAACCAAAGTCACTCAGATTGTGGCAAATTGTTTCACGCCCTTCATTCTAGATAGAATATTAAGGGCATTAGCCTCATCAACCAATATGTAGGGTTTTTATTACTCTCAAGAGATCATGTCAATTTTAAGAAACATATGCATGAAAGATTAATCTTTTCTGAAGAACTACTACTTCTTAACAACTAATGCAACCTTTGATGGGGGGATGTTATTCCTTTTCAGACAAGGATTTACTGTGGCTGAAATTGAGCCAATGGGAATCTTTCAGTTTTCCCTCATCTCAAGAGATATCATAATATCAGAAGATGCACAAGTGGTCAGATTGAATGTACAGAGATTGTTTGGTTTTCACGGTGACTTTACTAAAGTGACCTATCAGACTACAGCAGGAAGTGCAAAACCTCTGGAAAATTTTGGACCTGTTCACAATGGAGAACTGATATTTAAAAAATTAGAGACTGATATTGATTTTGAAATCACTATCATTGACAATCAACTTCCTGAGATGGCAAAAGTCTTTTATGTCAATTTGACTTCTGTTGAAATCAAAGGTTTGCAACAGCTTGATACTAACTGGAAACCACGCTTAAATCCAGATTTCAGTGTTGCAGTTATTACTATATTGGACAATGATGGCCTAAGTGTGATTGATGCTGCTGTCCCTCTAACAACTACTGCTTTCCCTAAGGCTACTGATGCTATTGTTGCATCTCACACAGTTATCACTCCCCCTGAAACCATCAAGACTACTGCCATTCCCCAGACAACTGAAATTGTTACCTTTGTTCCTGAAGCAACTGGCATTGTCATTCTCACGAGTGGAGCAATTGTGCCTGAAAAACCTGATGTGATCACTATAATTGATGCTTCCATGAAAGGAATATTTAGTCTTGGGCCGCCTGTCATTTATGTTGAAGAAGATATGAAGGATGGTACACTTGCTACTGTAGAAGTTCTTGTCCGAAGGACTAGTGGGTTCACTGGTAATGTCAGCATAGCTGTTAAAACCTATGGGGGAATAAGTGCTCAGAGAGAAACTGGTAAATTTCCTTTTCAGGATGCCTATGGAATTTCTAACCTTACATGGGCCAATGAAGGAGAAGATTTTATAGAGCATTCTTTTATTCTTACATTTCTGGATGGAGAAAGAGAAAATAAAGTATATGTTCAAATCTTAGATGATGATGAGCCAGAAGGACAAGAATATTTTTATGTTTTTCTCACCAACCCTCAGGGTGGAGCCCAAATTATAGAAGGAAAGGATGACACTGGATTTGCAGCTTTTGCAACCATCATTATTAAAGGTATTTTTGACATTCTTGTTTGATAGGTGATGGTGAAAAAATGACCTACCCTAATATAGAAATTGGTAGAAGAAAGTCTACTTTAGACTCCCTCTGAGGGAGGCCTACTTGAGGTGCACAGATGTCATCATCAAAGCAATTTTTTTACCAATAGCATGAACACTAGCATCCTTAAGTACAGCTCCAGGGGAATACTTAATGTGCACAGTCATCCCAGAGTCATTCACATACTCTATGGCATATAAATAATAGATCTGGACAAAGTCTTGTATTTCTTGTTTACCTTCCTTCCTTCTAGATGGACGCAAACAATTTCAGGTAACCTATCCTGTTTTAATGATTCCTCCTTCCTTCTTCTACTTGACACCCTCGAAAGAGAATTAAATCTGACACACTTTCTCAACAACCCATTCTAAAGCTAATAGTTATTGGTTGCTGTCAGGAAGTCTTTTTCTCATAAATCCTTATAGAATTCATAATGAATGTAAAATCATGTCTGAAATTACTTCCTCAAATTCATATTATTTATGCTAACATTATTTTGGATTAATGAAGCATCTTATGTTCACTGCACTGTGGTAGGTGTTAGGGATGCAGAAATCTAAGAAGATTCCTTTCTTGCCCTCAAGGAGCTTACAGTGGAGGGTAGAAGATAAGAATAATATTGTGACAACCATAATATACTTTGGGATGATGGTCTCCAAGTTCTCTTAGATCTCTAAGACTATTAGTTGCAGAAAAGTTACTAGCCTATATTTATAGTAGTGATGTTTTTTCATGAGGAGATTCCTATGCCATGGAAACCATAGGTATAGACCAAAAATTATAGGGTATAATGCAGACATTATTAAAAAGTTTCTCTCTCTAGTGTGTGTGTGTGTGTGTGTGTGTGCGCGCGTGCGCGCGCGCACGTATCAATCACATCCTGCAGTGTATTAGAGCATAGTAGGATAGTACATAGGGAGCTGGCCTTAGTGTCAGAAAGATTGAGGTTCAAGTTTGCCATCTTATGTATTCCAGCTGTGTGATCCTAACCAAGTCATTTAACCTCTTGGTGTCCTGGGCAGCTCTCTACAACTATATAATAAAGTATCACCTTGCATTGATCAGGAAGTTTATTTGTCTGAGACTTTCCTATACTAATGAAATCAAAAGTCCCAAATTCTCTATCACCCTAAAATGTTTAATGTAACATATAGAGATGCAGTGGTAATTATTTAGCAACAAGACTCTCCTAGGGAAAAATATGCTTGCATACTTTTAAGTCTGATCTGTATTATTAATATTTTTTAAAGTCTAGACAATCAACAAAAAAAAATCAAGCCCCAGTTTGTAGCCATTGCTTATTACTGAAGTGAAAGTGTTTACACTAAAAATTTAACAATCAGCTCTCAAGACAGTTAAACTCCTGAATACATTTTGGTATAATAAGCCTGACCAATCTGTTGATCAATAAACATTTATTAAGTGCCTATTATGTGCCAAGCACTGTGTTAAGCTCCAGTAATACAAAAAGAGTCAAAAGATGGTCTTTGGCCTCCAGGAATTTACAATCTAATGGGGGAGACCACATGTAAACAAATATATACAAAGTGAGCTATATTCAGGAAAAAATAGGAAATAATTAGAAGAAGGGAGGCCCTGGAATTAAGAGGGGTAGGGAAGGCTCCCTATAGAAAGTGAGATTTAGTTAGGACTTAAAGGAAGCCAGCGAGATCAGTTGTCTGAGTAGAGGGAGGAGAGCATTCCAGGCCTGGGGGACAGCCAGAGAATGCCTGGAGCCGAGAGAGAGAGAGTTTGTGAAAAGCCAGGAGGCCGGTGTCACTGGATCAAAGAGTGTGTGTTGGGAAGTAAGGTGTACAAAGACTGGAAAGGTAGGAGAGGGGCTAGGACATGAAGGTCTTTGATTGTCAAAAAGAGCATTTTATTTTTGCTCCTGGCAGCAATGGAGTTGGAAGCCACTATAGTTCATTGAGAAGGGGAATGACATGGTTGGACCTGAGCTTTATGACAGTCACTTTAGTGATTGAAACAGGATGGAATTGGAGTGGGAAGAGAGTTGAGGCAGGCAAACCCCCCCAGCAGGTTATTGCAGTAGTGAGGTGATGAAGGCCTGCATCAGAGCAAAGAAGGGTACATATTCAGGAGATGTTGCAAAAATGAAATCAATAGGCCTTGGCAACAGCTTGTAAATGGGGAATGAGAGATAATGAGGAATCCAGGAGAGGTCCAAATAGTGGAGAAGAGAGGGAGATCACCAGGGAAAGGTAGGGATATATTTATTCATGGAAGAGCTGGTAACTGAACTAGTTCTTAAAAAGGGAAGACTGCAGCAGGGGGGAGGTGAAGGACACAGCAGTTCAGACATGAGAAATATGATATATATACAGTAATGGTTGTATATTGATACCGGGAAAAGAAAAATAGGACCAAGTAGTTGTGAGCAGCCTAGTCTGCCTAGCATAAAGAAGGTAGGAAGGGAAGTAGTATAAAGTTAGGATAGAAGGACAGAGTGGGCCTGGTCTGTGGAGGGGTTTGAATAATAGGCTAAACAGTTTGTATTTTATGCTGCAGGTGGTAAAGAATTATTGACAGTTGAGCATGTGTGGGCCATGGTCAGACACATGCTTTTGGGAAGAACAGTTTGGCAGTGGTGCAAAGGCTGGATTGCAGAGGCTAGATTGCAAAAGAATAAGAATGAAGTTAGGGAGATCCATTAGAAGAAGGGTATTTATTACAGTAGTCCAAGAGAGATGTAATGAGGGCTTAATATAGAAGAGAAGTAAAGGAAATGGAAAGGAGAAGGGTGGGAAGGAAGACGTGTTGGGGAGGTAGAAACAACAGGACTTACTTGTAAACTTTGGATGGTTAGCAAGGGTCAAAGAAGACCCTGAACTTGGAAATCTCAGTGACTGGGGTAATATACATACTCTTAGGAGAAATAGGGAAGCAGGGAAGAGTAATAGCACTTAGGTAGGGAATGATGAGTTCTGTTTTGCACATGTCGAGTGTGAGGTGATGGCAGGACACAGAGAATATGAGACTGGTGTTCAGTACAGAGTTTAGGGCTAGAGACAAAAATCTGAAATTGTGTGCATAGAGATGATAATGGAAGTGGTGGGAATGATGACTATCGTCTATTCTGTATCTTCTTGTTTCTTGGCATAAACAATCTAATTTTGTGGAAGATTTCAGATTGGTAAAATCTGTTAGTGTGATTGTGTTCTACTTACAAAAGCCTTTCAGAACCCAAGGTCATATGTCATGATTTATATCTCTATAGTTTACTTTTCTGCTGCATACATTTATTATGCCACACTTATCCTTACAGGAATTAATTACATTTTTTATTGATCGTTTAGCCAATTTATTTAGTTCAAATCTTGTTGTATAGCATTTTCACTGTATTCTATGCCTGCTGGCTTAGTGACATTTAGAGACCTAAATGGAGTATGTTACCTGTATTAAAGAGTAAAATGAGTTTAATTGGCCTGCAAATTAATATTTGTACCATTTGTTATGCCCCTCTGCCACATCAACCCAATTAGAAATTGCAAGAAGGAAGCAAAATCAGTTCCATCTCCATGTGATCCCTCTTTCCATGATCTCCTAGATTTAAATTTTAATTGAAGCCCTCTGAATAGGCCGCTTTGAGCATTGAATTATGAGAGCTCTAGGCTCCATCTAAATTGTGACTTGTATCCCTATGTTGAGCAGATGAGTGGTGGATTAAAAGTTTTTTCCTAAATACATATGTATCATTACAATGTAAAATTTGTCTTTCAGGGAATGATCTTCAGAATGGTATTGTAGGATTCACTGAGGATTCACAAAGTGGACTGGACCTGGAAGAAGACTCTGACAAAAGAAATGTCTACCTTGCTGTCATAAGGCAACCAAACAGGTGTATATTGGGAGGATATAACATGTTGTTTCCCCATTCTGGGTCTAGTACATTTTGGTTAAAATAGTAGAGACAGAACGAAATGTTAGAGGAGAGATTGTCAATGTAATTTCATAATGTCCCCAACATTCTGGTGCTCTGTTTCTTTTATGTAATTAAACATGTTTGCATTACTTTATACCTCTTAAGTAGGATTAAGATGGCCAGTAGCTTGATAGATCCAGGCAAACAAAAAAAAATTTAATTTGTTTCTTCTCTGTAAGAAATAAAGATTTCTTTATTATTTTGGTGTTCGTAGCATTCTATGTTTCTTATCGATCACTTTTATTAGTACCATCTCTACCCTGTAGCTGTCTTAGTATATTTAATGTGAAACTAGATTCATAAGTTGTTGCTGTGTTCCAAGGGAGAATGAGATAGGGAAAATGGACCTTCAGTTTTGAAATGGATGCTTGCTTTCTGAGCAGTATTATGGTTTGGATTTTAACTGCTTTCATTGGACCCATTTTTTATTTGATTCTGTGAATGGAATAGAATTCAAGAGTCTTAGAATTGTAAGGAATCTCACATGTCAGGAGCTTCCAATACAGCAGAGGTGTTGAACATGCAGCCTGCACATCGCATGCAGCCCACAGCATTTCTGCCTTCAGCCCAAAGCAGATTAAAGTGTAATTGGGAAATATTTAACACAATTAAAAATACAGCAAAACACAGATAACATATGTTTTAAGACTATGTCAGTGGAGTTTGACGTCACTACTCTACATCATCACCAACATTTAACCATGCTTAATGTTTGCAAGTGATGACAAATTCATTCCCTTCTAAGATGCCTCATTTCTTTTTTGGATAGCTCTAATGATTAGGTAGGGCAGCTAGGTGGCTCAGTGGACAGTGCTGAGTCAGGGGTCAGGAAGACCTGAGTTCAAATCTGGCCTCAGATCACTTCTGTGACCCTGGGCAAGTCACTTAACCATGTTTCCTTCCATTTCCTCATGTGTAAAATGAGCTGGAGAAAGAAATGGCAAAACACTCTAGTACCTTTGCCAAGAAAACCCCAAAAGGGGTCATAAAAGGTCAGACATGACTGTACATAACTAAACAACAGCAGAATAATTAGATTTGTCCTTATATCAGGTTGAATGTCCCCATGTGTCTTCATATCAAGTTGAAATCAGTTCCTCATCAACTTCTATCCATTATTCCTCCTGCTCTCTGAGGTCAAGGAAACCATTTATCCTCTGCATTGTTATACTAGTGCATGGTGAACATTTCAGTTTCTTCATCTGCTCATCTCTATCCTGAACTTTAGACTATGAGCTCCTTGAGAACAGGAACTGGCTTTTCCCCCTTGTATTAGCACAGTGTCTAGAACATCACAGGTGCTTGATAACTAACTGAATATCCCCATTTTGTTCAGTCTACCCTGGTATGGGTTGTCCTCTTCTAAGCCAACTGACCCTTATTATGTGCTTTCTCAAATATAATGCCCAGAATAGTCGTATCTATCTCTATACACATATAGAACATATTTATTTAGAACTTATAGATTTTATAGAACATATAACAATACAGTGTATAATTTACATATCTGTAATTTCATAATATATAATTTAATTAGATGTTTTTGTTTTCTTTGGAAAGCATTTCTATGTATCTAAATTTTACTTCCAGCTCTCTATTTAACTAGCATCGTGACCTTGGCAGATCACTTTTTCTCTGGGTTTTAGGTTTCTCATGTATGAAATGATGAAACTGAGCTAGATAATGTTGAAGTTAACTTCTACACTAAAAAAAAATCATTGTGTAGCAGAAAAAACACTGGAATGAGTTAAAACAAACAAAAAACTTGTACTCTAATGCTAGTTCTCTTATCACCTAACTATAAGACCTTGTGCAAATCATCTAATGTCCCCAAGTCTCAGGTTTTTGTCTGTAAAATGGATATAACTATCTTATTTTTTCACAGAGTAAGGAGGATCATGAGATAAAGTATGCTAAACAGTTTTGTAAATTATAAAACAGATACATTCCATATAAATTCTAATTATGAATATATTCTGGCATAATCTGTAATTATAATTTGCTTTCAGGTATTATTAGTCTTATGAGCATTGTGGTGGTGTATTCTGAGAACAAAAATGTTATATAATTAGGCATCATAATTTTTGTACTTTAATTTAATGTAATTTAAATGATTCGACTTTGTCCACAGAGTTTTTGAAGATGTCAACATCTTTTGGCGAGTCACATTTAACAAAACGGCTGTTGTACTTGAGAGAGCAGGAGTAGACTTACGTGACATACTGTTGTCTATATCAGGAACCACAACTTGTATGTCAGGCCAGGCAAAGTGCCTAATCTCCATTGAACTCCAGCCTGATAAGGTAAGAACAAAATCAAATCTACTCTACAGTTTATGATGTTCCTCACAAAGAGTGAGATAAAGTCTTTTTGTGTGGAGCAAATATACTCAATCAACAAGCATTTATAAAGCATCTCCTATGTTATAGGGACTGGGCATGCAAAGACAAAATTCAAAGAATCCTTTCCCTCCAATATCTTACCTTATGTAGAGGGAGACAAGATGGAGACCTATAAATATGTACAAAATATATGCAAAGTGAAGTTTGAGGGGCAGGGCACTAGCAGCTGAGAAAATCCCTAGAGTTCTTGAGTAGAAGTAGTGTTTGAATGGAGCTGTAAAGGAAACTAGGAAGTTTAAATGTTGGCAGATTGGGACGTGAGGAGGGATTAACTCTAGTCAGGAGGGCAGCATGTGCAGAGATACAGAGATGGAAGATGAAATGTGAGTGGGAAGCATCAAGCCACCCAATTTCACTGGCCCTTTAAAGCGCATTTGAAGTGGAGTAATAATTATAAGCCTTGAAATGTTGGTTGGAGCCAGAGTGTGAAAAAGTCTTTAAATGTCAAACACAGGAGTTCGTATTTGGGAAAGGAAGGGAATAAGCATTTATATGATGCCAACTGTGTGCCAGTGTCTGCACTAAGCACTTTTAAAATATAATCTCATTTATTCGATCCTCACAACAACCCTGGAAGGTAGGTGCTTTTCCCACTTCTCATTGAGGAAACTGAGGCAAACAGAACTGAAGTAATTTGCCTAGAGTCACAATGAACTCAAATTTTCCTAATTCCAAGTCTAATGCTTGATCTACTGCGCCCCGTGTGTCGTCCTCACCCCTCCCCCACTTCTAGCTACTTTCTGGAAATAATAGCCACTGAGTCTTATTGGGGGGAGGGAGAAGAGGTCTGTGCTCCAAGCCCAGCGATAGAGCCTAAATCATTTTGCTTTTCTGAAGATTTCAGATTTAGAATTTGTCATATATTCTTTCATAAGTGTATTTGAGTTAGACTCTTCCTTTATCTACTTCTAGATATTTTTTGACATACCTTCTGGCCTTAAGCTAGTTGTCAGAGGGAAGATGATCCCTTCAGAGTTACCGCAGGCAAAGTTTCTCTTGATTCCTTTTCCCCAAGCTCCTAAGTACAGGAGATCTTTGAATTGTCCTTTCTTTCATCTGTTTATCATAAGTCTGAAATTTTCCCTTATCCCTATACCTCAAAAACTATTAAATAAGAAATTTAGATTTTAGTCTTAAAAAATGAAAGAAAAAAATCATTTGGTGGAGTATATAGTGATCTTCATTATTTTTACCCAGACACAAGTTTAAACTGTGTGGAGGGAAATAATCCGTTGGTAGTGTCTATGGCCTAACTGGGAAAGGGAAATCCTGGAAATGACATCCTATGCCTGCCTTTCATAAAGTGTTTCAGACACGTTTAGGAGGTGAGAGAGGTTTACACATGACTTGGGTAGTTGTGTTTCCTTATCAACACTTCATGTTTATTTTATGCCCACAACAGTTTGTAAGACTGGAAAATTCCTCTTGTTTCTATTTCTGATTAAATGTTGCCGCTCAGTGCATTGTTCTCTTCTGAGAGTTCTTCACCTAGATTATAACGTCTTCCTTTGAAGTGAGGGTTTGTGAATGATGTAAAGTAACTATATAATCACTGTCACAATGAGCAACATTTTCCTGGAGAACAAAAACACAAGACTGTGATGGAGAAAGAAATCCTTATTTAAACAAAGAGGGAGAGTGCCTGTATGCTTGGAAGACCCATGGACTTCAGTTAATAATACTCTCCTTTCCCAGTGCTTCTGTTTTATCTACAAGAGATATTGAGATTTTTAACAGCTGGGGAAGCCACAAGCAAAACATTAGTAGGCAACTGAAGAGCAAATACAAAATAAAGAAAGCTAAGTGCTACCTAATATTTATTTAGGTAGTTCTACCCCTACTGCAGATTAACATTTACCTGCCCAGTGGCTGAGAGGAAGCATACTTTTTGGTGAGGCTGGAGGATTTTTTGTTGTGTTTCAAAAGAGGATAGATTCACAGGAGCCCATGAACAGAAACAGAAACACATGGAGCATTCAAAGAACACACAAGGTTTCCCGCTCCCCACCCTCTTTGCCAAGAGAATTGAACAACGCCTGGCACACAGTGCTTAATAAATGCATATTGACTTGACTTGGGGTTGTCATCAAGAAATATTCCAGGAATATATATCCTTGACATTCCAGGAAACTGTTTCTCCCACAAGGGTCTATATAGTCTCCTTCAGACTCAGTGGTTTAGATCTCACTCCTCCTTTCCCCAAAGTAAACATAGTTTGGGGATTTCTGATAGCCTCTAATGCTTGTGTTATGTAATGCTGACCTCTGTTATACAATGGGTAATTAGACAATAGAGGTTGCCTTTGGAACCTGGACTAACTTGGCTACTATGGATTAAATCAATGGGCCCAACAATGATGCTGAGATTTTGGATTAAATGATAATTTTTTATTAATCATTTTTATTTAATATTTTAGTTTTCAACATTGAGTTCCACAAGATTTTGAGTTACAAATTTTCTCCCCATTTCTACCCTCCTCCTGTTCCAAGAAGGCATATATTCTGATTGCCTTGTTCCGCAGTCAGCCCTCCCCTCTTTCACCCCTCTCCCCCCATCCCCTTTCTCTTTACTTTCTTGTAGGGCAAGATAGATTTCTATGCCCCATTCCCTATATATCTTGTTTCCCAGCTGTTTGCAAAAAAAAAACAACTTTTTTTAAGCATCTGCTTTTAAAACTTGGAGTTCCAAATTCTCTCCCCTCTTCCCTTCCCACCCACCTTCCCTAGGAAGGCAAGCAATTCAACATAGATCACACATGTATCTAAATGATAATTTTTAATCATGAACTAGGAAATGAATCAGCATTATATTATGAGTTTGAATCATCCTTTGGAAAATAACCTTCACAAGATGATTTGTAGGGAAATAGATGGACAAATTCTTAGCAGGGCTCTAGATATTCTGTGTTTAGAAGATGGTTGGTAAAATTATGATACTTACTTACATGACTTTGCTTCAGAGGAGGAACATTCCAAGAGAAAAATAAATGTGTTTTTGATTGACAGGTAGGATGCATGTAGAAATGTAAACACATCAAAGAAAAACCAGTTATCTTTATGATTGGTTCTATCTTTATTCCAGGACCTAGAGGGTTGTTATATTCTTGTTTATTAGTATAAATTTTTAAAATGACACTTCTGGATAATGATTGCATAGCTAGAAATAACATGGTATCTTACTAACTGATGATAATATGTAAGGCTAACAACCATAGTACTATAATTTGTTAAGACCAGATTTGTGGAATAAAGAAAGATGAAACAATAACAAAAGGTATTTTTTTTCTTATTCCTTGGCAGAAATCTCAGTTTGAAATGTATTTTTTTGTGGAGCTCTATGAAGCAAGCACGGGAGCAGCAATAAACAGCAGTGCCAGATTTGCTCAGATAAAAATCCTGAAAAGTGATGGACCTCATAGCCTCATCTATTTTTCAGTGGGGTCTCGGCTGGCAGTAGCTAATAAGAAGGCCACTTTAATCAGTTTGCAAGTGGCTCGAGATTTGAGTACAGTTTTAATGGTGTGTGTTAACTTCAGTACACAGGTAAGAATGGTGATACACATACACATACATATATATGTCAGATGTTCTAATCTATCTATGACAGTTTTAGTGTAGTTAGGTAACAGCATGTGTATTTTTTCCTAAAAGAAGATAATAGTATTCATGTTACTTTTAATTTTTTATACTCTTCCGTATAATCACTTCATTTTTCATCTCTACGGTAACATATGTCAGCTCTTAAAGTGCAGAGTTTTGCCTTTCTCCTTTCCCTTTTTCAAGTAGATTATTCATTGCAATATTTTTATGTAAGTCTGTTCTTGAAAATAATTAGAAAGTTTTGGTGAGTACAGAATGGGACGCTGCATGAGAGGTGGCAGGTGTACTGAGTGTGTTGCTCTTCAAATTTTAACTAGTTATTCATTACCAATGAAATCATTTGTCTATGAAATTTCTAAGCACTAATCAGACTATAACATTCAATGTCCTGATGGTATTGGTTCCTTTTCCTTTCTTCGTTCCATTCCATTCTGTGAACTGAACTAGGAGGCCTTTGGACAACTGTTGAAGTTGGTAGTGGTAAAGGTTGGCACCATTTCAACATATGCTGTAGAGTAAGCACTGAACTTGATTTCAGAAGATCTATGTTTGGATGTTCCTTTGTTCTGGCGCTGCCCATATCACTCTATGGGCCTCAGTCTGTAAAGTGGACTTTTTTTTGCTGTTAAGTCCTCATAATCTGAATTTTACAGCATCTCTCATGGGAAGTAACGGTGCAGAGCATTAGCTAGCCAGAATGTAGACTCACTTCATAGCCTAGCAAGACAGGCTATTCCTTGGCATGGTAACCATTGGGCATCTCAACCTGTGCTCTTGGATTCCATGTCACCACTGGGTACAGACAGACCTTCAGGATCTCATATCTTCTTGATATTACTATATTGTTAGTGATAAGAGGCAGCATTGCATAATGGATAGAATGTGGGACTTGGTCAAAGGAAAATACCAATTCAGAAGCTTACTTGTTGTGTGACTGACCCTGGACAAATCACTCTACCTCTCTGCGGCTAAGTTTCCTTGCCTGTTAAATGAAGGGAGTTGAACTTGATGGTCTCTAAAGTTCTTTGCAGCTTTAAATCTGTGATGTGATGATAGGCACTTGGGGACAGTTCTGGCTTTAAATCTGCATGGTACAGGGAAATGTTAGGTTGTGTATTCCACGTATAAATTAAGGAGAGGAATGCCAAGGGTGCCCAAAAGGGTATGTAGGAGTGGTCAAGCCAGAGCAGAGTGGTGGAAGAGCTCCATATCATTATGGAAGAATAAGTAAGAACTTGGGCTAGGAGCTAGGAAGAAAGGCAGAACTGATGATCGATGCTTTGTGGAAGAGTAAATAGGTAAGCTTCTAAGGTGTTAAAGTACTTTGTTCCCTAGGGTCCTATCAAGAGTTTCCTATCCAATATCCTATACTCCAGACTTTAGTCTGGATGCCCAAAGAATGATAAAGAGATGGTGCATCCAGGTGTTGGGCAAAATGGAGTATCCTGCTTCTTGTGTGAAGAAGTACTTTACGTGAATGTCTGCAGTCAAGTTAAGTCAATGAGCATTCAAATGCCTGTTGTGTGCCGGGCACTATGCTAAGCACTAAGAATACAAAGGAAGGCAAAAAAAAATCCAGTCCCTAGGTGGCATAGTGGATAGAACTCTGGCCTGGAGTCAGGAAAACTCATCTTCCTGAATTCAAATCTGGGCTCAGACACTTACTAGCTGTGCGACCCTGAGCAAGTCACTTCACCCTGTTTGCCTCAGTTTCCTCATCTATAAAATGAGATGGAGAAGGAAATGGCAAACCACTCCAGTATTTTTTCCAAGAAAACCCCAAATGGGTTTATAAAAAGTCAAACACAACTGTAAAATGACTGAAAACAAGTTCTTAGGGAGCTCACAGTCTAATGGGGGAGACAACATGTATGAACAAGACATAGACAAGGCTTGAGATTGGGGGTTAGGAGTCGAATTATAATACCCCTCCCTCCTTCAACCATACAATCCCGCAGATTCTTTTTAGAGGGAAAGTTCTAGAAACAGTAAAGGAGGGTAGGAAGAGGTGATATTAGGGACTCTCCAGAGAAAGCTGTTTTTTCAGTAGTAAAAGAATAATTAAAATTTGAGTCATCAATAGGATTAGAATTCTACTTCCTTTGGTTTCTCTTTACATCAAGTCTGTCATATCTTGTTTTATTCTGTCTTGGCTAAACCTTCCTGGGGATCTTCAAGGGCAGTTTCTCATACATAGCTCATACAACTGTGACCCAGCCTGGAATGCCTTAAGGTGTTTAGTTTATGGGAGTGACAACGCATTTCCCTGAATTTCTAGGTTACCTTCCTTTACTGTAATTAAAGCTTTTGATGGCAGAGTGCCCACGTCTGAAGACCGTATTTGAAACTCGAAGGGAAAAAAGAGATCCTGAAGAATCTAATGAAAATATTAACTTCGTACCATTTTTACAGTGTCTCATTTTGTAGCCTTAGCTTCTCTTAAACCACCCTGATGTTTCCGCTTCCTCCCTCCTCCTGGACATATGAATGGAATGTACTGACAGTTCTCTTTCTGTAATTGGAAAAGATGAGAACTTAATTATTTTATAGCAGTATCAACTTTCATTTTATTAGTAAATAAGCAGTAGACATATAGGTAAATATCCTTTAGTAAGCCAAATTTCATAGTCTGTGGAAAGAACTGCCCCTCTCTGACATAAATTTCTTTTTATTTAAAAAAAAATGATAGATGGCACAGATAGATGGAGCACTGGGCCGAAGTCAGGAAGCCCTAAGTTCAAATGCAGCCTCAGACATTTACTGGTTATGTTACCCAGGGCAAGTCCTTTGTTTGCCTCAGTTTCTTTAACTGTGAAATGGACATAATAATAGCTCCTCCCTCCTAGAGATAATTGTGAAGTCCTTAGCACAGTGCCTGGCACATAGTAAATGCTATATTAATGTTGGTTCTTCTTTTCATTCTTATTATTTCAGAAGGCAGTTTTCATTCTTCCCATTTGAACTATCCCCATTGATATCACCATTTCCTAGAAAACCTTAAAAATGTGAAACAATAGTCATATCATGGAGGCGGGGCCCAGAAATGTCCTTAATCAGCAAAAACTTGAGAGTGTTGTTGTTGTTGTTGTTTGCTAAGGACAAAGACAAGCTGTCTAAAGGCAAAAGGAGGTAGAATACAAACTAATTTGTAAAAACACTTTTGAGGACAACACAAGATGACAAGACCAGTGTCACTTCATAAAACACCAAAGAACTAGTGAAAGCAATACAAATGTATGAAAAGCTTGTTGTAATACAACCATATATCATCAAGCGTTCATAGATGAAACTGGCAGGAGGAAAACAAGGAGATGGCACAAATTTCTTACTAGCTCTAACAACCGGTTTTCATCATCAGTGACAGAGAAGCTTTTATAGTTATATGATATTCATATATATTTATATATTGTTCCCAATATAATATATAAAAAAACTGAAATAACCCTTAAGTAAATGAAACTGGGAAGAATAACTGGAGAAAATCATGTGTATATACCAAGAGAATTCTTCTAGGAGGGAAGGCATTTGGATTTATGAGGTCTTTTGGGATGAAGGAGAAAACAAAAAGATGGGGAAAAGTCATAAATGATATGATTGTTTCAAAAAGACGACCAAGGGGGCAGAGCCACAATGGAGGCTAGAAATCAGAGACTTGCTTAAGCTATCTCCCAAATCCCCCCAAACACCTGTAAAAATGGCTCTGAACAAATTCTGGAGCTGCAGAACCCACAAAATAGCAGAGATATCCAGCCCAGGAGAGCCTGGATGGTCATTGGGAAGGGGCTGTCACATGGTGCTGAGAGTGGAGAGCCACCCAGCATGGGCCACACCGGGACAGACTAGACCCTGAGTCAGCCATCCAGAACAGGCTTTGGGGGCATGAAACAGTAAGCTGTGGCAGTTACCAGACTTCTCAACCCACAAAAGCCAAAGAGCAGGTTACGGGGAAACTGTGGGACTGAGTTCAGTGCGGTCTGGCCGCCAACTCTGGGGGTGGAGGAAGTGGTGCAGCAGAGACCATAACAGCAGCAGGAAGCTCCTGAGGCTGCCTCCAGAGTGCCAGCATCAGTGACTTCCCGAGTTCCTGGCTCACATGGAGGAAGGAATCTAGTAGCAGATCAGAGCGGGAGTACAAGGGGCACTTTGTGGGCACAAAGGCAGTTTCTCTTGCTGTGCCCGGCTGGAATCTGTATTGTGGTTCTGGTTGGTGGTTCTTGGGGGAGAAGGAGCACTGCAGTGACAGAGTCTGTGCTGATGGTGGAATAGAAGTAGCTCTGAAAACAGCAGCGCTTGGACCCTAAAACTTGGGACAAAGTACTCTCTACTCTACAAGCAGTCATATCCTGACAAAAAAGTTCAAGGGTCAAGTAGTTGGCTGGGAACATGAACAGGCAGCAAAAACAAACTCAGACTCAAATTGAGACTCAAACTCAAACTCTAGATTCCTTCTTTGGTGACAAAGGAGACCAAAACATACAGCCAGAAGAAGTCAACAAAGTCAAAGAGCTTACATCAAAAACTTCTAAGAAAAATATGAATTGGGCTCAGGCCATGGAAGAGCTCAAAAAGGATTTGGAAAAGCAAGTAAGAGAAGTAGAGGAAAAATTGGGACAAGAAATGAGGGTAATGTGAGAAAACCATGAAAAACAATTCAATGACTTGCTAAAGGAGACCTCCAAAAATACTGAAGAAAATAACACCTTAAAGAATAGACTAACCCAAATGTCAAAAGAGCTCCAAAAAGCCAATGAGGAGAAGAATGCCTTGAAAGGCAGAATTAGCCAAATGGAAAAGGAGGTCCAAAAGACCACTGAAGAAAATATTACCTTAAAAATTATATTGGAGCAAGTGGAAGCTAGTGACTTTATGAGAAACTAAGATATTATGAAACAGAAACAAAGAAATGAAAAAAATGGAAGACAATGTGAAATATCTCATTGGAAAAACCACTGACCTGGA
>CM053622.1:371717616-371735526 GCA_028646595.1 Phalanger gymnotis
ACAATCAGGATAACACAAGATCTAGCAGCTTCTACATTAAGGGATCGAAGGGCTTGGAATATGATATACCAGAGGTCAAAGGAGCTAGGATTAAAACCAAGAATCACCTACCCAGCAAAACTGAGTATCATGCTCCAAGGCAAAATATGGATTTTCAATAAAATAGAGGACTTTCAAGCTTTCTCGAAGAAAAGACCAGAGCTGAGTAGAAAATTTGAATTTCAAATACAAGAATCAAGAGAATCATGAAAAGGTAAACAAGAAAGAGAATTCATAAGGGACTTACTAAAGTTGAACTGTTATGTTTACATTCCTACATGGAAAGATGATGTGTGTAATTCATGAGACCTTTCTCAGTTTTAGGGGAGTTGAAGAGAATATAGACAGAGGGCACAGGATGAGTTGAATATGAAGGGATGATATCTAAAAAGATGAAATAAATTTAAGGGGCGAGAAAGGAATATATTGAGAGAGGAAGAAAGGGAGAGATAGAAGGGGGTAAATTATCTCACATAAAAGTGGCATAAAAAGCAGTTCTGTTGGAAGGAAAGAGGGGGCAGGTGAGGGGGAATGAGTGAATCATACTCTCATTGGGTTTGACTTGAAGAGGGAATAACATATACACTCAATTGCATATCTAACTCTACAGGAAAGTAAGGGGAAGGGGAAAAAACGGGGGGTGATAGAAGGGAGGGCAGATACAGGGAGGTGGTAAGCAAAAGCAGACACATTTGAAAAGGGACAGGGTCAAGGGAGAAAATTGAATAAAGGGGGACACGATAGGATGGAAGGAAATATAGTTAGCCTTTCACAACATGAGCATTGTGGAAGTGTTTTGCATAATGATACATGTGTGACCTATGTTGAGTTGCTTGCCTCCCCAGGGAGGGTGGGTGGAAAGGGAAGAGGGGAAAGAATTTGGAACTCAAAGTTTTAAAAACAGATGCTTAAATTTTTTTTTTTTGCATGCAGATGGGAAACAAGCTATATAGGGAATGGGGCATAGAAATCTATCCTTCCCTACAAGAAAGTAAAGGGAAAGGGGATGGGCAGGGGAGTGGAGTGAAACAGGAGAGAGCTGATTGGGGAATGAGGCAATCAGAATATATGCCATCTTGGAATGGGGGGGAGAGTAGAAATGGGGGGAAAATTTGTAACTCAAAATCTTCTGGAAATCAATGTTGAAAACTAAAATATCAAATATTAAATTAAAAAAAAAGATGACCAAGAGAACATTTTCTAGTAGTTTAAATGCTAGACTTGGAATCAGGAATATTAAAGTTCAGATTCTATCTCAGACATGCTAGCTGTGTGACCCTGAGCAAATCCCTTTCCTCTCTGTGGTTCAGTTCTCTGAAGTCCATTCCAGCTCTAAATCTATGATGCTGTGAAATGCAGCCGGTAGACAATTCTGGCTTTAAATTTGGGTGGTACATGAAAATGTTAGGTTGTGTATTCCACACATAAATTAAGGATCAAGGCCAGGATGCCTCAGTTTCATTATCTCTAAGATGGGGATAATGATAACACCTACATGATAGGATAGTTGTGAGGACAAAATGAGATAATACACGTAAAGTTCTTCGTAAACTTCAAAGCACTAGATAAATGTTAGCTGCTATTGTCTTCACTTTTATTCTTACCAGTCCAAACAGGTGCTTTCTCTGGAACGTAGAATCTTACAAAGTTGTCCAGAGCCCTGAGAAGTGACTTGTTTGGGAGGGACAGGGACAGGGAAGGGGTGGGAGAGGCCTTGAAATCAGGCCTTCTTGTGCTGTTCCTCTGTAATTACCTTGGGAAAGGAGGTGAACTGGACGTGCGGTGAGAGGAAGAAATAGATCTTAGTCTCCAGTTGTAGTCACGGAAAAAGGCCTGAAGCAAGAAGACCAGAGGTACCTGTGGGGGATACTTTGTTGAGACACGGACATGAGAAGATGTGAATGACTTGATCTGCAGTGTTATAGGGAATACCCGTTTAGGGGGGAGGAAAAGGGAATATCAACATTACGTAACGCCTCCTGTGTGCCGAGCTCTTTACAAAAATCACCTCATTTGATCCCCATGATAACCCTTCATGAAGTGCTGTTATTATTCCCATTTTACAAATGAGGAACCCGATGCAAACAGAGTCACATGGCTAGATACATGCCCGAGGCTGTACTGGAACAGAGATCTTTCTGACTCCAGGTCCACCACTGTATTTACCAGCCAGCAACCTCAGGTGAGATCACAGGTCCATTAACATTGAGGCTTTCCCATTTAGGATTATGGAGTGGTCATCAAGTTCATTTACTTGTATTTAATTAGGGCTTTTATCCAAATTCATCTCCCACATGGATTCAGAATTCTAGCCTCATAGAGATGTTTGCTAGCCCACAAAATTTTCACAAGTCCTCCTCATCTAATAAAAAAGCATTTCTTCTGCCTTATTGTTTTGATGCTTTAGTATATTCAAAAGCTCTTTCTTAATATTTATTTGAAGCTTCCTACAATTTCCTATTTATTTTGGATTTGATATATATACATATACATACCTGAGTGTTTCTTTAATTCTTGTTTGATGATCTATCATACCTTCCACTTTTTATGAGTTTTAGAAAATAGATTTCCCAAGAATTTTAGCATGGCGTATTAGCCTAGAATATGATTACTCTTATAAATACTTACATGTCAATGTGAGACTAACCTAAGGTTTTCATTCTTAATACCCCCAATTCTTTCTCCTGCACTCCCCTCAAAAGGATAAAAAATAGATAATTTTTAGAGTAAAAATTTGCTTCATTTTAAAAAATATTATTGCCTCAATTTTGTAATATAAAGACCTTTGAAAGTGACAGTTGAGGAATCATAATTAGAATTGTGTTATATGCATAATATATATGGAGTAATCCTTACCACAAATGTATCATCATGGGTATGATGACTTTGCTTCTGGAGTTCTCTGGCTGCTTCTTCCATTGGTCTATATGCCCTGATGTTCATTTGTTGGCCTTTTGAAAAGAGTTGTGGCAGCCTCATTTTCCCCAGCTAATCAATTTAATTTTCTAGAATGAATTGAAGTTCCTCGTTTTGCATGATTAGAAAGACAAGTCAGTAGATTTTTAAAATACATGTATTATTAAGTAAGATAAAATATGGCTTTAAAATGAGTTATCAGTTTAGGTGCATAATAAATGTTTCATTCATTCATATAACAATTGAGGCATACATTGTCACTACCACACAATATCTACTCATCTTTTTGTAATAGGAAAACTGGCCACTGGGGGCCTAGTCCTTGAGATATGCTTGGATTTGCCTTTCTTGGTAGGTTATAGAGAGCATATACAGATATTTCCTGGTACTGAGCCTTTATGTGTGGAATTAAAACTGGGCAATGAGGGACCAGTCCTCTCATAATGCCTCCAACCATAAAGTAGCCATGATGTAATATGGAAAGAACAATGCCTCTTTCAAGAATTTTCTACCTAAATTGCGTATGTGTATCCTGGAAGTTGTATCATGGGAATCTTTGATTCAATAAAATCAGACTTCAGTATAGGTTTGGAATTTGTATTTCTTGAGACTATTCATCCATGTTTGGAGTTGCAACGATTAATGGTTTGTCCTGTAAGCTACCAGAGATCTCCTCTTGTATATTTATCTAACAAATTAAAGCTATCATTGTCTATTCAAGATCTTTTGTTTGAAATAAATCAGTTTTTTATAAAAATGGAAGCACAATTATGTCACCGAAATTCTTCTGTTGCAATTCTAGGAGCTGAGGATTGCTGAAACAGTGGGCCGCACTCTCATATCTCCAGCCATTTCAGGGAAAGATTTTGTCAAGTCTGAAGGCACATTGATTTTTGAACCTGGCCAGAGAAATGCTGTATTAGATGTCATCCTAACCCCAGAGACAGAATCTTTAAATCCATATCCTAAGCGTTTCCAGGTTGTGCTTTCTGACCCAATAGGTGGGGCCAGAATAGACGACGCGTATGGCACGGCCAATGTCACTATTGTGTCTGATACTGATTCTCAGTCCTTTTGGGGGCTAGCTGATCAGCTACACCAGCCGCTGGATGAAGATATTTTGATCAGAGTGCTCCACAACCTAAATCTCAAAGTAGCCACTGAAAACACAGATGAACAACTTAGTGCTGTCATGTATCTAATAGATAAGGTAAGCCTTTCTAAGAAATAATTAGTGGCCTCCAAGAAATTGCTTATGAATATAATGGCCCATTTGGAACGTGACTCTGTGCTAGGGTTGTATCTATCTTCTTACTGCAGGGTAACCTTGACTGGTATGGAGCCAAGAGTAAGTTGGAGTAATGCTATCGCTGCATCATGGTGTGGTAGAAAGGACATTTGGGCTGCTACTTGGGAGACCTAGTTTCTTGTCCTGGAATTTCCACAAGCTGTATCACCTTGGGGAAATTATTTTACCTCTCCGGGTCACAGTTTCCTCATTGGCAAAGTGAGGGGGCTGGATTTGATGCCCTTCAAAGCGCTCTCCTACTCTAAATCCTATGATTCTTTCCTACTTCTAAAATATAGCCGCAGCTAAAAGTGGTGGGGTGCTCTTGTAACCCTCTGCTACTGGGGGAGGGGGGTCTCTCTGCCGAAGTAGGGCTAAAAGCAATTAAAGGTCTGCACTAAGTCCCATACTCATGTGGGAGCAGAGGGCCACCGGGCTGCCCAAAGAGGGTCAAACCAGCCCAGGTTGGAAAAACAGAACAGGATAAATAAAGCTTTTGTATCAATTAGCATTGGACTGGGCCCACGAGAGATTAACGTACTTCCAGCCAGGGCAGGATAGGGAGACCTAGTCTCAAAATATGAAGTGAAATGAAATAAAATAATAAGATAAAGTTTAGCAGTAACAGCTCCTTTTCTCTTGTCTCTCACTGTGTTTCTTGGATAATGGAAGCATTAATAAAAATGAAAGACCCTAGAGTTATTTAGGATTCTTGTACCCTTTTTATGGTCTTGAAGCAGCTCTGCTTTTTTAGTACAAGATACTTCTGAGGACTAAAGATAAAGAATATCAAGAACTTAACATCTCTGTTGAACATTTGCTGTCATTAAGCCTGACTGAGATCTGAGATATGGTACAAGGAGTTTATCTGTAGTGGAAAAGACCAGGAGTGTGAACTGTGGATGCAGACCAGGGAGCAGAGTCTATTATCAGATAACCAGTATAAAGGCTGGTTTAGGGTAGGGAGAGGAGAGTGCTTATTGTGAATTTAGTTAACTGAGACAAACCCTGGCTGAAGGCATTTCCAAGTCTTGGTGAAATATGAGTCTGTGAGAATAAGGTCCAATAAAGTCCCACACAGGCTCTTGCCAAAACAAATATAATAAATTCTCTATAACTTTATTCTGTTTTATTTCTTTAGTCACTATAAGGTGAAAATGTGGGCAGTACAGCATGGAAAATAATCTTTGACAAAATAATCTAGAATTAAACAAAGTCTAGAGCAAAAATGATAATTTTATTAATTTATATACATAAAGGGACAGATGTTTTGTTACAACTGTATGTAAATTTGTTAACTCCTCTAGGCTCCATTTTCTTGTAACAATCTGTAAAGCGAAGGGGTTACACTAGATGTACTCTGAGACTTCCTTCAACTCCAGGTTTCTGACTTTGGCCCATAAGACACCAATATTTTTACTACATAATCTGAGTAATATAATTACTATATAATCTTTATTATCATGTGTTTCTAAGTGCAAATACAACTTTTTTTCTTTACTTAATATTCTTTTAGTTATATACTTTCATTTTACGTTCTCGGCACCTTGTATTTTCAGTCTATTAGAAGAGGTATTTTGTACCAAATGGATATAAAAAATGTTAGTATATGTTCAGGGCCCAAGAATATGCAGTTGCTCCGGAGTCTCCCATTTCTTCCAACATTTGCATCACCCAAGAAAAACAAGTAAGAGAATGAAGAGCAAAAGCCTCTATAACTAGCTTTTTAGATGTGGAAAGGGAAACTTAGGGACGCTTGTCAAGATGCCTGACAAATTCCTCAGTCGCTATTTAGCAAATCTTATTTCCTGGGTAGGCCCTCTCTGAGTCCTTTTCTCCTAGGAGAGTACACAAAGCTACCAGCGATTAGCCAGCAAATCCAAAGGAAATCGTGTTTCTATAACACTCCTGGTTTTATAGAAATACACGGGCAAATAACTTTGTTTGCTTTGTTTGATTACATGATATTATAACATTGCTTTATAACCGTACTTTTCATGTCTGTACCCTATCATTTTCCCAGTTAAGAAACTATTGTAGGCAAAAGCTAAACATTTTAAACTCTCTGTAGAAGAGATAGGTGAAAAAAAAGCATAGAGTACCCCACAAAGGTCAATCCTTGCCAGATAGCTTTAAAAACCAGCAAGAATGGCTTGTGTCAGATTAGGAGGAGTGAGTTAGAGAGAGAAGGATTTTCTAAAGGAAATGTTCTTACTTATTTGCTAGTGATAAGATCTCTTGTGTTTATGATAATTTGGTATAAAAAGGAAAAGTGTAATCAGGTTCTATGAGGAAAAACAGTTTTAAACTGGTTTTAAGCATTGATTTTAAAAGATTTAACAAGGTCTATTATATTTTCCATTTTAGAAAGTTATATGAGAGCCATGTATTACTGACAGACATTTGAAACTTGTTTACATGAAGTTATGTAGACATTTCTTGATTGCTGTTTATGGATTCACTGGATAAAAGGAAACAGGAAGTAAACAGTTACAAATAGATTAAGACATCCAGATTTCAAAGACATGAATCACAAAACTCAATTACCAGAGATGCCCACGATGGGAAAATCTAATTAGCTTTGTTTCTTCCTAACACTTATCAGCCAATGTAATTTTCTCCATCGTACATTAACAATTTACATGTAATGAAAACCCAAAAATATTAGAGGAAAGGTATTCTAAAAAGCCAGAATAGAAAAATGTGAATGAATTTTAAAAGAAAAACTGTTCTTACTATGTGCCAGCTGAAGTGTGTTGAGCTTCAGTGAAAAATATATAACTATTTCAAGCAAGGTCAGTTCTGATATCAAGTATTTTTATAGGACTAACACACGTGAAACATTCCAGGGACTAATGTTTCTTAAACACCTTTTCTCTATTTCAGTTACACTGGAATTTAGGGTCTCAATTGTGCATTAAAAACAATGAACTACTCATACTTCTTCTTTTACTATGTCTGTGTACACATAATAGCAACCTATATATGCGTTTGTGTATATGTATACACATAGATACATGTGTACCTGTTTATATGTGTTATGCATATGTACATATATGTGGATATAGATAGGACAGATTGGTTTTTTTTAACCAAATCTGTGATTTCATCCATATGAGCAACTCTGAGGAGGAAACTCCACCCACTGATGCAGACCAGTATAAAATATAATTTTATTCAAACTATAGTCTTGAGAATTGCTTGGGGCGTTCAGAAGTTAAATAGATTACATAGCCAGTATGAATCTGAGGTAGGACTTGAACACAGGGCTTCTGACCTCTGAAGCCATTTTTGTGTCTGCTGTGCCACAGTTGCCTCTTGGTAAAAGTACTGACAATTGGGGGAATCAGGAAAGGTTTCATAAAGCAGGTAGTGCTTGAGCTGCATCTTGAAAAGGAAGATTGGGATTCTGTAACAGGGTGGTGAGGAGGGAGTGTATTCCAGACTTGGGGAATAGCCAGTGAGAAACCACTGAGAAGGGAAATAGAGTGCCATGGATAAGGAACAGACAGAAAGACAAGTTTTGTTGGAAAGTAGGGTACAGGAAAGAGAAGAACATCTAATAAGACTGGAAAGACAGGTTACAGTCAGACTCTAAAGGGCTTTAAAAGTTCAACAAAGGAGTGCATGTTTTATTCTAGAGGCTACAGGAAGCCACTGAAGTTAACCGAGCACCATAGTCAGACTTGCAACCTAAGAAAACCACTTTGTGGCAGTGTATGGGATAGATGGGAATAGGCAAGGCAGTAAGACTAATTAGGAGGCTATTGCAATAATCTAGGCAGGAACCAAGGAGTCCAGAAGGAAGGTGGTAGCTGTGTGAGTAGATAGAAGGGGCTTGAAGTAAGACATGTTGCAGAGATGGAAACAAGAAAATTTGACAACTGATTGGATATGTGAGGAGAGGGAGAGTGGAGAAGTCAAGATTACAAACCCGAGAGACTGGAAGGATGGTAGTACCTTGACAGAAATAGAATATTTGGAAAAGGGAAGGGTTCAAGGAAGATAATGCGTTCAATTTTGAGAGGTCTCTGGAACATCCAGTTTGAAATGTCCAATAGACAAATGATGATGTGGGACTAGAGCTCAGGGGAGAAACTGGTGCATGTATGTGTATATACATGTATATACATACACATATCATCTCTGTTTAGAACATACACTTATATGGATATAAGGACATATATATATATATATGTCATCTGAATGGTGACATGAGGGTTGATGTGGACTATATATCAAGATATATATGAGTATATTTTTAAAATATCCACATATTTAAGTGCCCATTTTGTCACAGGGAGCTTTACCAAGAGGCTGCTGTGGCATAGCAGACACAAAAATGGCTTCAGAGGTCAGAAGGCCTGTGTTCAAGTCCTACCTCAGATTCATACTGGCTATGTGATCTATTTAACTTCTGAACGCCCCAAGCAATTCTCAAGACTATAGGCTGAATAAAATTATATTTTATTCTGGTCTTCATCAGTGGGTAGAGTTTCCTCCCCAGAGTTGCTCATATGGATGAAACCACAGATTTGGTTAAAAAAAAATCTGTCCTATCTATATCCACATATACGTACATATACATAATACATATAAACATGTACACATGTATCTATGTGTATACATATACACAAACACATATATAGGTTGCTATTATGTGTAAACAGACATAGTAAGAGGAGTATGAGCAGTTCATTGTTTTTAATGTGCAATACTGTTGCGTAGTCTTCCACCTTTGCAGGGAAGAGAAGGAGGTTCATTTTCATATTTATTCTTTGGGGCCAGACTGGGTCATTCCAATTTTATAAGATTCAGTTCTACTTGTTGTGATGAGTTTTTTAGTTTATTTTGTTATAGTTGTGAATATTGTTTTTCTAGTGCTGCCTTCTTTGGTTTGTATCAGTTCATGTGCCTTTTATAGCATCACATTCATCTTTTCTTATAGGAAATCAATATTGTAATATTGAATTATATCAGTGTACCACAATTTCTTTTAATCATTCTCCAACTGACAGACATCTACTGTATCTTGTTTCTAGTTCTTTTTTGAGTATAAGAGTGTGTCTATAAATATTTTGTTACAAGCAGTACCTTTTTTCCCTCATTGCCCTTTTTGGAGTATATACCTAGGAATAAGATTTCTGGGTGAAAGGTTATAGACATTTTAGTCACTTTGTTAGCATAATTTGTGGATAATTTAAAAATAAAAATTACTCATTTTATTGTAGTTGAATATCTAATATGACTGCTAAAAGACATTATTTTTAGCCTGAACCTTTGATTTTGTTGGCATAGGGAAATCCAGTGAGGAAATTACTTATACCAATACATATCAGAGCCTGTTTTCCAATTTATATTCTCATTGAGTTGCCCGGGTCACTGAAGGCTTAAATAACTTGAATGTGGCAGAACATCCAGGGCTTCCTGGCTCTGAGGTCAGCTCCTTTTCTACCATGACAGTACGTTTCTTCAAAAAAATATGTTCTATGTATTGATGAATAGAAAGAATATATTTTATGAATCTAATGTGATGTCCTATTTCT
Organism: Phalanger gymnotis; assembly: GCA_028646595.1. Lineage (NCBI taxonomy): Eukaryota > Metazoa > Chordata > Mammalia > Diprotodontia > Phalangeridae > Phalanger > Phalanger gymnotis. The sequence goes on from CM053622.1 coordinate 371,727,406, forward strand.
TTCTTTCTCAGATAATGGTTGAAGGCAAAAAACAAGCGTTCAATGTTAGAAGCAGAAATCTTTTTTATGACATCCTTTGTACTCTGATTAACCCACGACGTAAGGATACTAGGGGCTTCAGCCATTTCGCAGAAGTGACTGAGAAGTTTGCCTTTTCTCTTCTGACTGATGTTACTTGCGGATCTCCTGGTGAAAAGTGACTATTTTTTGCCATTGAATACAATTATGTGATAAAATTACTTAAGTATTTCCTATATCTATTTTATAGCATCTATAATAGTGTAATATAAATGTAAGTATATGTGTGTGCATCTGTATAAGATATATATATATATATATATATATACAATTACTACTCTTGCATTTCTCAATGCTTCAAAGTTTCTTTAAAAATAAAATCTTTATATTGTTAATTCCCATTAGACCATACAATAGATAAAAATGAAATCCTGAATAGAAAACAAATGAAAATAACTCAACTCCAAAGTTTAGCAGTGATTAGTAGTGTTGCTTTGAACTACTGATATGTCTTTCCCAGTAGAACTATTGTTGAGAGTCAAAAGTGAATTAAATATGTTCTAGCCATTCCTAAGCTACCTCCTGGAGCTGATGCTCAACCCTGAAAATAACATTTAAGTTCATAGTAGGGATCTGCCAAGAGAAAAAGTCAAAAGAAATACTAATAGCTAATACTAAATTTATGGCAAAGGACCTTTCTTACAGAGTGATGGACTGCTTGAACATGAAACTTATGGTTCATTTAAGCTTCTAGGTGGCATAGTGTATAAAGTCTTAATTATCTGAGTTCAAAGCCTGCTTGGAGTACTTACTAGCCCAGTGACCCCAGGCAAGTCATTTAACCACTCTCAGCCTCGATTTCTTCATCTGTATAATAGCACCTTCCTCAAAGGGTGGTTATGAATATTAAATGAGATTATATACCTATTTCTATCTATGCCTATATCTATATCTGTATCTATCTGTCTGTCTGTCTGTCTGTCTATCTAATGTTGCATGGGGTAGCTACCATGCTGTAGTCCCTCACACCTCTCACACAGGTTTTGAACACATACACCTTCACTCTTTGGGCTCCAGTCTGCCTTTGAACTGGCAGATTTAGAACCTAGAGAAGGATTACTGTCATAGGATCACACTCAGATTCTCTCAGGGTCCTAAGCATACCCTTGCTATGAGGGAATATACTTCCTCTACTCACCACTTTTGCTCTTGAGCCCCAACTTTTGCAGTTCTAGTTACATAACCACCTACTCACAATAATGGCATTTTTAGGTCTTAAACGTAACCACCTACTTAACAATAAACTAAAAGAAATAACATCCATTTTATCAAAGTAATATAGTAAATAATAATAATATATTTATATATCATATATAATAATAATAAGTATATTATAAACCACATATAAATCTGGGTTGCACTTCCACCAATGTATCTTCAGTCTGTTGGGCATATACTTATAGAAACCTACCAGTGAGATACATGAGTGAAAAAAATCCATGTGCTCAGGATAATTCATAACTTTAGAACTACATGCTTCTGATTCTTCTTTTTGTCTCAGGAACTGTCAAAAGTTCCTAAATAAATGTACCTTCTGTATTAGATATGTGCTTCTTTTGTTAAGCTGAGTTGATCTAACTCCTCACTGGGTATGACCTCTTAACCAAACTAGTGGATCCACTGAGTGACTTTTCTGATTTTCTGCTTTCGATCTGTTCTTTTGCTCAGCTAGACTTACTCTTTAATAGCAACTAGAGTGTCTATCACTTCTAGTTTCAAATTTTGCCGAAGCAGTTGTGAAATTAGTCTTTTTTGCATCTCTGTCATTCTTATCTTTCTGGGTTCAATTATGGATCCCTTCTGAGATTGACCCTCCACCTTAGCTTATGATTAGTAATCAAATTCTCAGATCATACCACATACTAACATTTATATATCTTCCTAGTTACTACAGCTTATATTTAAAATTCTTCAATACTATCCATGACAGAACCCTGAATCAGACTAAACCTCTACCAACTCTCTCAAGATTTCTCTTAGAATTCTGAGCAGTCTTAATTCAGCAACAGTCCTTAAAGGATCAATATATTGCACATGTAAAATACATTGTAAACTACAAAGTGCTATATAAATATTATCTATTATTGTTATTAAAAACAAAACACATAATTGCTATATTCATGTAGTAGGAAAAATGAAGTAGTCTTAATTTTTTTATTCTGAGTCTAACAAACACCAAGTAAAATGATTGTTTCCATATACACAATAGAACAGAAAAAGAAAACTGCGTAATGTTACAGATCTCTATTATATACCACTTAGTTTTCTATTAAAGTATATATGTTCGACCTGTAGTTTTCAAACCTTCCCTGTTTCTTTCTGGTCTTCTTTCTGTTGTCTTCTTTGCATCAAAAAAAGATACCTTGATTAGTATCCTATTTTTTATAAGCTTCACTTTAATATTTTTGGGAGGCTCTCTTTAATTTCTGCAGGTCCCAACTATGGAATTTCACAGGGGAGAAAACTCTCAATTATCTGTTTCTTTAGAGGAAGATTAGAAATTACAGAATGCATTCCTATATGTTCTTATACCAAACTAGGCTCTGATTTATCAGATGAAGTATTAGTCTGAATGAAAATTCAAGATTTTTTACAAGTTTGTAAAACTTATTCTCCAGGTAAATCACTGAGAGTTTTCTTCTATTTGCAAGTTTATTTTGCATCCAACAAGGTCATTCCCCCTCTCCCTTCCACGTTCCAGCAATGTCAACTTTCTAAACCTTTTACTGTATTCCTACCTACCAGACTTCTTAGTCATCCTGCTTCCATTGATTGAACAATTTCCCTTCTTCTCTATTAATCCACGTCTGTAACTTTCTTCAAGACCTTCCTTAAAACTCATCTTCTACAAAATCTTTCTCCAAAGACACTTTTGCACTTAGTTCACATACAATAGTTTCTAAGCTTGAAGGTTTAGAATTGAAAGGACCTCATAGTTCATCTTACCCAAGGAAAGTTAGACCCAGGAGGGGTAAATGCCTTGTCTAGACCACAGAGATAGTTAAGTAGCAGAGACAGAATTTGAACTGAGGTCTTCAAATTCCAAATCCAGTGCTCCCATGTGTTTCAAGTTGATTTTCCCCCTTATTCAGTAACTGTTATGAATTTCCGTTGATTGAATATCCTTTTTGTTTAATGGCATTTATTTGTAAGATGGGCATAGGAAGAGGATTATGACTGTAGAATGGAAAAAATGAGAAAGAACATATATATATATATATATATATGTATATATATGTAGGTATAGAACTTTGGGCATTATTCCTGTTAGCATTATGTTTTAAGCCAATTTAGCTAAAAGGTACTCTATATAACCTACCCTATTAGCCTACTCTAAGTACTCTTTTAGTTGAGTACTTATTTACTCTAAGTACTAAGTCATCATCATCAGAAAGAGAGGCATGATTTAAGACAACATGTGTTTTTTGCTTATATTATGAAGAAAATTACCAAATTCACTAATTTCCCTTTCATGTACCTATCTCCAAAATGAATGAATAAATTTTGCCATAGTCAAAATTATTATTTATATGAACCATGGTTTCCTCCTTTCATATATAATGCCAATAAGATTTTGACCTTGTTAAATGAAAAAGTTTCCTTTTTAAAAATTTTTCAACAAGTGATAATTTTTAATTAAATAGCTATTTGCATTGGAAATTAAATGGTAAATACAAACAATCTTAATGAATCTATTCATTGCTACCTCTGCTATGTTCATTAGCTGGCATTCTTTCTTTCCTGTGACATATACTTTTTTTATTCCATTTCTTCATATAATGCTTCTTAGTTGCCCTTTCTTTGTATTTGTGTGTATACAGGCTCCTTGAGGTTAGGAACAATTTCTTCTTCTTTGCTACTTCCTCATTGATGCTGGCATAGCGTTGAACACACAGTAGGTACTCAGTGCCTGTTCAGTAAATACTGACCCTGTTCTCTAGAATATTTACCTCAGAAGAAACAAGAGTGGGCATCACAGAAAGTCCCATAGCAGGTCACATAGTGGTAGTGGCAATAAAACAAAAAGGCTTGTATTATTTGCTCTGCTTCTCTTCTTGGGGCCTGATTTTCATCCTATTTTATGCTAGGACAATGGGATGAAGTTATGAGTCTTGAGAGTGTGGTCTAGTGGCATGACCCTGGACGAGACACTTTACCTTTCTGGGTCTCGGTTACATCATCTGTAAAATGGCAGAGTTAGTCTAGATGGCCAGTCTAGGTCCCTTCCAGCTCTAAAGCCAGCTCTGAGTGATCTAAGTAAGTAGTGTTTACTTTGACTTTATGAAGCTGACCAACAACCCTCAATCTTAACTAATATAGTGTGTCTAAGAAGTCTTATTGCAGTTTCAAACCTTGATAGTTTAAGCTATTGGCTAGTAGTTTAAAACTTCATTAAGACTTTTGGGATACCTTATGTAAGAGCATTTATTAAAAGTGGTGAATTCTTGAGCACAATGATGAAAATGTTTCAAAGGGCATAAAGCCATTTGTATTGTAAGAATTATGCGTATACTCAATTTAATATCTTTATGATATAGGTGAGGAATTGACAACTATGATCCACTTTTGAATAAACATTTTATTTTCTTTCCATTCTTACACTATATCAGTGTACCAAATATCACAAATTTTTGAGTTTAGTCATGCTTCAAAGACTAAGAAAAATAATTTTTAATTTCAGTTTCATTTCCCAATAAAATGATTGTTTGACAGCATTGCACAAACATTATATTGGTATTTTCACCCTCCCTCCCTATTCTCATATATTAATGATTGTTTGAAAGCAAGGGCATTCAGCTTAATGAGAAGTACCTTGATTTAAGTTAACTCTACAAATTTTGGTATATATATCTGCTGTTAGTTTTGCCATCAATCATTAAGGCTTGCCTTCGAAGGTACAGTTGTGCTATTTCATTGAAATTCATCGATATACTTGGTGCTACAAAACATTGTAATTAAAATCACTTTAAGGGAATATTTTATGATGTCTGACAGCTAAAACAAAAAAAAAGAAAGTGTATGCAAAAATGATCAGCTGATCAGTATTTAGTATTAATATTATCCACTTTAAAGTCTTAAATACAAAAAGTAAGATTTTACATGGACATTTAGATATAAACACATATTTTTATAATATTAACTGACCCAAATAAAATAGAAAGGAAGATGAAGGCGTCACAGATTTCAAGGTAAAATAAGGCTGCATACATAGGTCAAAACTGTATTGTAAAGGTCTTAATGCCTGGCTGAGGAAGATTTATTTTATTCTAGAGTTAACAGGGGTTTTTTTAGGCCCCTGAAAGTTTTTGATCAGAAGAGCATGATTGTATATATTTCTATCTGTATGCTATTTCAAGAGAAGTCTTTCTTTTCTATTTCAACAGAAGCAAAACCATCCTTGACAAATGTCCATATTTGTCAATATTGGCCCTTCACTGGTATCCACAGCAAATCAACGGACACAAGTTTGAAGGAAAGGAGGGGGATTACATACAAGTTCCTGAAAGATTATTGGATGTCCCAGATTCAAGTCTTATGGCTGGTGAAAAGAAATGCAAATTAATACAGTTTACAGAATATAGCAGCCAACAGTGGTTTATAACTGGTAACAATGTTCTGGCCCTGAACAACAAGGTAGTTTTTCATTTCAAAGTAATTTCTTATTCTCATGGAATCCATGTTTGTACCTCTGTTAACCTCAGTAACCTCAGCTGACTCATTTTTTTTTCACCACTATGATGTATAGCCTGAAGTCTCTGGTTCTCACAGACATACCAAACATCATGATCTGCTTATTAAGAATGGCTTCTTTTTGTAGATAATATGTGCAATTTTACAATTGCCACAGTTAAGACACATGTAAAATATTTGCTTGAGCTTTTAAAAATTGAAATTCCAGTAAGTTGTGATAAAAGAAGGTAACTCAATTTCAAGCAGATCCCAAGTACTTAATGCTAAAACAGTGAAGCTAGTAAGTAAAAACCAAAGAAAGAACGCCCAGAGGAATAGAATAGTGAGTAGTCCTTGATCTCAGTGTTAATATGAAAAAAATGGAGTTATGTAGCAGTAAGTGACAAGCAGTTAGGGGAATTTTATTAAGTGGCCTAAGAATAGTTGAATGGGGAAGAATAATAAGAATGAAGCAATGATCTGAACTGAAGGTGGTGGGAGGCAATTTTGGTGATAATATTAATTAGAAAACTTCAGTGAAGTTTTACCATGATTAGTTTTGAAAAAATGTTTGTTAAAATATGTATTTTTGAAAATGGCGGCTGGAAAGCAGGGACTTGCCTGAAGCTCTCCCCCAGGACCCTCCAAATACCTATAAAAATGGCTCTGAACAAATTCTAGAACTACAAAACCCACAGAATAGCAGAGGAAAGCAGGGCTCCAGCCCAGGACAGCCTGAATGGTCACTGGGTAAGGTCTATTGCACTGTGCTGGGAGTGGAGTGGAGCAGAGCCCAGGGTGGGCCGTGCCCAGACCAACCAGACTGGGAGCCAGGCGGAACAGGCCATAGCGCCCTGAATCAGTGAGCTGTGGCAGTTACCAGACTTCTTAACCCACAAACACCGAAGACAACAGAGAAGGTTAGTGGGAAAAGCTGCAGGGACAGAGTGAAAGGAGTTTGTGGTTTGGCCACTGCTCCAGGGGGAGTGGTGGTGGTGTAGCTCTGAGGCTGCTTTACGGAGCTACAGCTTCAGTTGCTTCATGCCCCAGGCACACCTGGTAGGAGGAATTAAGTGGCAGATCAGAGCAGGAGTGCAGAGTCTCCTCATATGTGAGTCACGGTCCAGGTTGATGGTTCTTGGGGGAGGAGGAAGAACACTAGTATGGCAGAGCATGCTGTGTAGAAATAGCTCTAAAAACAACAGCGCAGCACCTCAAGCTTGGGACAACAGTACTCTACTCTACAATGAGTCATACCCTGACAAAAAACTCAAGGGTCAAGTAGTTGGCTGGGAACATGAACAGGCAGCAAAAACAAACTCAGACTCAAACACAGACTTTGGAATCTTTCTTTGGTGACAAAGAAGACCAAAACATACAGCCAGAAGAAGTCAACAAAGTCAAAGAGCCTACATCAAAAGCCTCCAAGTAAAACATGAACTGGTCTCAGGCCACGGAAGAGCTCAAAAAGGATTGGAAAAGCAAGTTAGAGAAGTACAGGAGAAATTGGGAAGAGAAATAAGAGTGATGGGAGAAAACCATGAAAAGCACGTCAATGACTGGCTAAAGGATACCCAAAAAATACTGAAGAAAATAACACCTTAAAAATAGATTAACTCAAATGGCAAAAGAGCTCCAAAAAGTCAATGAAGAAAAGAATTCCTTGAAAGGCAGAATTAGCCAAATGGAAAAGGAGGGCCAAAAGACCACTGAAGAAAAAACTACCTTAAAAATTAGATTGGAGGGGGGCAGAGCCAAGATGGCGGCTAGAAAGTAGTGACTGGCGTGAGCTCCCCATCAAGTCCCTCCAAAAACCTATAAAAAAATGGCTCTGAACTAATTCTAGAACTGAAGAACCCACAAAGTGGCAGAGGGAAGCAGGGCTCCAGCACAGGACAACCTGGATGGTCTCTGGGTAAGGTCTGTCCCGCACGGAGCTCCCAGCTCCCAGCTGAGGGGAGCGGAGCTGAGCCCAGCAGAGCCCAGCATGTGCGGCACAGGCCGACCAGACCGCGGACAAACAAGACCAAGAGCCGAGCAGAGGGTGCCCTAGCATCCTGAATTACTGAGCTGTGGCATTTCCAGACCTTACAACCCACAAACAGCAGACAACAGAGAAGGTTAGTGGGAAAAGCTGCGGGGACTGAGTTTGCGGTTCGGCCACCGCCCCTGGGGCAGCAGAGGTAGGGCAGCTTTAGTACTATGGCTGCAGTTGCTTCTGGCCCCAGGCCCACCTGGTGGGAGGAATTAAATGGTGGATCAGAGCAGGAGTGAAGAGCCTGCTGAAGATTTAAGCCCAGTCCAGGTAAGGGGTTCTTGGGGAAGGAGGAGTGCTGGTGAGGCACCACATCCGCCCAAGCGTGGAACATAGAA
>CM053622.1:371736026-371777009 GCA_028646595.1 Phalanger gymnotis
AGATGATATGTATAATTCATGAGATCTCAGTATTAGGGTAGCTGAAGGGAATATACATACATACATACATACATACATATATGTGTGTACATATATATGCATTATATATACATATATATATATATAGAAAGAGAGAGAGAGAGGGCACAGGGTGAGGTGAATATGAAGGGATGAGATCTAAAAAAATAAAATCAAATTAAGGGATGAGAGAGGAATATATTGAGAGAGGGAGAAAGGGAGAGATATAATGGGGTAAATTTTCTCACATAAAAGTGGCAAGAAAAAGCATTCTGTAGGAAGGGAAGAGGGGAGAGGTGAGGGGGAATGAGTGAATCTTGTTCTCATCAGATTTGACTTGAGGAGGGAATAATATACACACTCATTTGGGCATCTTAACCCACAGGAAAGAAGGAGGAAGGAGATAAAAGGGGGGGGCGATAGAAGGGAGGGCAAATGGGGGAGGAGGTAATCAAAAGCAAACACTTTTGAAAAGGGACAGGGTCAAGGGAGAAAATTGAATAAAGGGGGATAGGATAGGAGGGAGCAAAATTTAGTCTTTCACAACATGAGTATTGTGGAAGGTTTTGCATAATGATATACATGGGGCCTATGTTGAATTGCTTGCCTTTCTTAGGGAGGGTGGGTGGGGAGGGAAGAGGGGAGAGAATTTGGAACTCAAAGTTTTAAAAGCAGATGTTCAAAAAAAAAAGTTTTTGCTTGCAACTAGGAAATAAGATATACAGGCAATGGGGTGTAAAAATCTATTTTGTCCTACAAGAAAGTAAGGGAAAAAGGGATGGGGTGGAGTGGGGTGACAGAAGAGAGGGCTGATTGGGGAATGGGGCAGTCAGAATATATGCCATCTTGGATTGGGGGGGAGGGTACAAATGGGGAGAAAATTTGTAATTCAAACTTGTAGAAATCAATGCTAAAAACTAAAATATTAAATAAATAATAATTTAACAAAAGAAACCAAGAAAAAAAAAGTAAAGGAAGTAGATTCAGCAGTATCAGACCTTAAACTGTACTATAAGGGAGAGCGTTGACGTATAAAAGGGATAATTTTGATTGTGTTAAATTAAAATTTCCTTGTATAAATAAAACCTATGTAGCCAAGAACAGAAGCAATGCAGAAAATTGGGGAAAAAATTTTCATAGACAATCTCTTACATAATGATGTGATTGGATTGGAATATTGTTGTGGTGTAGGAAATAGTGGGTTGGTTGATTTAGAAAAACATGCAAAGACTTGGACTTATGAAGGAAGATGTTATCCACCTTCAGAGAAACAGATGACAGGTGTTATGGCCTTGCAAAAATGTGTATGAATGTATATGTGTATATATGTGTATGCTTATAGATATCTATTTATGTGTGTATATGTGCATATATATACATATATACACGTACATATTTACATACATACGCATATACATATACGTGTGGGTGTGCGCGCGCACGCGCCCATGCTTAATTGTAGCCTTCTTCAGGATGGGAGTAGGGAGGGAGGGGAAAAAAAACAAAGCAAAAGGTGCACATCAGAGAACAAAAGAAAACCAACAAGGAAGTAAAGAAAAGCTGGGCAGCTTTGGAAAACAATGTGTAGTATTTATTTTATAGGTTTTCTTGAAACAGAATTTTATTGTTTTATATTGGATCCTCAATTATGGTCTGCTGTATACATGACAATTTTTTTTTTCTTTTCTCATTTTGTATTTAAGTTTAAAATTAAAAAAAAATTTTCACCCTCCAAAAAAGATAGATGCAATAGCCTTTGGGGTCTCTTTGTACCCTGAGATTTTATAAACAAACCTTGTTCATTTTAGATGATACAAGGAAAAGTAAGATAAGAACAAGTAAAAGGGGTGACCCAAGAGAGGTACAAAATGGAGAGATTACATCCAGCATGGAAGAGAGGGAACAGGAAGGTTTCATGAAAGAAATGACATTTGAGCTAGGCCTTGAAGCATGGGAGGGATTCGAATGAGTAGAAATGGAAAACTGGTATAGGTATGGGTGAGGGAACTTTTCAGAAAGAGAAAACAGCACACAAAACAAACTTACAAACAAAATTAGCTTTTTAGTCCTCATTTTGTCTCCCTGACCCCACTGGCAAATGATGAGAAGTTTGTTTTTTTTTTTTATCCGATTGCTTGACTAAAAAAGTAGGTTTATTAGTTCTCCTGTGGTTAAAATGAGGCATCATTATTTCAAATACCTCTCAAAAGAGGTTTTACTGTATTTTCTTTATTATTGAATTATACAGCTTAACTCTACTAGTTCTAAATTTCAGTCTCCTATATTCTGCTCTGCGCTAAGAGAAAAAACACTTGGATTCTAAGCTGCTTAATGAATGCTATTTGAATCAATTGCCACAGGGAACAGAAGCATTGGATCAAGGCTGTTGGGACAGTAGCTATGAGACTCAAATCTAAGCTGATGGCCTGATACTGTAGTCCCCTCCAAATAAATGCTCAGTGTTTAAACTAGAACTTCAGTTAATGGAAAATATGGTTTAAAGACTTTTGAAAATTGTGTGTTAACTTATCACTGTTCTAAGATGAGAATATATTTTGAAGACTTTAAAAAATTATATGCTAACTTATCATTATTCCAATATGGAATGGTTTTTCATCCAAAAAACAAATACCTACTTCAATATATTTTTAAAGTTTCCTGTACTAGTAATATTGTCAGGTCTTGGTAATGAATACATTCCTTCTATTGAGGGAAGACTGTAAAGAATTCTGTCCAAAAGCTGAAGCTTCTGGAAAATAATTTCTACTCTTTTTCTCCAGTAAATAGTAAGATTACCTGTTTTAAAAATATATATATTTTTAATATTATAGGTTTTGTCTTTGAGTGTGAAGGGTCAGAGTTCATATCCACTGACAGACAACAATGAGGTCCTTTATCGGATTTATGCTATAGAACACCGGATTGTACCCCAGAAGTCCTTGTGCCTCCTTTGGAATCAGGCTGCTGCAAGGTACTTTTGCATGATTGTGGCTTTTGTGTTCTACAAGACCAGCACTACTTAAACTAGATTTGAATATAATATTCGGTTCCTTACTTCTGGTTAACTCTGTGGATGGGTGAGCACAAACAGGTAGAGAATGCTGTGGTGTTGGATGGGAAGGAACATACAGTCACAAAGTCATTAAATAATATTGCAGATCCTTCCTTCCTTCCTTCCTTCCTTCCTTCCTTCCTTCCTTCCTTCCTTCCTTCCTTCCTTCCTTCCTTCCTTCCTTCCTTCCTTCTTTCCTACCTTCCTTCTTCCTTCATTCCTTCTTTACTTCTTCTCTTTGTCTCTCCCTTCTTCCCTCTTTTACTTCCCTCCCTCTCTTCTCTTTTCCTACATCTCTTCCTTCTTTCCTCCCTTCTTTCCTTCCTTCCTTTCTTCCCTCCCTCCCTTCATCGTTTCCTCTCTCCCTTTTTCCTTCTCTTCCTTCCTCCCTTCCTTTCTTCACTCTTCCCTCCTTTCTTTCCTATCTTTCTTCCTCTCTCCCTCTCCTCCTTCCTTTTCCCCTCCCTTCCTCCCTTTCTTTCTCCCTGCCTTTCTTACTTCCTCTCTCCCTCCCTCCCTTCCTGCTTCTCTCCCTCCATCTGTGTTGAAGGTTAGAGCTAGAAGTCTAGCAACCTGGGTTGGTCGAATCCACATTAATCCCATTATGAACTGATCTGCAAAGTTGAAAAAGGATTCCTTCTTTCTCTGCCTCCCAAACTGGTTATAGGACTCACTACTGCTATGTGGCCAACTATGGAAAGCCCTCTGATGGAATCACTTGTGGCAAGAAGAAAGGGTATCCAGTGTTAGAAAGCCTAGATTCCAGTCTTGACCATGGTATTTGTTCATTTTGTCAGCTTGGGCAAGTCACATAATTCTTCTTAGCTTGAGTCCTTATCTGTAAAATGAGGCTGCTTCAGTTATCTACTTCACAGGGTTATTGGGAAGACCAAAAGCATTATCAAAAGTGTTTCCAGCCCATTAACAACCTGGTATAAAGTCTCAAGACTGGATCCTTATTTAGTCAAGGGAAAGGCCTCAAGTTTCTATTCCAGTATTGGTACAGAAATTTAGTGCATTGATGTCACTTAATAAATATATATTAGATTGAGCTGAAAAGTTCTTTAGAAATGCTGAAATGATCATATTCATAGGATCAGAGACTAGGGAGCTTAGAGGTCATTTAGTTCAGTCTCCTCATTTTACAAAGGAGGAAATTGAGGCCTAAACAGTGAAATGAGCTGATTGAGGTGACATTAAATGTGAGTGTTCAGGTCAGAGTCTCAGTTGCAGGTCTGTCTTTAACTCTGAATGTAAGGTTATGATAGAATATTGAACTGGTTAAGCAATTGATAAACTCAGGAGCAGGAGCTTTGGAACTGTGAAGCAGACTGACCCTCCATGGCTCTCATATTGTTGGCTTTTCATGGTTGGATGGTCAGATTGAGATTCATGATTTCTAATTTCTGATCTCAGTAATGTTGCTTGGTGCCCTGACTTTAATTAATATCTCACGCTTATCTTTGAAATTAGAAGTTAAGAATCTTCTGCCCTTGGAGAATTTTTTCTTAGAAATCAGGAGAAACATGAAATAGATTCCAGGCTTCTTTATTCCAAGGCCATCTTTCAATTCTGAAACCTTTTCTAAGTAAAATGTTTAGCACAGTGTTTGTACATAGTAGGCATTTAATAAATGCTTGTTCCTTTTCTCAAACCCTTTCTCTTCCCTATCCATACATATTTCTTTTCCCCCCACCTCTCTCTCTCTCTTTCTCTCTCTCCCCTTCTCCCTCCCTCCCTCTCTACAAACATGACAGTTATGCTTTCCTTCATCTAATTCATTGATGGCACTATTGAATGTTCAAAACCATTGAATTTTGAATAAACCAGGGCCAAGAATGGAATTCTGCCTCATACCAGTAGAGCTCTGCCACAATTATATTAGTGATTTCCTCTCTGATTGTTACAGTATACTAAACTAACAAAAAACTATTTAAAAAGAGAAGAGAATAGAAAACACAAAACACTGAAAAGAAATCAACCAATGGCATTGCAGAAGACTGCTCAAAAATGTGGCTATACATCTTTAATGGGCTGTATTGGCTATAACTTAGTGAAATGTTTTCTGCTCATAGGTAAGACCACATAAAAGACATTAATCCTGGCAAGAACTCAAAGAGATTCGTGGTTCAAAAATAAATATAGGAGATGTATTTTTTCTATTTCTCCCCAACTGATGGGGTGATTAATACAACCTTCTACAACTATAATTTCTGTGTAGGCTTGGTTTTTTTTTTACACAGGTAAAGCTGGTGTATTTTATTACAAATGTTAAATTTGATTCGACTTTGATTTTGATTGTATTTAAAAAGTATGATTATAGAAATTCTCTTCTAAAATACACAGTACTCCTCTGGGTTTGGTTAGCTTTTCAGGCCATTTTTCCAGGCTAATTGTGTAGCTCACATTCAGGCAGCTATTTGCTTCTCATCCTGTACAAGCTATTTTCCTCAGCAGTTCTGCTTAACCATTGGGTTTACCTAAGGCTTGACTAAAGAACACTTAAATTCAACAAATTCTTTAATTCTACAATCCTTCTCAACACCTTACGTGCTCTAATGAAACAAGAATGGTAATTTTCATTTTTGTTTTTGTTCTAGCTGGTTGTCTGATAGTCAGTTTTGCAAAGTGGTTGATGTCACTTCAGACTATGTGGAATGTGCCTGTTCACACATGTCGACATATGCTGTCTATGCTCAGACAGATAGCTTGTCTTCATACAATGAAGCTTTTTTCTCTTCTGGATTTATTTGTATCTCAGGTCAGTTGATTACTTATTAAGGTTAACCATGATAAAAATGAAAGTATCACATATTTTAAAATTGTACATATATAACATTAACTGTTAATTATTAATGAATACTTCTCATGCCATAAGCTTTTATTAGATGATCAGTGTAAGTCCCAAAGAGAAAATTAAAAGTCAGAAATTAGAAATCTTTTTTCCTATTGAAAGTGATTTTCTTCAAAAAATATATTTTACTGATAAGTATAAATTAATTTCATTAAGGTTTTTTTCATAGAAGAACATGAATATTCTATTAATATATATTTTAAATTAGGAAAATGCAATAATTATATTTTAAAAACTTTGATTCTTAAAAAAGAGAGAAAGAGAAGGAAGGGAAACAGGGATTAAGGTGAAGAGGAATAGCTATGATGGTCTGCAAGAATGACAAGAGAGATGGAGAGACAGAGACATAGAAAAATAGAGACACAGAAACAAAAAATACAAAGAAGAGAGAAAGAAAGATGAAAAGACAGACACAAAAATAGCACAGGGAGACATAAGAAGAAATGCATGGAATAATACACACATAGAGAAAGATGCAGAAAGCCACAGAGAGAACCACCTAGCCTCAGAAAGACAGACACACACACGGATGTAGAAAAGGGAACGTGGAAGCTCACATACAGTCAAAGACACAGGACACTATTAACTAGACTTATATAGAAATAGACTTTTATAGAATTATTTCTTTATCACCTTTTAGGAAAGCTGTTTGATGTTTGTAGATGTTTGTAAAAAGATGTTTGTAATTTTGCACTTATATATACATATATGTGTGTATATATGTATATATGTATAATTCCAAACATGTGTGAGAAAATATTGCTGTGTGAGATGTAGTTTTGTGTGTATATGTTTTCGCATACATGTAAATATATGTACACACACATGCATGTATGTACACATGTATATATGCACATACTTTTATACATGTGTATGTATGTATATGTGTGTGTATATATGAATACTACCTCCTGATACTTGCCTTGCAGGTCAGAGAAAACTAATTAAGCCAAGGACTTAATTAAGGAACCTAGCCCACCTTTGTCATGGAAGAGAAAGAAATTCATGAACCTTGCACTCCAGACAACCTTCCCCTGATATTCCACTTGCATTCTACCTTTATGCTTTTGTTCAAGTATTGAACAAAAAATCCTCCCCATTTGTCTGCATCCTGCCAGGCCTTCAAAGCTCAGGTCAAAGTCTCACCTTTTCCCTGAAGCCTTCACTGTCCTGGCCAGTGACTTCTGTGACTCTTACTAGCTTTGTCATTGATTTCTAATCTAACGTGAGCAGATTATTATTTGTCTTTTCATATGTTTTTGGTCTCCCTAACTAGATTATAGTCCCCTAAAAACATACCTAAAAACCATACCTTAGTAAATGGCTATTACTTGCCTTGATTGTTGATGGCAGCTAACCTCTCTGTTTCAGGACCTGCATGTTACAAATATAACCTGCATTTTCCTCAAAAGTCATAAGGTTCAATGTTAGGGTAAAAAAACTGTGAATAAAAGTAAAAGAAATAAAAATCTACATCTATAAGAAAGCATAATGTGGCTTACCATATTGTGGCAAATGGAGAAAATATTTCCTCATTCATAGTGGACGTCACTAAGTATTGAAGTCATTCAATTGACTAGATGTAAAGCCCTTTACATAGAGTACTTTGGCTTCGTAGATAGCACAAGCATTTCACTATTCAAGAGCAAAGTCACTGTTCAGTTATTGATATTATTTAGTTAAGAAAATGACAGTAGTCTTCTGCATCTCACCTTTTTACTTGTCATATTAGTGCTTTATAGACATGGGCTTAGAGTTAGAGATACTCCTGTTCACTTCTGAATTTTGTCGGAAAGCAGTAGTCACACATCAAGTTTTATTAGATCTGTTATCTCTTGTTCTGATCTAGCTTTATTGAGAGACTGTTCACCTGGGCCCATAGGGTCTGAGGTACTGTGCTGACTCACTGTTCTGTACCCAGGCACATGATTGGACTTGGTTTAGATTTAGGGAATCCTGCCTCTAACGAGAGGAGGCTTTCTTTTTTCACACTTTTCATCTGATTAAATACCCCACACTAATACCATAGAGATGATTTTACTTCTGGCTCACATCTGAAGGTCTGCCCCCACCCCCGCAAAAAAAAAAAAGGGAAAAGTAAAAGGTACTCAGTAGTAAATATGAATAAGGCCAAGTACCACTAAACACAGAACACGCCTAAACATGCATTTGACGTCAAACAAACGCACTTAAAACAGGATTCAGTAACTCATCTACTGTTATACTCTTTTGGGAGTCAGATACCCAAACTTCATCAGAACACAGATCTACTCCAGACCTGAGCCTCCTATCATCTTTAATTTCAAACCATTTGGTCTTATATTTGCAAACAGCTGCTTCTCTCATTGGACCCAGTACCTAAGTCCTTTTTGAAATCAAAAGGTGGCCTGAAAGCCTGTTCATGTCCAACTTGAGAACTGTATGTTTGTTTACTCAGGAAAGGAAATACAAAGGAGGAAAGACAGCCAGAGGCCCAGGTGCAAGCTTTCCTGGTTGAGTATGCCTAGTCCTCCCACTTGCTCCCATCTGTCTGTTATAGAGAGGACCACACAGAGTCACAAATGAGAGGACCAGCCAGAAGCTTTCTCTTTTTTTAAAAGATACAGTGTCTGAACCCCATCTGCACCCCGATTTCCTGCTACTGTCTTGGGACAGAGGGAAAACCTAGGGATAATACAGGATTTGCTGTCATACTGAAATGCCAAATCCTTTCAGTTCTGGGTCACCACATCACAGGAAACATCCAGGAAATTCATCACCTCTTCAGGGCCCAAGCAATGTTATTATGTACTTATAATATCCACAAGTTTTCAGCAGAACTCAGGGTCCCTGGAATGGCTTCTGTAAGTCAGGTTAGCCTTGAATATACTTCTCAGTAGTAATTCGGTGTCAGAAACAATGGACCATCCTCTTAGTTGGTGTCTTGGAAGTTTCTGAGATCCTATTCTGAGGATCTTTACATTTCACCTTCTAATTAATATTCACCTTCTATTATTAAATACATAATTTAATATTTAGTGTACTTGTTCATATATACATAAATACATGCAAACATATATCACGTACTAACTGTGTATTTTTCTGGGCATAAAAACACGATTAATTTACTATTTTTTGCCATAATAGCATTAAAATCTACTTTATAAGTAGTTATATTTTCCTTAATAAAATGTTACAGCATCTTATTCCTCAATCTGTATTTAAATCCAGTAACAAATATTGTTGGCCTTTCCCTCAGTTCCATATTACTTTAATCCTATGACATTTTGCTTTCATGACGATACATTTTGATAGCATAGGGAGAAATATATAGGATGGTGGATTAAAGGTAGAAGGCATCAGTGAGAGAGACAGAGAGAGAAGGAGGGAGAGAAGAGAATGAGATAGGAGAGAAAAGAGAAGAGGAAAAGAGGAAAGAAATAAGAGAGGAAAAAGATAAGAAGGAGAGATGAAAAAGATGAGAGGAAAGAGAGAGAGCTTTGAAAAGGGTATAAAAACAAAACAAACATCATTAAGTCTACCTAGATGATGCATCTCTATATTGGGAATATTGTGCAGAGTTGTGGTCACCATTTACATAAGAAATACATTGCTGGAAAGTCCAGAAAAGATGAACTAACACAACTAAAGGGAGAAAAAGACTGCTATATGAAAAATTTTCTGTTTAGCAATATGAATCCTGGAAAAATATAAATAGATTCTAAAATCTTGAACTTCTTAAATAATATTTATATAACAGAATATAACAGAAGTAGAGGATACCTCTCAAAACTTTGAAGAGGCAAAATGAAGGATAAAAGGAAAGGGCTAATTGCTCTATATTGTTATTGTTCAGTAGTTTCAGTTGTGTCCAACTAGTCATGACCCCATTTGGGGTTTTCTTGGAAAAAATAGTGGAGTGGTTTGCCATTTCCTTCTCCAGCTCATTTTACAGATGAAGAACTGAGGCAAAAAAGTTAAGCGACTTGCCCAAAGACACATAGCTAGTCTGAGGTCAGATTTGAACTCATAAAGATGAGTCTTCCTTCAGGCCCAGTGCTCTGTCCTCTGAGCCTCCTAGTTGCCCCAATTTTTCTATATATAAGAAGTAGTAAGAGTAAGGGTATCATCACTCCTAGGATGACAAAAGCTAAAAATATAAGCACAACTTTAAAAAGATTTAGATAAATCTGTGAACTATAGAGTTTTCTGCATTACTATAGAGTAATGTTAGTTAATCATATAAGTTAATAGGGGAAATTGGTATTCAATTCAGTAAGCATTTATTAATTGCCTATTAAGTACCTTGACATTGGGAATACAAATACAAAGTGAAAATTGGTTTCTTCCCTTAAGGAACTTACATACTCTGGTGGGGGTGGTGGTGGTGGTGGTTACAATGCTTGAATAAGAAAGTCCAAGCTAATTTGAGGAGGGAGAAACCATTATCAGCCAGAAGGATCATGTAAGGCTTTGAATAGGGAGTAGCACCATAGTTGAATCTGAAGGAAGCTGAGGAGTCTGAGAGGCAGAAAAGAAGAAGGAGTATAGTAATAGCTCATGTGTATATGGTATTTGAAGGTTAGCAGAACACTCCATAGGATTATCTCATCTCATCCTCACAGCAGCTCTTTGATACAAATGCTATCTATTGGTAATCGTGCTTTACAGATGTGTCTCAAAGGTTCCAACATGCCCAGGGTCACAGGGCCAGTTAGTATCTGTCTTGGAGTCTGAACTGATGTCTTACTGACTGGCACTTTAGACCAAAAAAAAAAAAGAAAAGAAGCATCCATTCCTTCAAGGAAGTCACATTTTGGTGGGAAGACAACATGCAGTGATGTAGGTGTATACAATATCACATACAAATCACATACAAGGAAATGTTGGGGGGGGACTAGCTAGAGTGTGTGTGTGTGTGTGTGTGTGTGTGTATTTCCAGATGTGAGGAGAGCAGTTAACTGTATGCTATGATGTGCCCTGTAGTGTAGCATTCTGAGATCTGGATGGACACAAATACCTTTGTCCTAAATCCTTGAACCTTACTTTCCTGGACCTCAGTGTAGCTTTACTGGTTCTTATGTAATAGATGAGGCCTATCCAGCTTAGTTATCTGGTTTCTCAGCCCATAGCAGATTAGAAGTAGCAACTAAAAAGGCAATATACTTGGCAATGCTGATAGTCGTGCAGGAGATTGTTAGGGGCAGACATAATGACAACAGGAGCAGGGATGGCTGAGGTAACCTGAGGAAACAAAAAAACTAAAGTAAAAAAAAAACAAACAAACTCTGAACTGTACTGCCCACTGTATTGCACAAGTCGATAAGGACTCTCATCCTGATAGCCCTGAGTCATCAAGAAAACATTAGATTATGTCCAGCACATTACTTTCATGACAGTGAACTTTTATGACAGTACATTTTAGAGTCATCAAAATATTTTTAATATAAAAGATAAGCTTTAGTAAGAGAGATGTGAAAACCTGTTATATAGAACAACTCATATCTTTCAAGATGTGAGATAGATGAGGAATAACTCTGTTTATATGCATATATGCATACATATATATGTATAAGCATTCTTTCATTTCTAATTTCATAATTAGGACTGACAATAGCAAAAGATCTTGCAGCTAGTGGAAATACTTTTTTCACCTAAATTTTATGCCATCTGTGCAGCTGTTTTTGTAAAGACAAGTTAAACTGATTTGTTCCTTTCCTTTCAGTCTGATAGTACTAAGAAGTGTCATACATCTATCAATAGTGTATTATATTCTGCACTAAATTAGACTATGTCTACCCAGCTCTAAAATGCATGATTACAGGAAAGGTCTGTGCTTTCATACCTGGAGCTCTTTATGGTGTAACTCCCTTCACCAAAGCAGAATGAAGTCTGTCTGTGGCTTAAAAGATAAGTCCCAGGGAAGTGTATGAAACATAGAGAGGGTAAGCAATCCATTTAGGGTCACGCAGCTTGTAAGTGTCAGAGGCAGGATTTGGAGCCAGGTTTTCCTGATTCCAATAATCTATGTTGCCTCTACTATCAGAGCAAGCAATTTAATTTTTAAAAAATTAGTCAGTTGATTGTTTTGAGATATAAGAAATTGTACTGATTTTGGGGGCGGAATTAGTGGGAAGGGTGCTGTCTGTGCTGTCTTAGCCAATACAATCAGTTGTTTGGTGTACTATAGTGCAACCTTAAGAACTTTCTAAAATTGTAAAACTTTGCTTTGAAGAATTCTTATGACAGTATGCTGTAGTACCCTGGGAATTAAAGTGATCCGGATTCTAGTCCTAGTTCTGCAGTCAAACAGCTGTGTGATTTTGGGCAAGTAACTTTTCCTTTTGGGCCTTGCTTTCCTTATTTGGAAAATGGAGTTTAGACTAGTAGGTCATGGTGCCAACATCGTATGATTCTCTTCATAAGACTTTGTTTATCATGAAAAAATAAACCAGTGATGATGACTCGTTTGCAAGAACTGGCATAAAAAGATATCAATTAGAAAATGCACAATTGGAAAATGAGGCTGGTCACGAAGTGAAGATTTATGAGATGGAGAGCCTAGGTCTTGCACTGATATCAAGGAAGAGTTAAAAATGCTAAACAAGAGCTTTCATCAGCTTGGAGATCATCTGTGAAGGATGTATGAGAGGAAATGAATAGAATCCTATTCTAGGCACAAGTGGGTTATTTTGTGGGTTTGGAGGGAGCAGCTGTATGAGTGAAATCATAGATCCACTGAGGTCGCCGGGCCAACGGTATGGCACAGAAGCTTCCAGAAGTTTGCAAGACCTTTTCAGGGGAATCAGGAGGTCAAAACCATTTTCGCAGTAACGCTAAGACGTTTTAATTTCTAATATGGTAACTATCAGCCAATATAATCTGCATAAATAAAAGCTGTTTGAAGTCCTCAAAAATTTTAAAGAGTGTAAAGGGATCCTAAGACCAAAAAAAAAATTGAGATTTCCTGCACTGAAGTCTTGATTGAATTCATTTATGCATTCAACAAGAATTTCTTAAGGATTTCCTCTGTGCCAGGAACTGTGTTTAGCTAGGTACTGGGAATAGAAAGGCAAGACTGAAAAATAGTTCCTGCCCTAAAGAAGCTGATATTCTATGGTGGACAGGAAAAAGGCAATGTACACAGATAAAGAAGTACAAAATAAAAGAAGAGACTGATGTGCTGGGGTGCAAGTAAAGAGGGGGTTCATTCCAGACAAGGAGACATGTGCAAAGGTACGAAGAGAGGAAATCGAATGCCAAGTACAAAGTACTGCAAAAAAGGCCCATTTAATTGTAACAGAGAGCTCATGAAGCTGGTTAACGAGCAATAATCTTGGAAAGATGGGCTGGAGTCAGTTTGTGAAATGTTTTAAATGCCAAACAGACGGGTTTGCATTTTATCCTAGAGGCAATAGGTAACCCATGGAACTTCTTGAGCAGAGGAGTAGCATGATAAGAAATATAAATTTGAGTGTTGAATTGGAGTGAGGAAAGACTGGAGGCAAACAGACCAATTGGGAAACAAATGTAATAGGCTAGGGTAAGAGGCAATAAATACTTAATCTCTGTGGCAGCTTGAGTCAAGAGGAGGGTTATGAATATGAGAGATGTTGTAGATGTAGAATCAACAAAACTTGGCAACTGATTTATTAGAGGATAGGAGGAAGAATGAAGAGTCAAGAATGACTCCGAGGTCACAGATGTTAATGGCGCCCTCAGCAGAAGGAAGAAAATTAGGCAGAGGTTTGGGAAAAAGATTATTTTTTTGAATCATATTGAGTTTGAGAGGCCAATGGGACCTCCAGTTGGGAATAATAACAATAACAACAACGAAGCTCACGTTTATAAAAGATTTTAAGGTTTGTAAAACACTTTGAAATGTTCTCTTATTTGGTCCTCACAGCAGCCTTGTGGCGTAGGTGCTATTATTATCTGCATTGGGTAGATAAAGAAACTGAGTCTAAGAGAGACTAAGTGGCTCACCCAGAGTCACAGAGTTAATTTCTCAGAAGGGACTTGAGTTCAACTCTTCCTAACTGGAGGTCCAGCTCTCTATGTACAGTGTGGCTGAGCTGCTTCTGATGTCCACAAGGCAGCAGATGATATGAGGATGATGCTCCAGAAAGAGACTAGGGTGGGATGTATATGTCTGGTAGTCGTCTGAATGGAGATGATAATGAAGCCCGTGGGAACTGAAATGGTCAACAGTAGAGAGAGGAAATATTACATAGAATGTAATATTATATTTCAGTTTCAGGAACAAAAGCAAAGAAAAACGTACAAATGTTTTAGTAGAGAGCTTGCAACTTTAAATTTTATAAACTGTTACAGATTATGAATGTAAATAAATCATAAGCAAATTTTCATAGCCTTTGAGGTAGCATAACAGGGTTGAAAGAACAGTAAAGTGACCTGGATTCAAATCCTACCTCTATCAATAGCTTCATAACTATTAGTAAATCATTATATTCCTCACTTAAATTACCTCATCTTTAAAAATGAATATAATAATAACCATAGTACATGGCTCACAGAGTTTTCATAAGGGCTAAGTGAGATAATATATGTGAACAAACTCAGAGGGTGGTTTAAATGCAAATTATTATCATATTTTAAGCCATTTTAAATTTTCATAAGGAAAATTTCAAAAAGGAATTAATATCTAAATCCTTTACTAGAACCGATTGTTCTGGTACCTTAATACTGTTTATTTGTATTAGTAAATATCCATTTTACACGTATCTTCAACTCTTCAATGTCACCATTATTAATAATTATATTTTGACTAAAGGCGAAATGGATGGTAATGTGTTCAGAGCATTAATGCTGGAACATCTAGTCTTTGTCAGTAAAAGTGCGAATCTTAACAGGTTCACCTTAGTTCTTGTGCCTTGATAGGTACATCGTGTCCCTATGTGGGTGTCTTTTGGATGAAGCCCTAGGACCTGCACACCTGTCTACTCTGTGGGAACATAGAAAATCCCATGGCAGCCTTCCCAAAAGAGAATTGCTCCAGATATCTTGGCCAACTTTCCAGCCTTAGTTTATGCAAAGTCTGCCTCACCAAGTAGTGTCCTTTCTAGTATATTAAAACAAGGGGCTGCTATTTAAATCAGCTCCCAAAGGCTTACTGCAGGCACAACTATACCAGGAAAATGAGTCATAAGGACCTTTCAGATGTCCAATTGAATTGTGCCAATCCTTAGCTTCCTTTAAAAAAAGAAGAAACAGCAATTAAAAAACCCCTAGTTACAACTTAAGAATATTGATGGTGGAAGAAACACCAATATTTTCATTTTCATATCATGAGAGCCTTTTTACAGTTTTAAAAGTTTAACATAAAAGTGGAGAGGCAGTGTAGCAAAGAGATTAGAGAACTGACCTTTGAGTCAAGAAAACCTTACTTCAAATCCAGTTTCTGACGCACTCTACTTATGTAACCATGAGTAAGTCACTTAATCTCTAAGACTGTAAATTACCGACTGGCTCCCCATCTGAATTAGGGAGGGAGGTATCACAATAGGAGCTCCTTATACCAATGAAATCACACATCTGGACAAAAAGGACTGAGAAGAACCTGCAAGAGAGAAAATACTAGAATATTGTTTTATAAAGCTATTCTCATCCTGCTTCTGTATGGGTGGGATGGACATTTATATCTTAATATTAGCATTAAAAACATTCTTAGATTAATCAAATCGTGGCCTTAAAATAGGAGTTTCAAGATATAGAAATAATGGAATAGGTCTTCCTCATCCTCTGGTTTTTGAAATGTGAATAAATGAGTACAGAGTAGATTTAAAGACAGTGATTAAATTCTTTTAAACCATTTAGAAGTTTAGAATTTTATGCTAAGAAGTAATGAATTGTGAGAGATTGGGATTTTATCCATAGTTTTGGCACCTAGTTGAATGAAGTTGCCTTTACAACTCATAATTATCTCTGTTGTAATTACATAACTGTTGCCTGTAGATAAAAAGGATAATTAACATAGGTAAGTTTTTGTAGCACAATTTACCATTTTATACTTGCAAAATACCATCTCTATCCCTGAATGTCTCTATTTAACCAAGCCACCTGGTTTTCTGACAATAAAAGGTGTCAGTATGATTCCTCTCTTACATGCAGGTACCAGCTGGTCCAAATAATAAAAAATGTCAAGCAGAAAATAATCCATTCACCTAGTTCATAAATTAAAGATGAACACAAACTTTTGATTGGGAAAGCTACCTTTTTTGCTTAGTTAATATGATGGCATCACAAAGTATACCAATTGGCCCAATATAAGATTATCAAAGTTAAGTCTTTCTGAATACTGAGCACTAGAAGCTAGTCAATCTTCCTTTTTCTATGGCCCCAGTGCTTTTCTCAGTAACGTTAGCTGTTTGTTCATGGATTTTAAAACAACACTTTGTTTTTCTTCTGTTTCTACAGGTCTCAGCCTGGCTATTCTTTCTCATATCTTCTGTGCCAGATATTCTATGTTTGCTGCTAAGCTTCTGACTCACATGATGGCGGCCTCTTTAGGTACTCAGGTAAGGCCTACTGGATCTTTTAGAGGTTTCAACAAGATTATCAATTTGCTTTCTGCAGTGATCCATAAAGTTCTGCCAGTTTTGTGAATTGGATGTGCAATTAGAATGTAACCTAATCCTAATAAAGGCAGCTTTATTTCTTTTTGCAGAGGAGAGAGAAGTCAGAAAGTAAAAATGTGCAAGATATTAATTCTTTGATCTTTGTTACACTGAAAAAGCCTTGAACCTCACAAAAGAAAATAGTGGAGGATAAGTCCTTTGACACTTTTCTTCCCCTGTCAACTTTTACTAATACTAGCACATTTTATCTTGTTGAATAAACTATTAACTTAGATGCCCCACTATAAATTTACCTTGTTACACAGCTATTTAAAAATCCTATAAATAATAAAACATGGGAATTATCTAGTATCCTTCTACTCTTATCTCATGTTATAAGGTTTAATATATCCATATGTATTTTAAATTGCCTTCTTTGTTTTTTGTGCCTATTATACTAGACAGGAAATGACCATATTCCTTTTATTTCAAATTACATATTTAGAAGCCAGAGATAATGCCACTCTTTTCTAAGTTCTTTTTATAGATGGCTCTTATAATTGTGATTTTACGAGATGATATCCTTCCCCCATGTTGATACACACTATATTTTTAAGATGACAAAAATGTACCTTATTGAGAAGTATTATTTTCTTAAATTTTACTGAATGAATGAGTGACCATCGAATGGAGAAATTGAGATATAAAAATAGAGAATATATAGGAAGTTTGATTCAGGTTTCTCTTCTTTTTCTAGCAGTGGGAATGGCAAAGTGAAAGTTTTATAACTGTATTTTATTTTTTAGGGAACAAGCTAAGTGCTGAATTCTAGGCCAAGTGCTCCAGATTATGTTTTAAGAGTACCTGTGAAAGAAGTAAAGTGGCAGCTGTTGCCCAGAAAGTTGACTTGACCTGAATTTGACAAGGTTATTTATATTGGCTTGGTAACCTGTCTAAGCTGTCTGATCTTGCCTATGTACCTTGCATGTAGCATCTCAGAAACTTGCCTTCCATAATTAGAGTTTACTTGGCTGCATTCACCACCCACTCTGGTGATTTTTGGCAGTGGTATTGGTACTAGGCTTAATTATAGCACCATGGGATTACAGGCAGCTATTCAAAAGTCCTAGCAGACAAATTTGCTCATGTCTAGGGATGTGCAAGGAATACCTAGGATTTACATCACTTGTACTCATAGCAAAACACTAGAATCAAATACTTCGTATTTTGGAATCTATAGGTACTCTTTTAAAAAATGTTTAAATAAGATCCATTTAGAATGACCAGTAAAATTATAAATTGCTTTGCTGATGAGAAAGATCACAAAACAACTGTTGCACTTTTTTTCTAATGCACATTAATTTGGGGAAGGAGAGGTGAATTTTTCTGTTTTTTCATTGGTGGATTATTGGCATCCAGAATGCATTCTGATACTTAAAAATCATTCTGTTGGATACCGTCACATGAATGCAGGCTCAGACACTTAATGGTTATATGACCCTAAGCAAATCACTTAACTTTTGACTGCCTCAGTTTTCTTAGCTATAAATTGGCAATAAAAATAGCACCTACTTCCCAGGATTGTTGTTAGATAGTATTTGTGAAATGCTTTGCAAACCTTAAAACACTATATAAAAATGCTGGCTTATTACTGTCTCCCTTATCAGACCTCTTAAAACGAAATCAGCAAATTAGTCTGAAGTGACTGCCTAACCTCTTTTATTCTTCAATCTACTATATATAGTGCCACTTACACTGGTATCTGACATAGAAACAAACTTTCTAGATGTCATGACACCCGTTTGAAGCATCTTTGGAATTTGCTCTAATTCCCACTTTAGGGTCAACTCTTGTTTGAGGAATCCCATAGATGTTAGGATGGTTCTAAGGTCTCCATCAGAACATTGGTTTGTTCTAGGGAAGATACAGGAACCTAGGTTGTTTGGAATGCCTGGTCCCCATCCTAGAGGAACATTGACCTATGAGAAAACCCCACGAAGTAATTATCATCATACTAGTACAGGAGAGACTCTAGTAATGATTGAATCTAACAAAACCTCCCTATTTGGAATCTATATTATTCATGTGGACCAGGGATTCTTAAACCTTTTTATGTGCCCTAGATCTCTTTGGCCGTCTAGCGAAGTCTGTAGCTAAATATTTTTAAATAATCGAAGGAAATGCTAAGTTTCAGTTAGAAGCTAGGAAAATTGTGTGTGTGTGTTTTTTCCTTTTCAGGTTCACAAACCCCCTGAAATAAAGGCCCATGCATTCTAGTTTAAGAACCATTAATCTAAAACAGGGCTATCCA
The DNA here is from genome assembly GCA_028646595.1 of Phalanger gymnotis. NCBI lineage: Eukaryota > Metazoa > Chordata > Mammalia > Diprotodontia > Phalangeridae > Phalanger > Phalanger gymnotis. The sequence continues at coordinate 371,754,818 of CM053622.1, forward strand.
AAATGTGGCCTGCAGTATGATTTATGCGGCCTGCCTACAAGCATAGGAATTTACATAATTGCTTTAGTAAATGAAGCTGAGCTACCACAGAGCTCTCACTAAAATGGCAAATCAAAATATGTTGTCTGTTGTTTCAATAAAAACCTAAGGTTGGGCAGCCCTGATCTAAAAAGAAAATCAAATTACCAATATAAAAATGAAAAAGATGAATTTACAACCAATGAAGAGGAAACAAAAACAGTTATTGGGAGCCATTTTGCTTAATGATAAGTCAATAAAACTGACAATCTAAATTAAATGGATGAATATTTACAATGATCTAACTTGCCCAGAAGAACAGAACAAGAAATGGAATACTTAAATATCTCTATTTTAGGGAAAAGGGATTAAACAAGCCATAAATGTACTTCCTAAGAAAAAAATCCCCAGGGCCAGAGGAATTTACTAGCAAATGCAATCAAACTTTTAAAGAACAATTAATTCCAACTGTTTGAAAAAATAGGTAAAGTAGTCCTACAAAATTCCTTTTATGAGACAAAATATGGTTTTGACACCTAAACCAGAGAGAATCAAAACAGAAAAAGAAAACTACAAATCAATTTTCCCAATGAATAGTGTTAAAATAAAATTCAAGCAAGGAAATTATAGCAACATATCACAAAAGTCATACACAGTGACCATGTTGTAGTTCTACCAGGAATGCATGGCTAGTTCAATATTAGGAAAACTATAACTGACCATATCAGTAACGAAAACAATAAAAATCACATGCTTATTTCTGTAGAAGGAAGATGACCTACTAGTACTAGATTTTAGACAATTCTACAAAAGTCTAATCATTAAAATTTTTTGGGACTGAGTAAGAAATAGAGGGTGGATAAGTGGAACTTAATAGCTACACAATATATGGAAGCAAATAAGTATTGTAACCTAGTGTTTCATTAACCCGAAGATCTTAGAAAAAGCATTTGACAAAATGCTATAGCCATTCATGTTTAAAAAAAAAAAAACACTAGAAGGCATAGGAATAAATGGAGAAATCTATCTAAAATCAAGAACAAGTGTTATCTCTAATGGGAATAATAAGCAGGAAGCCTTTCCAGTAAGACCAGGGGTAAAGCAAGGACATCCATTATCACCATTACTTATTCAATATTGTACTAGAAATGTTAACTGTAGCTCTATGACAAGAAAAAGAAATTGATGGAATGAGCATAAACAAATTAAGAAACAAAACTTACTCTTATAGATGATAAAATGGTTTACCTAGAGAACTCTAGATTGTTAACCAAAAATCTTAATTGAAATAATAAACAACTTCAGTAAAGTTTCAGGATTTAAAATAAATCTACACAAGGCATCAGTATTTCTATATATTACCAACAAAACTAAGCAGGAGGAGAAAGAGAAATTCCATTTAAAATAACCACAGAGAGTCCAAAATACTTAGGATTCTACCTATCAAGATACACCCAGGAGCTATATGAGCACAATTGAAAAATACTCTTTAAACAAATAAAGAAATCTAAATAATTGGAGAAATGTTAATTGCTCATTGTTGGGACAATCCAGTATAACAAAAATGGTAATGCTCCCTAAATTATTGTACTTATTCTGTGCCATATCAGTCAAACTACCAAAGAATTGCTTTATAGATTTAGAACAAAAGGTCTCATATCAGAGGAATCAAAAGGAAAAAATAAGAAGGAAGGTAGCCTAGCAGTACTAGATTTCAGACAATTCTACAAAGGTCTAATCATTAAAATTATTTGGGACCGAGTAGGAAATAGAGGATGGATAAGTGGAACATATTAGCTGTACAAGATATGGAAGCAAATCAGTACTGTAACCTATTGTTTCATAAACTCAAAGATCTCAGCTATTGGGGCAAGAACTCACTATTTGACAAAAACTGTTGGGAAAACTGAAAAGTGGTCTAGCAGAAACTAGGCATAGACTAAAATCTCATACCATATACAAAGATAAGTTCAAAATGGATGCATGATTTAAACATATAAAGTGATAGCACAAACTTTCTTAAAGCCTGTCAGATTTATGGATAAAGAAGGAGTTTATGATGATTAAATAAGAAAGAGGTTCACAGAAAGTAAAATGGATAATTTTGATTATATAAAATTAAAACTTTTTATGCAAACAAAACCAATGCAGCTAAAATTAGAAGAAAATAGGAAACTGTGTGTGTGTGGGGGGGGATATCTTATAAACATCGTCTCTAAAATATATAGGGAACAGAGTCAAATTTATGAGAATAAGAGCCATTCCCCCAACTGATAAATGGTCAAAGGATACGAATAGACTTTTGTGTGGAAGGAATCCAATCTATCAATAAGCAAATGAAAAAATACTCTCAATCACTAATAATTAGAGAAATGCAAATGAACACAACTCTGAGATATTATCTCACCCTCATCAGATTGACTAAGATGACACAGAAAGAAAATATCAAATACTGGAGGGGCTATAGGAAAATAGGTACAGTAACGTACTGTTGGTAGAGATGTCAACTAATCCAACCATTCTGTAAAGCAATTTGGAATTATGCCCCAAAGGCTATTAAAGTGTGGATACTTTTTGAAAACCAGCGATACCATCATTAGGACTATACCCCAAAGAAGGCAAAGAAATACAAAAAGGGCTCATATGTAAAAAAAAAAAATATGTATAGTGGTTATTTTTGTGGTGGCAAAAAATTGGGAACTGAGGGGATTCCCATCATTGGGGAATGACTGAATGAATTATGGTATATGAATGTTATAGAATAATGTTGTGCTATAAGAAATGATAAAAGGTATAGTTTCAGAAAAACCTGGTGAGATCTGTATGAAATGATAGTGAAATGAGCAGAACCAGGAGAACAAGCTATACAGTAACAGCAGTATTGATTGTAATCAACTTTGGATGACTTAGTACCACTGATCAACACTATGGTCCACCACAAATTCCAAAGGACCCATGATGAAACATGCTATCTACTACCAAATAGAGAATTGTTGGGCAGAGATTGCAAATTGAAACATATTTTTCTTTATTTTTCTCGTCCTTTTTGGGGGAACGTGGCTAATGTGGAAATTTGTTTTGCAGAACTATACATATTCGTTATAGGTTTTATTTTTCTTGTCTTCTTATTGAATAAGGAAGGAGGGAAGGGAGGGAACGAATTTGAAACTGATAAGGAAAGAATAAAAAAGTCTCTATTTAAAAAAAAATCTATGATTTAGGACCAAGTTGTGATAACCTTTGGGAAGAAGTAGATGAGGTAAACTTTGCCTAGATATTTAGTGCGAAAAAACATGGAATAGGTGTCAGGTGGACTCCTTGGTTAACCAACAAATAGTTATGTCACAATCTTTAGCTTCGATTAACTCATGTACAAAATGAAGAGGTAGGATTAAATTATTCTATAGAGCCCTTTCTAATTCTAAAAGACTGTATTGTTTTTGGTTTGCATTTTTCCTGACTTAATTGTGTCTCTCTCCCCCTCCCCCCCACTTTTTTTAAACTTTGAAAATCAGTTCCTGCAAGAAACCTGCAGATGGCAGTAGAGTCATTTTGCCAGAATTGTTTTACAATCCATTTAAATTTCATTTAAGAAATCTGCATGTATATTTGTTTTATATATATGTATGCACATATATGTGTATGCACACACACATGCATATACGTGTATCTGTGCATATATACGTGCATACATATATATATATTTATATATGTATATATATTTATATATGTATATATTTATTTTGAGGAGGCTGGCCATGCCAAGGAATAAAATACTCAGAAAGAAGATATAATTTTTTTTGTTTTCTTATGACTCATCGTTTCCTTTATTTGTACAAAATAGTGAATAATTATACTCTGACTGAGAAAAAAACAAACAGCAGTTTAAGGTTTTAATGTGTCCTTCTGTCCTGAAGCATCTACTTTGAAGACATGGAGCTAGTAGTAGTAGCATTATCCCTAGTATCTTCGAGTTTGCCTGCCTTAGATTCAGTGGGCTCAGTAGACTTAGCAGCCTTGGAGTCAATGAGCTTGGAAGCCTTGGAATCACTGTGCTTTATGACCTTAGAATCAGACTTGGTAACCTTGGCTTCAGTCTTGGAGACCTTAAAGTTGGACTTGGTAACCTTGGGGCCAGATTTAGTGGCCTTGGAGTCGAACTTGGTGATTTTGACTTCAGACTTGGTGACTCTGGCTTTAGACTTGGTTGCCTTGGAATCAGACTTGGTAAACTTGGTGGTCTTGGGGTCAGACTTGGTCATTTGAGCTTCAGATTTGGTGACCTTGGCTTCAGACTTGGTTGCCTTAGGATTAGATTTGATGACCTTGCTGTCAGAGTTGGTGGTCCTGGGGTCAGATTTGGTGGTCTTGGGGTCAGACTTGGTCATTTGAGCTTCAGATTTGGGGACCTTGGCTTCAGACTTGGTGGCCTTGGTGGCCTTGGGGTCAGATTTGGTGATCTTGGCTTTAGACTTGGTAATTTGTTCTTCAGATTTGGTGACCTTGTTTTCAAATTTGTTTGCCTTGGTGTTAGACTTGGTGACCTTTGTGTCAGACTTGGTGGCCTTGGAGTCAGATTTGGTGGTCTTGGGGTCAGACTTTGTGATTTGGACTTCAGATTTGGTGACTTTGGTTTTGGACTTGTTTGCTTTGGGAATAGACTTGGTGATGGTGTCAGATTTGGTGGTTTTGGAGACTTTGGGATCAGATTTTGTGGCCTTGGAGACATTGGTGTTAGCCTTTGTGGCTTTGAGACCACTTTTGGTGGCCTTGGGGTCAGACTTGGTGGCTTTTACTTTGGATTTGGTTGCCTTGGGTTCAGACTTAGTGACCTTGGTGTCAGACTTGTTGGTCTTAGAGTCAGATTTGGTCATCTTGGGGTTAGACTTGGTAATTTGGGCTTCAGATTTGGTGACCTTGGTCTCAGACTTGCTTGTCTTATGATTATACTTGGTTACCTTGGTGTCATACTTGGTGGTCTTGAGGTCAGATTTGGTAGTCTTGGGGTCAGACTTGGTGATTGGGGCTTCAGATTTGCTGACCTTGGTGTCGGACTTGTTTGCCTTGGGATTAGACTTGGTGGCTTTGGTATCAGACTTGGTAGCCTTGGAACCAGATTTGGTGACCTTGGTTTCAGACTTGGTTGCCTTATCAGACTTGGTGGCTTTGGCATCAGACTTGGTAGCCCTCAGGCTATATTTGGTGTTCTTGGGGTCAGTAAACTTAGTAGCCTTGGTATCAGTGGCCTTGGCAATCATTGGTTGAGTGATTCTGGCAACCTTAGAATCAGGCTTATTGATCTTGGGGCCTGGGTGTTTAGTGCTTACCTTGGGTCCTGGACATTTGGTGGCAATCTTGAGGCCAGTGCTCCTGGTATTGGCATTTGCATCTATGTGTTTGGTGCTCATGCTCTTGAGGAGCTCAGACATGGAGACCTTGATGCTCAGGATCCGGATGGCCTCTGACAGGGCCTTGATGGTTTTGATGTTGTTGGCTTGTATCTTATTCAATTCCATTATCTTTTGCTTCTTTGCAAAGCCCGTGTTTCTTAGAAACTTGGGGTCAATCCCTTTCAGAGACTTGTATCTCTGTGACTGAGGTTTCTCGATGCCATTTCTTTGCCATTTGCACAATTTCTTGTGGGTGGTATGGTTCTTAGACTTAGCCATCTTTACACCTCTGCCTGTGCTAACAGGGACTCCACGGACCAGAAGAGGCTGAGAGAAAAAGAGAGAGAAAGACACACACACACACACACACACACACACACACACACACACACACAGAGGCAGGGAGAGAGGAAGTGTGGGGCAGTTGAGGATGTAACAATTTTTTTTTTAATCCTGAGCAATGCTTTTGTAACATTATTTATACTTTGAAATATTTGGCTTAAAATTCCTTTAAAAATCAAATAATACTCATAAGCCAATATGGTCTTACTAAGGAATTCTAGCAGATCAGACTGTATTTCATCTGTGGAAGAGAATGAGAGGCAGCCATAGCAAAGCCAGGAAGACCTAGGTTCAAGCCCTGTTTCTAACATATACTGACTCTGTGACCATGAACAGTCCATGTAACCTCTCAGTGCCCTAGGTTACTCTCTAAGCCTCTCTAAATTGCAGAGAAGGTGCTGACCTTCACTGGTAGGGAGAATTTTCCTATTTAGGAGTTCTCTATACCAATGAAATCACAGTCTTTAAAAAAAAAAAAAGAAGAGGATGGATGAGGCATAGATATTGAATGATCTCTTAGTTGCCAAATCCAGTGGCTTTTTCTCAATTCTCATTCTCCTTGACCTCTTTCTCTGCAGCCTTAGACACTGTTAATCAGTGTCTCTCTAGATTTTTGGGACACTACTTTCTCTTGATTCTCCTCCTACCTATCTGACTGCTCCTTCTGTACCTCTTTTGCTGGATCTTCACTCAAATTATGCCCCAAACCAGCTGTGTCCCACGGGGCTCTGTCCTGGGGCCTCTTCTCTTCTTCCTCTCTTCTGTTTTACTTGGTGATCTCATCAGCTCCCATGGATTCAATTATCATCTCTATGACGATGATTCTCAGATCTACTTATCTAGCATTAACCTCTCTGCTGACCTCCAGTCTCACATATTCAACTGCCTATTGGGCATCTAGAACTGAATGTCCCATAGACATCTTAAATTCAGCATTTTCAAAACTGAATTCATTATCTTTCTCCTTAAATACTAACTTAAATCCCAACTTTACTGTTGAGGGTACCACCATACTCTCAGTCACCCAGTTTTGCAACCTAGATGTCATCCTTAACTCTTCTTTCTCTCTTACCCCTGTAATCTCCTACCAAGGCCTGTGAATTTTACCTTTGTAAAATCTCTCACTTGTACCCCCTTCTTTCCTTTGACGCTGCCACCATCTAGAGCAGGCCCTTATCGCTTCACATCTGGACTATTGAAATAGCTTGCTGGGTGGGCTTCCTGCCTCACTTCTCCCCACTCTAGTCCATCCTTCACTTACCTGTCAAAGTAATCTTCCTAAAGTACAGATCTGACCGTGCCATCTTGCTTCCCCATTCAGTAAACTGTGACTGATCATGCGAGCTGTCTCAAAGAATCAGTCCAGTTTCTGTTGGATTACATTCTAGAAAGTAGGTTTAGAATCATCACACATTATTTTCTTTCTCAGTATTCTCAGGAGAGAATTTTATAACAAATGAGATAAGTCATAGGAAAAGTAGAATTTTAGAATCTTGGATTGTTTAGAAATTCAGTGTTCTTCCTAAGGCCTATCTCTGCCCTTGATCTTAATTTGCTGACATGAAGCTATTAGCAAAAGAAACCTGATACTTTTTTTGAGCATAAATAGATTCCAATAGAAAATTCAATTAGCTTCTAGTAGACTACTTTACCTGGGCAAGGACAAATTTTTCATTCTGTTTGTAATGTGTAAATTTTAATTCTTTCATTTAAAAAAAATTCAACCTTTTTCTTCAAAACTAACCTAAATTAATCTGAAAGGCAAAATCAACAGATTTGCATATATAGGCTTTACTTATTGTAACTGTAAAAGGATCAACATTTTTTTTTGTTTTAGAAATTCAAGAGTAAGTAAAAAAAATTAAAAGTAGTTTACACAAACAGGTGGGGTTTTTTTAGTCTGTGGCAATTATTTTTGCTAATCACAGAGATGGATTTGCGAAGTACAACTGAATGACTTGCGTACATTTAATAAACTGAAATTTATAAAAAATTTTTATTGAAAACAAGTTTTGTAAGTGCTCTCACTTAGAGTCTTTTCCCATGCTCTATTTGAATACTTTCTGAAGGACTTGGTAAAAATGTGTTTGTTTTGCCAGGTTGATGCTTTTTCATTTATCTGTTAAATTTAATTATTAATCACTTTCTCTGTTCGAAGCTTTGCCTTTAAGTACCTTGCCCATAGTAGGGTTACCTCAATAGTCATTTATCTTTATGTGAATATATATGTGGTTAAAATGAACTCAACAGAAATGCACAATTGTAAGATCATTTACCTCAAGTATAACTGAAAAAAAAATCTTGATGCGATTGAGAGATATTCTTCTGAAAAAGCCTAATTGTATCATTGGAATTTTTCTTTAGAAATCACACTGCTAACCCTTGTGTACCTTGATAAGGCTGGTAAATAGTTGGGACAAAGGACAAGTTTGTATTATACCAGTACCAGTTCTGGTGATTCTGTCAGAAAAAAAGGAAACTTTGTAAATCTTAAACAAAATTAAAAAAAATTTCTTAAAGGCCACAGGATAGTAAAGTAATCCAGTTTAATAGTATTTAAAAATGAGGAAGTAGAGTGACTATTTGGGTTTTTAAAAAAATTAGTTCAAGCATGTTTTTAAAAATTGACTCAAACTTTCCAAAGCAAGTCTTCGTGTGTGTGTGTGTGTGTGTGTGTGTGTGTGTGTGTGTGTGTGTGTGTGTGTAAGGTGTGAGGAGCATGTGCCAGTGTGTGCACATGTATCTACATTTTGGCTGAGCTCAGACAATTTTGAGATTATGTTTGGGCATTAAAAATGTTTCTGTTATTGTGAATAAACTATATTTGGTCATAGCTTGAGTTTGCATTGTAGCTTATTAGTGTCCTAGCCTCTCTCCTTGGGATGGGGCAAATGAATTATTCTAAAACTGTAGGAAGAAAACGCTCTATGATTTAGCAATAGTTGTGGAAGATAACATCTTTGCTTCTGTTCTCTTCTCCTCTCAATCTGTTTTTGCTAGCCCATGTTCCTAGAGAAAAATTGAGGAAAGCCCCTAATACTTTTAGTGACAGTGGAGTGGAGGAGGTCCTGTGTTGATCTTATAGGAGGATATGGACAAGAATCCCACAGGATGGGCAGGATTGGATGGGTGACGATGTGCACTATCGGATGGACTGTCCACATAGATGAGATCACAGATTTTTTTTAGTTTTTGAGCCACACTGACCACATACCACTGAAAGGGTATGGTATGTGGCCAGAATTGGGACTGGCAGCCACATAGCAGACCTGCTGCTAGGCAGGATGAAGCTATCATTCAGTTCTCCAACAGTAAGCATTTTTATTCAAGAGATTTGTTAAGAAACTATTTAGTGGTTCTGTACTGGAAAATTTTTTTTTCTAATAAGCATAATTGAAAATCTAACTTTTTTATAGATTTAAACAGAGTAATGGGGATATAGAGAAAACCTCTATTAAAAATACAGAAATTTAATTTCCATTGACCATAAAATTTCTGCTTTGACTCTTGTTTCTACTGTTGTAGAATTTTTTCCCCCCAAATTGTTAGTCTTTTTGTGTTTTTTTTTTTTGGTGGTGGTGGGGCAATAATCAAGGGGACATAATCAAATGTTTCTTTGATGATTTGGAAGCCTTGCAGTACCTCTGGGACGCAGAACACCAGATATGATTATACATGGTACTTCAGATAGAAGTTTTAGGAGGCTGACTTGAGAATATAAAAACTCTAAGTTTCACTCCATTTTAAATCCCTATTATTGATGCTTTCGCCTCTTTCTAATGAAAATGGACAGTGGCAAGAATTATAGTTAAACCAAAGTTCTAGTTCACTGTTCTTTGTAATTACCCACAATCCTTTACCTTTACCATTTGCTAAAGACAGAGCTATTTTTTTTTTCCTCTTTCTAGCTTTCAGAAGAAGAAAATTTATTGGACACATAAACTCACTAGCAGGTTTGAAGGCCATGTTTTTTCTTTCATAACACCTATTTCAGAGGAACTCAAAAAATACCTATAGGACAGCGTAAAATAAGATAACTACAAATAATTTATAGACTTTTTATCTAATATTTTTTGCCTCCAAAACAGTGTAGAAACCTAGTTTGTCTCCCTTTGTCAAGTCTCCCCCCTCCCCTTTCTATTCTCTGCTACATACAACTACCAAAGTGATTTTCCTCAAGGATAGATCTGACTCTGTTTCCTCCCCCAACCATTCAGTTAACTTCAGTTGATCCCTGTTGCCTCTAAGAAAAAAATAGGTAGTCTTCTGTTTAGATTTTAAAGCCTTTACCATCCTGTCCCCACATTTCTTTCCAGCTTATACTTTACTCTTCCTCTTAGTTCTTTTGCAATAAAGCTAAATTAGCCTTTGAGCTATTCGTTTTCAAGTACCTACTATGTTCCAGACATTCCATCACTTGACTTCATGCTTTTGTACTGGCCTTCTCTTATGCCTGGAACATATGCCTTCCTCATATTCAGTTCATAGACTCTCTTTTTTTCTTTAAGATACAGCTAAAGAACCACTTCCTACAGGAAGCTTTTCCAGATCCCTCAACTACTAGTGTCTTTATATTTAACTATTTGTATTTATTATATTCTGTCCTCTTTATATTTATTCAGTGTATACTTAAATGTGAACTTGTTATCTTCCTCCATGTCAGCTCCTCACAAAGAGGAATAGTTTCTTTTTTTTTCTTTTTTTTTCCCCTAGTTACTAGCACAGTGCCTATAGCATGTAGCAGACACTTAATAAAGCCTTGTTGATTGATGAGTCACTGTGATAAAAAGAATTTTTTTTCAAACCGTCAAGAATTAGCAATAATTCATAATGAATTGGGGGATTTTAAAAAATTGCCTCTTAAGTGTGCTGATCAAAATCACAAAAACATTATATAAAATTTATTTTTAGACGAGAGAGAGAGAGAATGAGAATGAGAATGAATAGTGGCAGATGCTGCAGAGAGGTCAAGAAGACTGAGGCCTGGATTATAACAAGAAGTAAGGACTTTGGTGATCTCCAAGAAAACAGTTTTATTAATATGTTTGGGGTGAGAGCCAGGTGTGTAACAGGCTAGGGAGGGAACTGATGGTAAGGAAGTATAGCTCACATGATGGGAAAGTTGAGTAACAAAGGAAGGAGGACAAGGGTAGTAGTTACAGTGGTTAACAGGACAGGGTTCAACCCATTTTTTATCTACATTTTCAACAGTTCTTCTCTATTTACCAGTTCTGCATCAGTTTTTATAGCTTCTCTGTCAGTAAGCAAAGAGGCTCTGTATTCCATTCTAATTAAACATTTAAGCAGTGTGCCCCAAACCTCAAATTCCTATAAAAATGTAATGCATAACAAGAAATTAAATAGACCTTACTATGTTTCTTTTTGGCCCATAATTTGATTTCTTTTAAGACTTAGAATCAAAGAGTCCAAACTGATATGTGAGAATTCACATTCTACTTAAGGAAATAAGATGTCTGTGCATAAACTTTTTCATAACAATTCAAGACAATGTATGATTAAGTGAATTCTATCACTATAGCATACAATTCTGGTCTTTACTTTCCGCTTCTAATTCAGATCTGTTTGCTAGCCTTATAGATTCAGTAATGCTGAATTGTTTCCAAACTTAGAAAGAACTTGACACAAGTTTATATAGCTATTACTTATGAAAATCTTTAATAATTTACTTCAACAACCAAAAATCCTGCATTGACCTAGACTAGCTATGAACTTTTTAGAAGCTGAAGGGCTTTAGATATTTAAAATGGATTGGAATCTGAAGCCGACTCAACAATGCAGTTCCAGAAGATGAATATCCCTTTACATCAGAACACAAGCAGCAGCATCTTGGTCTCCCAGCTTTTCTTTGGATTTTAGCTTGTATTTCTTTTGCAACATCAAATTGATAATTATTGACATTTTTCCCCTACCTCATACAATTTGGCAAACCTTAAGCTGTATCTCCTAGACTGTACTGCAGACTTTCTCACAGAGTTGGAAATAAGGAGCAGCTTAAGGATCAAAAATAGTATCATGGTCACTCCTGGGAAATTAAAACTTTCCCCCAAGTGCTGAAGCAGCAGAACTACAGAAAGACTGAGTACTATTCTGAATGAGGCTACAGTGACATTCTGATGTTTGGAACATGGCATTAGTTACTAGGATGGTGTGTGAGGTGAATTCCTACTGTCCTGGAAAATACCCGTTTAGATCACACCACCCAAGACTGAAACAGAAACCATCATTTGCTTTTAGGGACACCCTCTGGCTTTGCTGAGGAGTAATATAAGTGAACTGGTCTGTAAACCATTTTAGGAAGAAAAAAGGCCATTGTGAACATCTAAGACTAGATTGAATCCTGATCAGTTGCACACACAACTCTTAAAATCTACTCTCATACTATCAGGACTGCAGGAAAATGCCCTGACCTTGGAATTAGGACACTCCCGGCATCAGCTATTGCTAGCTTTGTGACTATAGGCAAGTGACTTAACTTTTCTGAACCTCACTTTTTTCACCTTTAAATGGGGATGATGATATCTGTATGACTTACCTTAAGGGTGTTAAAAGAAAAGTGCCATATAAACTTTCAGGTAAAATGTCCCATAAAGGTGAGGGCTTTTTGAATAGAAGGCATTGGCTTTCTGATGAAAGGTTCAGATCCTACTTCTGCCATTTATACCCGTGTGATAGGGCAAAACACTGAAATCCCCGAACCTCAGCTTCCTCATCTGTAACATGAGGCACATGGATTATGGCCTCTAAGGTCCCTGACAGCAATAAACCCATAAGCCTATGAATACCTATATAGAATTCCTAATCCTAATTAGCAAGACCTAACTTCTCAGTTTTAAGATACTCTAGATCAGAAGCTATGTTTATTTAGACTGTCCCAGAAAGAGGAAGTGATTTGTCTGGGGTCTCATTGGTGTTAATCAATAAAGCTAAAATAGGAATCCAAGGTTTTTGATGCTGACTCTTCATTCAGATTCTTGCAATTTGCTTTTCCCCGTGAAGCTTTTCCATGATTGGCCCTTAGAAAATGAGATTTTAAACAAATGGTATATGTTTCAATCTCAAGAAATTTCATCTATTTAACCACTTTCTCAATTAATGATATATTTTAGATCATAATTGTTTGCTGACCCTGTTTAAATTGTAAGACCCCAAAGAAAAAGTAGATTCTTTTTTTCCTGCTTTGCATAACACCAACAGATAAGGGACAGGACAAAAATAACATAGCAAAGAAAATGAAGCAAGTCATTGCCTCATCCATAGACCTATCAGTTTGGTGAAGTTTTTCACTCTCATATTGGCAGCACTATATTTGCATCTAATAAGAACATATACTTCACATTCTGCCAGAATGGAGAGGGGGTGTGGGGAGGAACTTTGTTTCAAAGCACCAAGCCTGTTTTGGGTGGGAGGGAGATTGTTGTTGCCAAAATGAAACATTTACATTTCGGATATAAACAACTGTATGCATGTCATGGCCAATCCATCTGTAGAATATGCCACATGCCAATTTTCTTTCCTTGAGTTTGGCCCAGGAACTGTAAGAAAAATTTTAGTGCCCTCTTCTCCCTCAAATATTCAATTTTTTAGCATTTTGTTTTTTTCCCCCTTCATTCCATCCATGGTTCTCAAACTCCAGACATGACCCTTTGTAGTTAGAAAGAGCAAGTTTACTCTCTGGTCAAAGTTTGTCAAATTCTCATTTCTTAAAAACAAATAAAGAAGCAAAGAAGTTTTCAAACAAAAAGAGAATCATATTGGAAACCATTGTGTTTTGATTTCCCTTACTTAGGTTTGTGATTGTTAAGAAATAGAAGGTTTGTACCCCCCCAAAAAAAACTACTCAGTAAATCTAAAAGTGCTCAAGTGTCATTTCCTCGATTAAGAGCATCATGAAAATAGTAACTCCTCCATGTAGTAATGTTCTAAAAGAAATCAAGACAAAACCAAAGATAACTTGAGTGGGTTGACATATAAAAGTAATCTAAACCAGAGGTTTTACATACACAGCATGCATGTAGTATAGGCCAGCAATACTCTGAGTGTAGCCTGAACCAGATTAAAATATAGTTGGGAAATATCAAAATAAATAACAATACAATTGAACATAGGTAACACTACATTTTAAAATGGAATCAATATGTAACCCACAAGTATTCTTTTATATGGATTAGTGAGCTCTGTTTCTATTTGAGTGTGATACCACTCCTCTAAATGATGATGATGATGATGATGACGACGAATAAAAGCTGACTTTTATAGTATTTTTAGGTTTATGGCACTGTTTTATTTGATCCTCACAACAACCCTGTAAACTAGATAACCATTATTCCCAATTTACAGTTAAGGAAATTAAGTCTCAGAAAAATGAACTCACTCGCCCAAGATTCCACAGCTAGTAAGTGTCCAAATCAGGGCTTAAATCTATATCTTTTGTCTCTAAATCTAGGCCTTTTTACATCCTGTCTTTTTTAATGTAGAATCATTCAGTCTGTCAACAAGCCTGTAGCCAGGCATTGTGTTAAGCACTGGGGACAAAAGTAAAAGAATCCTTGACCATACATTCTGACACAGGAGACAATGTGTGTGTATATTTGCATGTATATATACATGCACAAAATATATGCATTCACATATGTAAATTTTGAATGGATGTGCACAGCTTGGAGGATCAGGAAAGGCTTCAGAAAGGAAATGGGACTTGAGCTGAGTCTTCAAGGAAATTAGAGATTCTGAGAGGCTCAGATAAAGAGGAAAGACATTTCAGGAATGGAGGACAGCTAGTCTGAAGGTGTGGAGGTGATGCGTGGGGTCATGAAAAGGCCAGAAGGGCGGTTGTATTACAATGTTTCTAAAGAGAGTCTTGTAAGACTGGAAAGGTAGAAGGAGCAGCCAGGTTGTGAGCAGAATTAAATGTCAATTAGAAATCATATTTGGTCCTAGAAGAAATGGAGAGGCACTGGAGATTATTGAAAGAGGTGAGGATGACATACACTGTCAGTTGTTCTACCTTGGTTCTGTGAAGAATGCATTGGCATGAGGAGAGAGTTGAAGTGGGGAGGTCAATTAGAAGGCTATTGCAGCAGACATAGTGGGGAACGATGGAGGCCTGAAGAGAGAGAATGGGGTGTATGTAAAAGATAGAAACAACAAAATATGTCACCTGATTGGATATGTGGGGTTGGTGTGAGAAAGGGTGAGGAGTTGAGGATAAATAACACCAAGTTGAGAACTTGTGTGACTAGGGGCATGGTTACATTAATAGGAAAATTCAGAAGAAGGATGAATTTGGGGGGAAGATAATTAGTTCTATTTTGAACACATTGAGTTGGAGAAATCTATGGGCCATCTAGTCAGGCGTGTTCAGTATATAATTTTAGATACAGAACTAGAGCTTACAGGAGAGAATAGGGCTGCATCTGTAGATCCGGAAGTCATCTGCATAGAGATGGTAATTGAGCCTATGAGAGCTAATAAGGAGGTCAACAGGTGTGAGAGTGTAGAAAGGAAAGAAAAACAGGACCAGAAGCGGGCCTTGGGATACATCCACAGGCAATGAGTGTTCCGTGGGTGATGAATCATCAAGGAAGCCTGAAAAGGAATGATGAGACAGGTAGGAGAGCTGAGAGAGAACGATGTCATGAAAATTCAGAGAGAAGACATCCAGGAAGAAAGGGTGGTCAGTGGTGCCAGATGCTGCCAAGAGAGCAAGAAAGCTGAGGGCTAAGAAAAGGCCATTAGATCTGGCAGTTAAGAAATCATTTGTAAATTTGGAGATAGCAATTTGAGTGGTAAGGTTTGAAATCATATTGCAGAGAAGTGGGGAGAGTTCATGACAGTTTTTCAGAGTTGGCTGGGAATACAGGACAATCGTTAGCAGGGATGTTGGATATTGGAATTGTTTTAGGAGTTTGTTTAGGAAGACAACATGTTTGCTGGTGGCAGGGGAGGAACCATTAACTAGAAAAAATTTATATGCGTGTATATATATATGTATGTACATATATATATATTAAAAATAGGTTTGCTACAAGAGTAGATCTATAACTTAATAATTGGAAACTAGGTATGCATGTTCCCAGAGAAATAATGTGAAAGGTAGTTAGGCTCCCAGATTATCTCAAAAATATCAATTTAAGCAATATAACCAAAAAGTAATAATAAAAGCTCACATTTTCATTGTGCTTCACGGTTTACAAAGTACAGTTCCTCACAACAATCCTCTGGGCAGCATTGTCCCCATTTCACAGACTATAAAACTGAGGTTCAGAGAGGTGATTTGTTCACAACCACAAAAAGCTTAAACTGGAATTCTCCCATGCCTTTCTACTCCACCATGACTATTACAGAATATAATATAATAATGGAAACTGCATACCAAGTTCCAAGTGGAGATGCCAGTGACACATCCCCTTGATTCAGTTCCTTCTGTGGGGATTTTTCCCTGTTGTTTTACCATCTGCTTCCCGCATGGGCTTCTAACTGGGTAGGAGGGTGATTCTGGTTCTGGGAGTTCCCTGGCAGAGGAGTGTGGATGAGACTTGGGGGAGATGTTTCATATGTTACAAGGAATGAGGGTTCTGACAGTTGAATATGATGCAGAGAGCTTGGTCAAGGCTCCAGAAGGTGATTGAGGAGCTAAAGTGAGAACTGTGTGTGCATCTGTGTTGGGGCATCCTCTGGCAGCACATACTGGGGCTCAGATGGAGGTAAGAGAGTGGCTTTCCAGTGCTAGTGAGTTCCCCTGGGGTAGAGGTGTATTACAGGGGTCAGATCAAAGACTTCGGGTATCAGTTCGCTTAGGTAGTGATAGCGATGTCTCTTCTAGCAGTGAGATGAAGACAGACTGGTAGCGACCTGTATATGTACATATACACACATACATCCATATATATAAACCATACTTATTGCTAATAGACTACCTCATCTTTCTGTTCACTTTTGGCTTGATTTTCAGTGAAATCTGAGTCTGTGGGGAAGTTTTTAGGGAATTTGCTAAGTAGAAATGCTAACTGAGTATTGGTTAGATATAAGTTAAGCCACTATTCATTTTTATAAACTGCAGTGGAAGTAACCCTGTAGTGACCTGGAGCCAAGACAGAGATTTAGTACCGTATTTCATTTTGGTACATCTCAACAGTATGACTGATCTAGAGCTCATACAATGTTATGGCGAAGTCACTTCAAGTATGTCATTGTGTGTGATGTAGGCATACTTTTAACAAGCACTAATTACATGAACCTTCATAATTGATCCCCACAGCACAATCACATCCCAGTCACTGCTGCAAAATAATGTTGAAATTTATTCCTGAGACATGAAGGTTAAAACATATTCCTGGGACCTAGGTCTACTGGTTAGAGTCACTGTGCTTTGAGATAGGAGAATAGAAATATCCTTGATAAGGCCTACTCTTTGGGCCCAGACTCCACTTTTTTTTTCCTTCCCCGTGCTTATAAAACTCTAGGGTTCTCAGAAATTGGGTTGAACTGACCCCAAGAGATGTTAGCAAAAAATATAGTCCCTTCTTGAGTTGATTCAAATAGAGTTTTCACCATCAAAAGGTTAAACAATTTGATTCACTTGGATTTGAAGCTCAGCTGACTCAGGAACTTGATCTACATTACCTCAAGTCAAGAAATTCTAAAGTAACCAGGAGCCAATGACAGGTTATGCCTGAATAAAGGCCAGAATTTCTGTTTTACTGTGGGGGAAAAGGCATCCATTTACAATATTCTGTACTGACACCATTCCACACAGTTTTAGATAGGTTGATATATGGCATTACACTTGAAAATAAGAACCACTGTTTAGTAAATCAGATACTAGAGATTTAAAGTACAGATTCATAGGTCTAGGATTAGGAAATAGATTTTGGAAACAAAATGTATTCATGCTTTGGGATTTCAGCTTGGTTATTTTTGTTGTGTTTTGTATCAAGTCTCACTAACAACCCAGAAAATAGTATTTAATCATTCTCCATATTGTTTTGTTTTTCTTCTAGCTATAACTCCAGCTATAGTGGCTCATTTTAATTTCTAAGGTCTGGAACATTGTCAGTTTGCCCAGTTGGGATTTAATTTATAGTTTGTAGTTTATAGAATTTACTGGGTGATATTAGCTATTCTGTTATGAATACTGTCACAGGCTGGGTAATTCCTGATCTCAGTATTCTTTACATAAGATGAGGAAAATATAATGTCCTATTTATACACTTTAACCAGATCATAGGAGTAAATCATATGCTTTGCTTGGAGACCTGATAATATTTTATATTCCTCCCTAAAATGCTTAATTTGTTCCCAGGAACTACTCTTTTATCTCATTTTATGTTAACAGACTTGATAAGAAGAACACAACACTGGGCATAGGGTGCCTGGTCTCAGAATATCTGGTTTCCATTGTCTTCTTTTACTCTATTGCTATCTTCATAGACCTCTTACTGTTTCCAAGAACTAAGTATTAGTTTAGAGGACAAGTGCAATTCTCCTATTGTTAATACCATCCACCTGTTCTCAGCTAATGATCCCTTTGGGTGATGGTTCAGCTTCTCATTTCTATCTAGTCCACATTCCTGGCCTGCCCCATTTCCCCCTTCACCTGCAAACCCCCCTCCCCACCAAAACCAAACCAAGCCACCTAACACCTGCACCTAGCAAGGCTTATTTCCTAATAGACCATTGCCCCTCCGAGACATCTAGAACTAGAGCTCTTTCACTGGTCTCAGGCATGGGTCTTTTTGGAAGCAGATGAAAAGAGATAGTTGGATGCTGACCAGTACTTCATATAGTGTATTTGTCTGTATCTTATATTCATAAGTAAATTCATAAATTCATAGAAATGCATATATGTAAGCTACTGACTAAACATGTTTTACAAGTAATAAGGGGTCCAAAAAGCTGAAATGGCTCTGAGAACTTACCTGGTAAGTCACAGATGCCAGACCGTGGTAGAGCTGTCTACTGATAGTTCTGCCATTTCAGTAAGTACTACTTACAGTAAAAACTAGATATTGATAAGAGGTCATAAAATATTCAGTTCAAATATATTAATTGGGAAAAATTGTATTTACATGCCAAGCCCTTTAAGATTACAGGAATTACGGCTGCTTTAGGGTGATAGATGATATTGTCGTCATCCACTTGTTTTAGGCATGTCCAACTCTTCATGACCACATTGGAGGTTTTCTCAACAAAGACACTGGAGTGATCTGCCATTTCCTTCTCTATGAGAGGTCTTATAGGAAAACAGAAAATGAAAAATAGTTGGAAGCCAACAGGGTTCTGGCTGTTGTTTTTTGTCTATGCTTGCTAACACCTACTATGCTCCAGGCACCATGTTAGGAACTTCACAAGTATTAACTCATCTGATCCTCAGAACAACCCTGCAAGGTAGGAGCTGTTATTACTCTCATTTTACAATTGAGGAAACTGAGGTAGACAGGTTAAGTGACTTGCTCAGGGTCACTGAGCTAATAGGGGTATGATGCTAGATTTGAACTTGGGTCTTCCTGACTCCAGGCCCCACTGCTTCATCCACTATACTGAAGAGGTTTAAATCAAAATGATGATGGTAGGGAACCATAGGTTTCTAGGGGTGTTCAAGACCCCAAAATACCTATACGCCGAGTCCTGCTGAAAGAATTCAGCTCAAGTCTTCTCAGCCAAGGGAAAAGACAAAGTTTATTAGGGATTCACCATAATGGGTTGTTTTAAGAAATCCCACCCTTTGTGACACCTGTTTTCACAAGCCGGCCAGATTCAGCCTGCTGAGCTAAATTGAACCTGAGCGCCTTCGTGGAGGCAAGATGGAGATTATGTGCACAAAGATTGTAGGAGGGATTGAGGGGTGGTCTGGGGTGACTAGAGGAGGGCTTTAGGGAGGGTCTTGAGGAAGAGTCTAAGGAGGACCAGATGAGGTCAGAGTCCAGGAACCAAGAGAATGGGATTAAGGGTAGGAAGTAGTTGAAGGCTTGGATAGATAGTATCAAGGGTGGGAAGCAGCTGGACAATAAAGGGCAAGGCTAGGTAGAGATTTGGACCCAGATGATAATGTAAGGCTTATGGCCTTAGGGGAAAGCCAGATCTAGTTGGAAGATTCAAGGACAGTTCAAGGGGGCTCCCAGAGACTGTATTCCAGATTCAAGGGGATTCCCAGAGACTGTAACCTCATCAATACCACCTAGCTGCCTCGCCTGGTTATTGAATTACTATTTTTGCAGTTAACAAAAGGCAAAGGGGACTATTTTCTAAAAATTTTTCTTGCAGGTTCAGACTATAAATTTATGTTCATGTTCCAAGAACTTCTACATTGAAAAAATGTATAGGATCTGTGATTTTCTTGTATAGTAAATGGCCTGTGAGGGAAGCTTCTCCACCAGTACAGACCACAGCCTGTCTATGACTTTAAGTCCTCAGGAGTTGCCTGAGGGCCTGGGAGGAGTGGTGATGCAGTTAAACTTTGTGTGTGAGCATTTACACCTGGGCAAGCAACAAATCAGGGCTTGATTTTGTTGTTGTTGCTATTGTTGTTGTTGTTGATTGTCTAGACTTAAGTGATAAACAAAATGTAAATAATAAATTTTAAAATGTGTTCTGCCTATGTTTTCTCTCATTCCCCTCCCTCAGCCACCCCCAGCTGGTCATTAAACATTTGTGAGCACACCTCTGAATAAGACATAGAGACTGACTTTGCTGGGGTCACACAACTAGTAAATAGCAGAGTCAGGATTTTAATTGAGATCTTTCTAACTCCAAGTCTAGTCATCTATTCACTACCCAGGCTTTCTTTACATGAAATAAACATGTAGGAATAAATAGAGGATTTAGATTGTATTATGCTATGACTATGAGAAGTTGTACCATACACAACTTAGTCATGCAAGAAGCATTTATTAAGTGCCTGCTACGTACCAGGCACTGTGCTAAGTGCCAGGGAGGAGAAGAAAAGCCAAAACAAAGTCCTTGTCTTCAAAGAGTGCACATTCTTAATGGGAGAAACAATATGAAAATAACTATGCACATGAGGCAGGTAGGTGCCACAGTGGATAGAGTGCCAGACCTGGAGTTAAGAGGACTCATCATGAGTTCAAATCCAGCCATCCAGCCTCAGATGCTTACTAGCTGTGTTACCTTGGGCAAATCGCTTAACCCTGTTTGCCTCAGTGTCTTCATCAGTAAAAATGATCTGGCAAACCACTCCAGTATCATTGCCAAGAAAATCCCACATGGGGTCACAGAGAATAGGACTGAAATGGCTCAGCAGCAGCAACCATAATGTACATACAAAATACATATAAGATTATCGGAGGTTATCTGAGAGGCAAGGCACTAGCAGGGGCCAGGGGAGGATGGGGGAGAAAAGGGGGCATCAATTGAGTCTTAAAGGAAGCTAGTAAAGCCAGGAAGAAGTAAGGGAAGCATACATTCCAGGCATGAAGAATAGCCAGAAACAGAGTCAGGAGATGGTATGTCCTGTGTGAGAAGAGCAAGAATCCAGCTGTTCCTGGATTGTTGTGAAAGGGAGTAAAATATAAAAAGACTAGAAAGGTAACAGGTTGTGAAGGACTTTAAAAGCCAAACAGAATATACTTGATCCTGGACATGATAGGAAGCCATTGGAATTTATTGGGAGGAGAGGGAGAGAGCATGTTGACCCTGCACCCTAGAAAGCTCGCTTTCTCAGCTATATGTTGGGGATGGAGTGAATTGAGGGAAGACGAGGCAGGAAGACTTGACATATATTGCAGTAGGGAAATAGCAATGAATTATTTATGATGATTTGAGTGTAATTAAGTATTTTGGGGCAGCTATAGCAATTCAGTGCTAAATATCTTAGTCTTACTGATCCAAGTGATAAGATGATTTTGGTTATGCGATATTCATTACTATACTTCTGGGAGGTTGGAGTAAATAGCCTCTGACTGCCCTTCTAGCTCTTACATTTTACAGCTCTTTCATGCATAATCCCTTCCCTCAGACTTCTAGAACCAAGAATCTAGGCTGAGAAGCAAAATCTTCCAACTCAGAAGCCTGAAATCTCCCATTTCACAGGGCTTTTGTTAGGAAAGAACTTTGTAAGTCTTTTTTTTTTCTTTTTTTTTTTACCTCCTATAGATGGGGGTTTTTTTTGCCATTGTTTTTTTTTAATTTATTTTTAATATGTTTGGTTTTCAGCATTGATTTTCACAGGCGTTTGAATTGCAAATTTTCTCCCCATTTCCCCCCCCCCCCACTCTAAGATGGCTTACATTCTGGTTGCCCTGTTCCCCCCAATCCCCTCCCATCCCCCTTTCCCTTCCTTTCTTGTAGGGCAAGATAAATCTCTAAACCCCATTGCCTGTGCATCTTATTTTCTAGTTGCATGGGAAAAAAAACTTTTTTACTTTTGAACTTCTATTTTTTTAAAACCTTGAGTTCCAAATTCT
>CM053622.1:371777509-371828598 GCA_028646595.1 Phalanger gymnotis
TCTAGCTTATCCCCATTACAAATAATGCTTGATGATGGTTTTAGGTAGATGCTGTTTATAATTTTAAGGAAAGCTCCATTTATTCCTATGCTTTCTAGTGTTAAACTATAAACTTAAGCCATTTACAAAACAAAAAAAGTAACCATCATGAAACTCCATTCTCACAAATTCTCTTCTGTCTTTTCATTAACACACATTCACATTTATAAATTACTTTACTTTTTGAAAGACCTTTTCTTCACAACCCTTTGAGGTAAGTAGTGGAAGTATCATTATCCTATTTTAGTGATAAGAAAATTGAGCCTCAGAGAGATTAGGTCTATTGCCAGACTTGGCGTCAGGAAGAACTGAGTTTGAATCTTTCCTCAAATGGTTGCTTTCTACATAATCCTGGACAAGTCCTTTAACTTTTCAGCCTCAGTTTCTTTGTAAAATGAAGCTGCTGGACTTGAGGTCTCATTTAGCTCTAATTCTAGGATCCTTTGATCCATGATCACACAACTAGCAAGTGTCTGAGGTAGGATGTGTGCTCACATCTCTCGAATTTAAATCTAGCAATCTTTCTGGTACTTGACATGTTATCTCATGTGCATATGTTGTTTCACAGTTGTAATTCATGTGTACATTCTCTTTTATGGAGTTTTTAAACTTGGAATTATTTTACCTAAGTTTTTCACGTAGCAGAATCCTTGCCTTTTAAAATAGCTTTCACCTTAATATACTTCAGTTTGCTTAGCTTTTCTGTCTTTGAATATTTAGATTATTTCTTCTTTTATTTTTCTTTTTTTGTCATCAGTGGCACTACAAATGTTTTTGAATAAATTACTTTTTTTTAAAAAAAATTGTGGTTATTTCCTTGGTCTGAAGGATATGCACTATTTATTAACTCTGTTACATATGGCCCAGATTGGTTATTACAAAGACTAAGCCAATTTATTGAGCCTTCAATTCAGTTAGACAAACATTTATTAAATACAAACGATGTGCAGAACACTGTGTTAGGCTGTGGATGGATAATAGCCAGTATTATGTGGAACTTTTCAAAGTAGTTTTTTTAAATCATTTGATTTTGATCATAAAACTCCAGGGTATGGGTGGGACAGGTATTATATCCTAATTCCACAGATGAAGAAACTGAGGATAAAGGAAATAAAGTGACTCACCCAAATTGTCACAACTAGTAAGTAGTAGAATTGTGAAATCAGAGCCTTCCATATTAAATCCAATATTCCCCCCCCATTTTATTGCAGTGATCAGTAATCCCTGCTGATGTAGTTTTTATTGTGATTATTTTATTTTAATGACATTTGGTGACATCTTAAAGTTGCTTTAGTGTGTAGTTTTGAATCACTAGTGAGGTCACAGTGCATTTTTAAATTCTATACTGGCTGCATTCATGTGAAAATTATCCATCTTTATTGATTATTGGTTATATGAAATATGGATATTGAGCTTACATATTAATATAAGTTTATTATGTATTTTGGAATTATATGAGCTGCTTGTCATATGTACATATATGCATATATTCCTTTTGCTTTTCTTTGAACGTGGTTGTTAGATTTATTCATGCAAAAGTATATATACACACATGTAATAAATCTATCTTCATTTTGATGAAACTATTTTTCTCTTCAAAAATCTGAAATTGTTCTTCCATCCAGAGTTTGGATAAACGTTCTATTCCATTTTCCCCAAGTCTTTTTTTTTTTTTTGACCAGCACATGTTTTACTACAGTGATACAGCTCTAGACTAATTTTTTCCATCAGTACATTATTTCTGATTTGACATATGTTAATTTTTATTCTGTGTAGTGACTATTTAAAGCCTTGTAGCTTAGTGTGCTGATGCATATGATCCTTGTGAGGCCAAGGCTGGTGGATCCCATCAATTCAGGAGTTCTGAGCTACAGTAGGATCAGCACTCATTGGATGTCCATAGTAAATCTGGCACTAATGTGGTGAATCCCTAGGAATGAAGGGCCACCAGAATTCTCAGTAAAAGGCAAAGCCACCTAGGTTGGAAAAACTAACATTTCAGAACTTCTGTAATGATGCATTGGAATCAGGTTCATGAAAGTCTTCTATACTTCTAGCCTAGGCAAGATAAGGAAACCCAGACAAATTTTTGTAAAAAAAAATTTTTTTTAATATTATTTTTTATGTGAAAATATAATCTTCAAATTGAAATTAGAAGGACCCTTGGAAACACTGGGAATATTTTCCTTTCCCTACCTTCAGGACTCTAGGAGGGTGATCAAGAGACATCCAAGGAACATGAGGATAGTAACTGCATAGATGAAGATTATGGGCAACAATGGAAAGGATAGATTTCCAATGACTCCTTCTCCATAGTTTCTCATCCTATTTACTTTACCATGCCCTAGGACCCATATCAGCTAGACTTCATCCCTGCTATTTCATTTCCCCTCTTTGGTCTTGCATTTAGTTTTTTTCCTCTCCAATTCATCTTCCAAATCAATATTTTTCAAGTGTAGGTCTCATTATGTGTTTCCTTTGGTCAAGAAGCTTCATTGGTTTCCCGTCACTTCTAAGATAAAATACAAACCCCACTCTTTGGCATTTAAACCCATCCGTTATCTGGCAACAGGTTATCTTTCTTGACTGATAACATAATGTTCCCTTTCATGTATTGTATTACAAATAAACTGCGCAATTTGCTATTTCCCTAACCTAGCATTCTGCCTCCCATGCACAGCCTATCCCCAATTCCTGGAATGCTTTTCCTACTTACCATTGCCTCTAGGAAACTTGTTCCCCCTAAGGCTCAGATGAAGTGCCACCTCCCTCAAGAGCCTTTTTCTGCTCTTCCAAGTTGTGCAACCTCATCAAAAATCACTCTATTTTTATATATCCTGTGTTTATCTCTGAACATATTCTATTACCCCAGTAGAAGATAAGTTCCTCGATGTTGGGGATTGTCTCTCTTGGATTTTACTGTGCAGTGCCTAGCACACAGTAGGTGTTTAATAAATGTTTGTTGGTTGATTGCTCTTGGGGGCTGGATATAAGAGCTTGCTAGTCATAGGACAGAGGAAGTACCAGTTGATCTAACAGGAGACTAGAAAGTCAGTGGCAATGGAATGTTCAGAAACTTACGTGGGACAAACTCAATCTATAGTAGGGTAATAATATGTCTGTTACCCAGGCCCTGCAACTAGACCATAATGGCTTTAGCACCAACTCTTCTAGCACCCTGCACCTCTTTACTCTCATATACTTTATCTTATTAGTGTATATTCTCTAGTGGATTCTCTCTATTCTTAACACACAAACATTAGCCAGGTTATATATCTTTTGAAAAATCAATTCTGGACACTTCTATGTGGGTCAGATACTTTTAATTTCTCTCTTTTTTTTTTAACCTTCCAACTTTTGATTTTTGCTATTTTGAGGGCTAGATTTAGTGCTGGAACATTAGATTGTAAGCTCTTTGGAGGCAGGAACTATCTTTTGCCTCTTTTTGTATCCGCAGTGCTTGGCACAGGTCTTGGCATGTAATAGGTGCTTAATAAATGTTGATTGATCGAAAGGACAGGAGAACAGAAAGAGGAAACTATTTGGGGGAAAATAGGTTTTGGTTGTATTTTACTCCATTATATCAATAAAAGGGAAACTTCAATTTTGTTTTTCTTAAAATGATTAGTTTTCTTGAACAATATTTGTCAAGGGAGAATAACATCTTCCAAAAATCAAAATAGGCTTCTAGAAACCAAGAATATGGTGGTTTGTTTGCTCTGTTTCTGAGATCAACCAAGTTGAGGATGGAAAAATCCTATTAGATCACAGAGCTTGTTCTCTCACCACAGCAGGATTATTTTGTACAGTATATTTCCTAATGCTTTGTTTTTTGTAATAATGTCCTTCCTGTATCCATCTAAAACTCATCACTCCACAATATTTCCATGATATTGCAATTATTGCAGTGCATTTTGTGATCTTTGCTAGAGGGAAACTATGTGGCATTTTCTTTCTTTTTTTGCTTCGTAATAAATACTAATAATGTTCATTTTAAAATTTTCTTATAAATGTGCTTAGCAAAACCTATATCATTATCTCTTTTCAGTGGGCAATTAGACTATCCCTGTAGTAGTCCCAGACTTTGTTGTTAAGTTACAAAGGTAATATCAGTAGGAGATATCTAGATTTATCTTCTCATAGTCACTATTTTCTTTTACTTGAAGATTTTGAAATTGAAATGATTTCTCTAAAACACAAGATTTATTTATTCAGTCAAAAACTGTTTATGCAGAACCCATTCTGTGTGAAACACTCTTCAAGATAAAACTTCAGTCCAAGAATCCAAATTTTAGAAGGGAGCCCAGAGGTCAGCAACTCTAATCCACACCTGAGCAGGAATCCCAAATGCATCCTGCCTGACTGGTGTTCATCTCACCTCAACTTGAAGACACCAGGTCCACAGATGAGAATCTTCCTTTCTCCAGAAGCAAACTATTCCACTTTTAAACAGCCCCAGTTCTTAAATCGTGTTTCCTTATCTTGAGCCAAAATCAGACTCTTTACAACTTTTGCCTAATGCTGTTAATTCTTCCCTTTGGAGCCAAAGAAGACAAGTCTGATCTCCTTTCCCTTTGATGTATTTCATATGTTTGAAGGCCACTGTCATCTTCTCCCAACCATGTTGTTGCTTTTCTAGACTGGACACCTAAAATTTATTTATCCAGATCTTAAGTGCTGTGGTCTCAGTCGCCTGTGATCTCTTCTTCTAGTTGTGCTCTAGCTTATAAATGTCCCTCCTAAAATGTAGTGCCCAAACCGAATACAGTATCCCGGATATGGTCTGACTAAAGCCAATGGAACTGTCCCCCTGCTCTTTCTTGTTACCATATTTCTATTAAACATGCCTCTGACATTTACTAGCTATTAGACCTTGCTCAGGTCAGTTAATCTCCCTGAGCCTCAGTTTCCTCATCTGTAAAATGTAAACAATGATAAGCACCGACGTCATAGGGTGATTGTGAGGACAAACAAGATAATGGACATATAACAGTGATTTTTAAAGTCCAAGTCATCATATCTTGGGATCAAACATCTGGAGCTGGAAAGGACCTTAGAGACCATCTAGTTCAGAGCCTTCATTTTACAGCTAAGAAAAATAAAGCCTAAGGGTGAGATAAGTGACTTGCCTAGGTTGACACTAATGGTAAGCCATCAGGGGTAGGATTTGAACCCAAGTCCTTGTTCTTAATAACAGCCTAGAATCAAATTGTCTACTTTGACTGTTATACCACACCATTGATTCCCATTGATTTGGCAGTGTACCAAAAACACCAGGTCATTTTAAACATCAACTGTTGTGATATATTTCTCATCCTGTACTCATACACTTGTTTTTTTGAGCTCCAGGGTATTAGTTCCTGTGATCTCATCATACTCACGAACTTCACTTTACTAGAATTTGTCCATAATTCTTGCCCTGTTGAGATCATTTTGGATCTCTCTTCTGCCATCCAGACTTTTAGTCACCTACTTGAGTAGTATACTCCACATCATCTATATGCCTTCATTTGATTTATGAATAAACATGTTGAACAAGATGGTGCCCAGATAAATTGGGAGCCATAATTAGAGGTAAGATCATGAAACCAGAAAATTCCTATCAGGGATAGCTGGAGGCCTTGGATTCAGTAGGAATTTTAGCATAGGAGACAAGTGAGTAAAATGTCTGCCACCACCCAGATTGAATATTGTCTTTGAAACGGCGAGACTTGGAGTCAAGAAGACATGATTTTAGTTTTTGTCTTA
Organism: Phalanger gymnotis; assembly: GCA_028646595.1. Taxonomy (NCBI): domain Eukaryota; kingdom Metazoa; phylum Chordata; class Mammalia; order Diprotodontia; family Phalangeridae; genus Phalanger; species Phalanger gymnotis. Next base: position 371,783,297 of record CM053622.1, read on the forward strand.
AATACTTAGTAGCTATGTGGCCCTCAGAATTCCCCAAACTCTCTCATCCTCAGTTTCTTTACCTAGAAAATTAAAATAATAACAGCAACCAACTTACAGGATTGTTGTGAGGATCCAGTGAGGTCATATATTTAAAGAACTTTGCAAATCTTAAAATGCTGCATAAATGTCAGCTATTGTAGTGAAGTTAGAGACAAAAAGATAATCCTGTCACTACTCAGAGTCGGGGAATATGGGAGAGTTAGCATAGATTACACAGCAAACATGTTGACTGGTCAGAGTGAAAAGATATTAGAGAGTAATATGCTGAGAATAATGTAATATTTAAGCTATCTATAAACATCAACTTAGCTGTTCACCTTCAAAATGTGAGATTCTTATCTAGTGACCAAAAAGTGACAAGCTATTAGAAGAAATGAATTATTTTAATCTTGACAATCTCAATATAGAGGAACCAGACTATAAGAGAAAGTTACTGCTAAAGATTATTCTTCAAAGGGCAAATAAAGGAATTAGTTTTGTCCTGATTCTAAAGATAATAAGAAATATTTCTTCTCAGGATATTTGAGCACCTCTCATGATAAGCATTTGTGAAAAGACCCCATGAAGATAACTACAGGTTAGGTACTGGCAATCTGGTGCAGAGGATAACAAAGTCAAGAAATTGTGCAAAGGACTTGATAAGACTCTTGACTTATTGGAAATAAACTAGGTGACAAAGGTGAGCCAAACAGGAGGACACACACACACACACGTATGTATGTGTATATATATATATATATGTATATATATATATATGTATGTATGTGTGTATATGTATGAAAATACAGTTCAGGAATAAGAAACAAGAGGGATGAAGGAATCAAGGCTTATAGATGATACAGAAACCTTATAACTAATATATCATGAACACATTCTTCAAGAAGAGAGTTGGGAGTTGTTAGACATGGCAAGCACCAAACATATTAAATAATGAAATTCATTATATTTTAATAGTGTAAATGACCAATTATTCATATGGGAGTAATTTTAAATAAAAATATTTGCTAATATTCATTCCATTTGTTTGTTAGAACAAAGATTGAAATAAATTCCAAATTAGATGCTATAATAAAAAATAAGAAAAAATACAGTCCCAACAGTGAAAATTTCAAGCTGACTTATTTATATAAGGGGTACATGAAAAAAAAAGACTATTACTATTTCCTAAAGACACTTATTGTCCTGTCATTTCAGTCATGTTTGATGCTTTGTGACCCCACTAGGGTTTTTCTTGGCACAGATACTGAGGAAACTGAGCCAAACAGGGTTACGTGACTTGCCCAGGAGCACACAGCTAGTAAGTGTCTGAGGAGAGATTTGAACTCAAGTCTTCCTGATTCCAGGCTCAGGACTCTATCCATTAGCCTATGTAAATCCTTAACAAGGAGGACAAAAAAGCCTATAAATTGCCTCCATCAGTAAACCTTTGATTTTCTTTCCACATGGAAAGAAGTGACAGCCAAGGGCAGCAACAGTTTAGACATAAACACAGTTGTCAAATCTTACAGGGGGATGGTGGAAGTTATGAGTAGTATTATTTCATCATACAGCAAGCAACTACAGAGGGAAAACATGTTTTTAGAAAGACTGTTGAGAAACCCAACTAGACAAAATCATTCTGAGGGGATTTAAGGATCTAGAAGGCAGGCACTGGAAAGATGAAAATATTCTTGAGATTTTTATAATAAACTCTTTTCTTCATAAATGGCAGTGAAGTTACCCCATTTGGAATGTAATATCACAGTCTAGATATGCTACATGAGGAAATAGAAATATATACCAAAAAAAGGAAAAAAATATGGGAAGAATGCCATTATTAGACCAGGTATACACAAAGGAAGTCCATGCTGGAGGCAACATAATTGTAAGGGTTTCAAAAGATAGATTCTCAAGATATGAAAAAGAGAGAAAATAGCAAAGTCTTGGACTAACAAAAGCTCTGGTCTATTACTCTCCCCAAAAAAGGTTGCATAATATATTAATAAGTACTCATATGTATACCTACTTTCCTGTTTCTACAAATAATTTTAGAATAATAATTTTCATAAGCAGGTTATTCTTAATAATGATATGAGAAGGTAATAGCAGGCTTTTACAAAGAGAATTTTATAGAAGACCATATGTTTATAGGTATAGAAAGGCATAGATAATACAAGATAGCATCCTGTCTGTTGTTTCTTGACCCTAAGCACTATTTGATTCAGAGAGTAAAATACAATTTTAAAGGTTCTTTTCAAAAAGGTGCATACCAAGTGTATGTCAAAATCATACACGACTTCCTGAAAGATAATGACAAATGAAGATAACTAACTTGGGGCCTCGTTATTAAATCTAGTGAGACTTAAAGACAGGGATTGCAGTCATGGAGAATGTTCAGCACAGAATTCAAATGGAAGAGTCATTCTCAATAGATGGTGCATTTCTCCAGATACTCATGTTTTTAGATAACATTGTACTATTTGCACAGATTTTTATGTTATAGTCACCTAAAAATGATTATTAGCTAGCCAAAGGAATTTGACCTAACCATCTACACAATACAAAACAAGTAGATGAAGAGTGACTGCTGTTCAGGCTATAATTTGCAGTTGGGTGGACAGCACATAGAAATGGTCCATTGGTACATGTATCTTGATTGCTCAGTGTGCATGGATGGTGAGCTAAATCCAGATTTAAATAAGAATAGGAGAAGGGGCTAGATTGTCTTTGGGAAATCATGCAATGCTTTTATTGACCCAAAGCTTCTCCACAAAACAGAGGCCCATCTTTTTTTACAGCAGTATTCTTCAGTTGGTAATATATGGTGGCAAATCATGTGATGCCAGTCTTTGAAAAACTAAAATTGAAAGTCACCCAAAGAACAATAGAGAATGGTGATCCACCATGTTGCATGTTGGGTGTGAGGAGGTTGCCACACACTGTCAGTAAGCAATTGCACAGAAATAAAGAATATCATCAGAGAGATGTTTGACTAGAAAGGAATAAGCATATAGAAGAAAGAGTGCTGGGCTTGGAGTTAGAGGGCTTGGGTTCAAGTCCCTACTCTGCTCCTTACCACCTTAGCCAAGTCACTTCATTTCCCTGGGTCACAAGTTCCACATATGTAAAATGAGGGGATTGGGGTAGGTGAATTCTAAGATACATTTCAGCTCTTAATCTGTGATCCTGGCATAACTATGGACAGTTCACATGCTCTGATGTTAAAAGACCTAGACAAGGGATTCTTCACCTTTTTTGTGTCCTGGATTCTTGGTCTGGTGAAGCAAATGGACCCTAAGTTAATAAAATAAAATACCTAAGTTTAGAAATGAAACCAAAAGTTATTCAGGATAGAAGCATACTTTTCATTCTATCTAAGTTCATGGACTCTCCTGAAATCTATCCATACACATAAGCTGTGTACTTCATTTTTAAGAATCCTTCATCTAGTGGAAGGCTTCTAGCTAGCTTGTCCTGGTAGACCCTCCATGGCAGACTTAGGGGAGATCTTATGTCATGGTTGCAGAGGATAAGAAAGTGTAGCTAGGTTGTGATCTCTATAACTGGAGAGTTTACACCTTGAGATGACATGTCTGTTGAATTGTATTAAAATGTTATGAGATGCAATTCAGTTGTCTAGGAATGTATAGGAAGTAGGAACTTGGCCACCCCTTACCTGTCACAGTAGGACTGTTGGGAACTCCATAATAGAGCAGCAAAAGTAGGCCAGATAGAACGTCCCACAAGATTGGGCACACTTGGTAGTAGTTCTTCTTTTGCATGCATTGCTGGATAATTGCATTGGGTTGTTCAGTAGACATATATAATTAGAATAACTCACCCTGAATGAAGACAACCAAGAATTCTGAAAATTGACCAATCAGAACAAGCTTATGCCTTGCCAAGTTTGGACTGAAGACTCTGGAGGAACTGTAATGTTGTAGCCCAGTACCTTTCCTCTCCTGCAACAGACAAATCTGTTAGTTAGCAATCTCCACTTTAAGAGAGGTTTTGAACATAGATAGCATGAGACATAAAGCCATTTTTTTTTCTTCCCTTCCGTGCTTGCTGGAAGATCCTCAGACCTTAGCTTTCTTTTCTTTTTTTTTTTTATTTGTAAAGTGTGTGTCAGTATGTGTGTGTAGATAACATGTGTGTGTTTCCCGCATAGGTGATATGTAGGTATATGTCCAAATTCAGTTAATGAAGACTTCCATTTCTTCCTGGAGGACAACAAAAGAATGGGACAGAAGGCTAATCACTCTGCTTTCTTTAGAATAGGAGTACCCATGTAGAACTGTATCTATCTGCCCCTCTAAATATTGCTACTGTATGAGAATGATTTTTTCTCTCAGATTCAAATCACTTCTTTAGTCACTATCCCTTAGAGGACAGGGGTACCGAAAGCTTATATAAACAGTTGACCTCTTCCCACCAAATGCTAGTTACACAAAAACTATCACAAATTAGTGAATAGCAAGTAAACCCATTTATCCAATTTATAGCAAACAGAAATCAAAGGTTTACAGATATACCAGAAAATAGAGTGAATGAACTTTCTGATTGGGAATGAAGGATCATAGAACAATCAAGATATTATCTGTGGTTTTACCCATAGGGAAATTCCTTGAAGGCTCTAGGAAAACATACTAGAAATCAAGGACGTTTGAAGAGCTGGCTTTCCTCTCTTTGTCTGTCATTTTAGCAAAACCCTTTCCCTCTCTCCCCGGAATCTCTTCTCAAAGAAATTCTGCAACCATATGTGTCCTATCCCAAAACAGGAAGGAACATGAAGGTTCCCCCTTTTCCAAGCTCTTGCACCAACTCTGCCCTTCATGCCAGCATCATTCCCTCCACAATCAGATTCTTATGCAAATGCTCCAGGTTTGAGATTGTTACATACTTTTACCTCTTATGGCTAACTGCTGTAGAAAATCCAATCTCCATCCTTGAACTGTAAAATAAATATAATTAAATTGATCCATATGAATTAGCTAAATAATTATCTTCCAAAAATAAATATAGCATATTTAAATACTGTTTGCCTTCCTGTTTATGCCTATAATTTATATATGAGAGGTTATAAAAGTTATGACAAACTTAGTAGAAATGTGAAAGATTCATGTAACTAACTCAGTACATGCTGGTAGACTAAAAGGACAAATTCAAAACTTCAGGACTAAAATTGGGTTTGCTTTGCATTTGAAAAGAATATACCAATAGGACATTAATGCAATTATCTGCTTTATCTAAAAGCAATAATAAGATTAGTAGATGACATTCGTATAGAGTTTACTGTGTACCATTGTTCTTTTGGTTGGATAATATATGGATAAATTCCAAGGCCAGTCTGTCTTTCCTGTCTACCCTACGAATGAATTTAGTAAAAGAATGAGCTTTGTGAATTTTTTACAGAGAATTGTAACACCTTCAATTAATTTGATTGGGTTACCAGGAAGTTTAATTATAAATTAAAAGATTGCTATGGCCCTAATTTTGAGACCTGTTTCTCAGGAAAAGGGGGATGGCATAATTAGAATTCTAATTTTAACTTAGGTCATTCTTTGTTTTGAGTTAACAACTTTGATAAAGTCCTTTAAAGCAGACAGATAGTTATGTATACATTTTCTTTTGAACTCTTTTCCACACTCTGTAAACACTGGGAAGTACCAATGTGTTGCCTAACCCAAGCTTTCTCATAAATTACTCATGTGCTCAATTCATGAACTCTTACCTTTGTATGTTTCTGGAGTTCATGTAAAGGTCTGATTTGGTTTCGTTTTCTTAATGTTTCCAAGGAAATATAGTTGTTCCATGATTTTGTTTCATATAATAGATAAGAATATCTTATTAACATGGGATATACAGTTTACATTTTAGCTGATACTACCTTTTTAGCAATAAAAAAGAAGAAAAACTAGAGTAATTTAATATTTATTAAAATAAAAAGTTGACTTTGAAAATACTTGAAAGTGTATTTATATCAATAAATCAATATGTAACAATGACAAAAAGAATACCCTACCACTTACATTGTGCTTTAAGGTTTGCAAAGTGCTTTACACAATATTATCTCATTTGATCCTCACAACAACCCTGGGAGGTAAGTGTTACTATTATCCCCAATTTATAGATGAGAAAAGTGAGGAAGACAAAGGTTAAATGACTTGTCCAAAGCGTTTGAGGCCAGTTTTGAACTCAAGTCTTTCTGAGCCCAGGTCCTGCCCTCTATGCTCTGTGCCAGCTGGATTCCAATAATCACATCGATTCCATTAACTTTAATAGAAGAAACATCAACTGATCTCTTTCAGTTTCAGGTTTCCTCTGACACCAACTCATTCTCTGTACAGTTGCCAAAATGAATCACTTAAAATACAGGCCTGGCTATGTCACTGTCCTGGTCATTATACCCCGATGGAGACCGGTCACCTCTAGGATCACTTCTGTCTGGCTTTAAAGCCCTTTGCCACTTGATTTCAACCTTTCTTTTCAGCTTTATCACATGGCATTCCTTTCACTCATATTATTGTTCATCTAAGCTATCTTTCTTTGCTGTTATTGTTGAGTCGTTTCAGTTATATACAGCTCTCTGTGAATCCATTTGGGGTTTTCTTGGCAGAGATGCTGGAGAGATTTGCCATTTCCTTCTCCAGCTCATTTTACAGATGAGGAAACTGAGGCAAGCAAGGTGAAGTGACATAACCAGGGTCACACAGCTAGTAAGTATCTGAGGCTGGTTTTGAATTCATAAAGATGAGTCTTTCTGATTCCAAGCTTAGTGTTCTATCCCCCACACCACCAGGCTGTCCTTTTCTTTCTTTACTATTCCTCATAGAAGAGACTTTTTTCTCTCTACTTTTACACAAGCTTTTCCTCATTCCTCAAATGTACTCCTTGCTTATTGTTTCCTCTTAGAATTTCCTTCAAGGCTCTGCTGAAAAACCACCTTCTACGTAAAACATTTCCTGACCCCTCTACCCTCTGGTACCTTCCCACCAAAATTACTTTTTTTCTTTTCAGTGTCCTTATGCATGTAAAGTACATGTCTCCCCAAGCTGGACTGGAAGTTCCTTGAAAGCACCGATTGTTTTCATCCTTAGTGCCTACCAAAATACCTGGCACATTTTAGTCACTAATTAATGCTTGTTGCCTGATAGAGCACTCTTGAGTCCAGTGAGAGACCCTATGTCCATAGTCTGAAGACCAACTAGTTGAGTTCAGAGATGCTCCTTACTGGGTTGGCTGTAGGGTGACAGATATTTTCGCACCAACGACTCACAAAGAATATTTTCCAAGATGTAGGGAAGATACAGTAAATATTTGTGGTGGGAATTCCCGGCACCAAGAAAATCATGGACCTTTGAAGTTTTCAAATAAGAAATAACACAGCTCTCTAGCCAGTAAGAAGAGAGTAACTTAATGACTTGAAAGACAAAAGAGTGATCAAATTAACTATTTTTTCAGATTTGATGTTTTAAATACATTTAGCATCATGATATATCTTTAGTAAAAATAAGTTTAGGGTTTAACGTTAATAAATGCCTTCCAGAAGTTTTTATTTTTTCCAGAGACTCTGAAACAAATGTGGGAAAGAAGAATTCATAGTTCAGAGCTCTCATAAGTAAATTAAATAATGAGTCTCAGAAATCTTTGTTGATGCTTTATTTCTTTTTTCCCAGTGTACACATTTCCCACAAGCTGGAATCTAAAAATAAATAGTGGCGAACTTTATTTCTAAAATGTTTATCTTTGACTAACCATTTTTGTCAGTGTTGGTTCTCCAAATATAAGTTCTATCCCCAATTATAAGTTCCATTTGCACTTAATTTTTCTATTAAAAACATAGTATATTGGGTAGAACACTGGATTGGAAATCAAAAGACCATAGTTCAAACCCCAGTCGTGCTGGTCTTAGGGTCGTATGTGGGTGTAGGATGCTGGTTACCTCTCTGAGCCCCAGTGTTCTGATCTATTAAATTCAGGCAAGGACTAGGTTAGATTATCACTAAGGTTCCCTTCTAATTCTAAATCCTAAAACCTGCCTCTAGAAAGCATAATCGCTATACTTATATTAAAAAATAAGGAGCAACTACAAAAATGTTAGCCTTTATTTTTCCCTTAAGGATCAGAGAGATGCAACAAAGTGTAGTGGAAAGAGTGCTGTATTGGAAATCAAAGGACTCAAGCTCTAGTTCCAATTTTGCTCTTTCCTAGCCATGTGACCTTGGAAAAGTTGCAACTTGGAAGGAACCTCAGCAGCAATCTTGTCCAATTATACGAAACCAGCTTTTCCTTGAAGACAACTAAGGCAGAGGAATCTGCCAACTCTCAAAGCAGGCCATCCCTCGATGAGACACTGATAATTATTGGGAAGAATTTTGATATTAAAAAAGATGAGTGTTTCTGGAAGAAGTTGAATTAAAAGAACTTTACAATTTCTTTTTAAAATATAATTTTATTTTTCTTAAATATTTCTTAACTACATGTAAAATTTTTTTGATATTCGTTTTTAAAATTTTTTTGTTCCAAATTCTCTCCCTCATTCCAGCCCCTCCCCCATCCCTTCTGAAGGCAAGCAATATATCAGTTATATATATGAAATCACGTAGAACATTTCCTCATTAGGTGTGTTGCAAACGCAAACACAGACACACACACACACCAAGAAAAATAAATTGTGAAAAGCATGCTTCAGTCTGCATTCAGATTTCATCAGTTCTCTCTGGAGGTGGATAGCATTTTTTATCATGGGTCCTTTGGAACTGTCCTGAGTCATTGTCTTGATGAGACTAGCTAAGTCTGTCATAGTTGATCATGCTTACAATGCTGCTTTTACTACGTACAGTGTTCTCTTGGTTCTGCTCACTTCGCTTTGTATCAGTTTATAAGTCTTCTCAGGTTTTTCTGACTATTTCTTAGAGCACAATAGTATTCTGTCACAATCATATACAATGACTTGTTCAGCCAATCCCCAATTTATGGGCATTCTCTCAATTTCTAATTCTTTGACACCACAAAAGAGCTATTATAAATATTTTTGTACAAATAGGTCCTTTTCTGTTTCCTTTGATCTCTTTGGGATACAAACCAAGTAGTGATATTACTGGGCCAAAGGATATGTGCAGTTTTATAGCCCTTTGGGCATAAGAACTTTGCAATTTCTCTAGAGTTATCCACCATACCCTCTTCCACCTGTTCAATTCTGGGCCCACCTTGTCCATTTGAAGTATCTGTCCAAAGTACACACACACATATGCACACCCACACACATACACACACACTCATTCACGCACACACACGTTTGTGTGTGTGTATATATATATATATATACACACGTGTATGTGTATGTATATGTATATACATACGTACACACTCATAGAAACAGACTCATTCACTTCGTAGTGGTCTTTAAAATGCAAGTAATTTCCTCTGTAAACCGTTAATGCATTCAAGTACATTAGAGAAAGCATGATATTTTGTGAAAAGATATTTCTAAATTTGATAATTGCCAGGTTATTTACTTGTTTTATAAGTTTAGAGTCTTATATATTGTCTTCCCCAAAAGCAGCAGTCACCTGTATACATTTTAAATTCAGGTAAGGTCTCTTGGCCAACTTAATTATCAGAATCCTCATAAATGGATATGCATGATTTATAGGGTGACAAAAGTAGACTAAGGTTTTTCTGTAGAATTGAATGTTATGATATTTGTTAATAGATGATGGTCTAGGGAATAGTAACACTTCAAGACGATATTCTAAAAATATCCTGGAAAAAAGTGATAGAAGCATTGGTTTAGGGGAAAATGAATGTGTATTATGGACATGTGAGTCTGTTTTGGCCAGAGAATTAGATTGTTGCTGAATCTCTGTGATTTTAGAATTACTTATTAATCTGGATGGCCTTTGGTCAGAGGTCTGAGGAGCGGGCACATGAACTGAGCATGACAAATACCATGACCTTGTTTGTTTGTTTTCTCCATGTCTGAAGATCTCACTCTCTGTGAACCAAAAATACACATGACAAAAATTAAGTTTTAAGATTGACTGAGAAGGGTAGGGAAAATGGTGGATGGTGAGAGAGGGAAAATTCTAAAATCAAACATTGCTACGAATGTGTTGCAAGGTAGTAGGTCAGGTCTTTGGCTCAAGGGGACAGTCCTCGGCTCCCTTCCCCCACAGGAACAGTGGCTAGAGAAGCTGTGCCACCAGGCATTCAGAGAAGAGCACTTGCTCAAGGATATCGTACTGTGCAACAATTCAAGAACATCTTCTCGTGCTAGATTTTAAAATAGCACATGAGCTGATTTGTTGATTAGGCCCATTCATTTAAGTGATTTAACACATTATAAACCTTCAGCATAGACTATGCACTACCAATTTGCCCATGTTCCCAAGCTCTCAGTGAGATCCTCAAACTTGTTCTAGGATTATAGGTTTGGATTGTCATTTGGTTACAGAATCTCATCTAGTCTCCAGCTGTGCTAAGAAGGCCTACCTGGATTTAGGGTCATTCTAGAGTTCTGGAAGTTAGAAAACAGGTTGGTTCTAGGATTCCCCCCAATGCCTCTAGTTGCATGAAGCTTTCAAAACTGTGCAAAAAAAAAATCGATGTCATAAATATTTGCATTTACAAATAATACCAATACAAATTCAGAATAAAACATGAGACCAGCATATAGTATATAGTGGCAGCTGCCCAGTCTGTGGTGGCATCAGTGACAGCTAGTTTATTCTAGCACATACTTGGCTGGATAAGTCATTCTGTACAGAATCAGAAAGAAAATGCAAATTGCATATAACTACCCAGATTGGGGGAAAGGGGAGGGCGGGAATAAGCTACCATTGCTGATGCCAACAATGGGCTGGTGGTAAGAATATTAGCACTAAACAAAGGAGAATGCAACAGTTCCAAACCAGGCAGTCAAATACGGCTTGTTTCATGTGTGAAACTTCTCCCCACTCAGGATCTGGAAAGCTGCTGCAGCAGGAAATAGTTCCAAAGTGGGAAGCCCTGCTGCTAAGAAACTTACTTCCTTGTCTTTACACTTGAAACTAACAAGTTCTATGTTTGTCATGATTGTTTGACTTTGGAAAATGTAATATTAATTGAACAATTAATCAGATCCTTAAGATGTGTAAAGAAAATCACCAAGTTCCCGAATCATATTTGAAAATAAGTGGGAACACCTGTCTCCACTTTTCATCTCTACAAAATGAAAATGTCCCAAAGAATGGAGTCTGTAAGGCTGGTCTCATTTTCATCTATCTCAGAGGGTTTGTATCCAGACATGGAACAATTCCATGTATGCTCTATCTTTTTGTGATTTTTATGGACTTTGTATGACCACAAATCTTTTCTTTTTTTCATATTGAAGAATTCTTATTTTGTTAGCCAGTCCTCAAATATCATCTGCTTAGTTCTCTCAGTTATTTTATTTGAACTCTTTAAATTGTACCTATGCTGAGGTTTTCTACAAGTGCAAGAGTTTGTTTTCTTTTTGGCTTTTGGTACCCAAATTTGGTGATAACCCAACATTTGGTTAGCTGTTTTGATGATAAAAGCTTGTTGAGCTTATACTTTCAGGAAGGAAGAAGTCTATATTCATCAGAAATTGATTTTTCTAGCCTATTTTTTTAAAATTCATTTAGTAAAAGGAAGCTCATGTTTTGGAAAGAAAATAAGGTTGGTTTTGGATATGTTAAGTTTAATGTGTTATCCAGACACCCTGTAGATGGTTGGTAATTCTAGTCTGGTACTCCAGAGGGAGGGTACACACTCATAATTTATATGACAATAAATTAAGGAGTGGCACATATTATTCATCTCAGAATTCAGTTGTAAAGTAAAATGAATCTCTGAAATACGGTTGATGTGGGTCAAACTTAAAGGAACTGTTCACATTTTTTTTTGGTACTAGAGTTTCTATATTGAATAGTTTCCAAGAAGAGAATAGCTAGGGTTTGGAAAAGCATTGTATTTTATAGAGACATAAGTGTAGAAAGATGCTTGCTAAGACAGGCTTTGACCTATACCTATATAAAAGAACCAACTGTGCTTTAAAAAGGAACTCTCAGATCACAAAAAATTTTTTCTCCCCCTGCCCCAAGTGTGGGAAAACTTGAATGAATCATAAAAGTTCTTCCTCAGGTAATCCTTGGTGCTAAAAATGAACTAGAGCTCATATTTTGCTTTGTTTTAGGTCACCATGTAGATAAAGCCTTAAGAGTATAGAGCAACTAATTAAGGAAGTGTAAACCATTAAAAATATATTCAGCAGCTCCAATCCACTTTCCACAGGAAATAAGACTTTTCCTTTAGTTTTAAGGGGAACAGAAACAGCAGAGCCTAGGATCAGTCGGGGTGGGAGTGGGGGGGTGTGCTGGTATGATTCCTATTGACTTAAATATCAAGATAATTTAGGTAAAAAAGAAAGCCTACAATGTTTAAATAACATTTTGCTAATACAATTTATGTTGTTTTCACAAAAGGACTACTTCCTTTTTTTTAAACAAGAATAATATGTTAACCTCAGCTACAGTTAGAAAATTTTAATGTTACCAAATTTTAGATATATTACATATTATAGGTTAGTGAGAAATCACTTAACATCTTGAAGTTTATTCTTACAATAATATTTAAAGGATTTGCACATGAAACCCTAATCAGTATTTTAGTCCACAACATCAAAAATGTCTGGGGGAATTTTCTTTTGAATGTACAAAGTAATTACCTAATTCTGTTTAAAGAAAGGTAATAGAAATATACAGGGCTTTTAAAGTTGAATGATTAAAATGTCCAAATGGAGTTATACCTTTTAAAAAACTGAATGTCTCCCAGTTTTTTAAGGAATCATGTCTTCTCCATGTGCACGATAGAATCTCTTAAGATCTCATTTGGGAACATTTTTGGCTATGTGGATAGTTCAGACATTGAAACAAGCCGAATATCAATCTCCTTCAGAAACTGTATAATTTTTGTCATTCCTTTCCCCACACTACTTCCTAACTTGTTAGCATGATATGTGAGTGATATCAGTTGGAATGGTGATGTTTCTCTTTTATGTAGCCATTGTATATAGGAACCATTGCCAAAGGGATATTGTATTCTTCCAGACAAATTTACTTAGAAAAAGTGGAAAATTATTAAAATATTGTAGGTCTCTAGATATTGGTATAATTGGTTTTTTTATTCTTAATAAACACATTAAAGTTCTGTTTAAAGTTTCACATTGTTTCATTGTGTCTCCAGGAGGCATCAAATCATCCCAAAATAATATGAAAATAAGCATATTCTAGAGGGAAAGAGACATAAAGCATACAGTGATTAAAATATTAGGCATAGCAATCAGCAATTTTGATTCCATTCTCTGTTAATATCTCATTTGACACATTGAATATCTATAGTTTATATCTGTAGTTAGTCAAGCATGGAGATGAAGCAAATTTTAAATTTTAATCAATGAGCTGACAGATTTTTCCCACCTCCTAGGGTTAAGAAAGACTGGTATATAGCCATGGACAAAGAGCAAAGCCAAGATCATTTTTAAAAGAGGATGAACATTTTGCCATTGATCTTTGTTTAGAATTCATGTTTATCTCAGCTGTGGGCATTGAGTATTCTAGGCCAGTCATGAGTGACCCCACTTGTTAAACCTTTCTCTCTCTCTCTCTCTCTCTCTCTCTCTCTCTCTCTCTCTCTCTCTCTCTCTCTCTCTCTCTCTCTCCCTCTCTCTCTCTCTCTCTCTGTGTGTCTCTGTTTTTGTATGTCTCCCTTTTAAGCATCTAGTTAGTCTGAAAAAAAAGTTGGCAAAGTAGTAGTTTCCTTAAACAGTGCTATTTTAAGTACAAACTCATGGTGTGACTCTGATGCAACACCTTCCTGGTCTATGGGTCAGAAGCAAGGCTTTTTGATTGGAAGGTTCGAAGCAGTGTTATTTGTTCTCAGTGTTGGTCTATCAAAGCTAATGTATTGCCAGAGACATGTGATAGGTTTATTTTGCAAATACTGAATGGAAAACAGTAAACATTATAAATATGAATGTTAATTATTTTAAATCATGTCTATCTGACATTTAAACAAATCAGGAATATTATTGCAGATTCCTCCTCAAATTCACAATGACCAAGCATCAATGTTTTTTGTTTTGTTTTGTTTTGTCAGGGTGGCCCTCTACATAACTTTTCAGAAGACTAGCAATTTATATATTGGTTTATTGTTAGTGGAACCATGCCAACTTTTTTTTAACCAGTGTCGAAGTAGTAAAAATGTTAGTGGTAGGTTAAGGTTTAACTTTGAATATAAACAACCAAATTAAAAAAAAAATTAAATACTTTGCAAATAATTTCCAGACTTAGGATCCCAAAATTTTGTAGTATAGTCAAGACTTTGCTCACAAAACTACTGTTTTATTTTGGTGTTTGGATGGCATATAATAGGTGTTTAAATAAATATTCGTGGAATGTTTTTAATTACTGTGCTGACCAACATTGCTCTGTTTGCATTTTTGAAATGCAAATCACTACCTAAAACAATGAGCACAACGCTCATTATATAACCTGGTAAACACACCAAAGGGATACATATGATAATGTACAATAGGTAGGGAGCAAAAGGAGGCAAGACAGAAGAGAAATCCAGACTTAGTGTTCTAGGAATATTTAAGCAGGGAGATAGCAAGTCTTATTTCCCAGAGGAGGTGGCACCTGATGAGCCTTGAAAGACTCCGGTAGGCAGAAGAGGAAGTGTGTTCTGGGCATAGGGAAGTGTCCACCCAAGAGGTAATGGAGGCCTGAGCTAGGTTGGTGAAATTGTGAGTAGAGGTAAGACGAAGGGATGGTAAAGATGTTTTGGTACAGTAACACTAGAAACAAAGAATTATAATTAAGTTGTTAAGTCTTTTTTCAGTCACGTCTGACTCACTGTGACTTCATTTGGGGTTTTCTTGGCAGAGACACTGGAGTGATAGGCCATTTCCTTTCCCATCTCATTTTACAGATGAACTGAGGCAAAGATAATTAAGTGACTTGCCCAGGGTCACACAACTAGTAAGTGCATGAAGCCAGATTTGAACTCAGGAAGATGAGTCTTCCTGACTCCAGGCCCAACACTCTATCTGCTGTGACACCTAGCTGAATTGTAAACAAAAAATTAGGTAATTAATTTGATAATTATTCTGTGTTTATGGGGCTTTCCACAATGTAGACATGACAAATTCCTTAACTGTTATTGACATTAGAGAGTATTGCCCCACAATTATGATAGATTCCTAAAACTAAAGAAAAAGGAAATCATTAGAACACATTTCTAACATGAGAAAGAAACTCTTTTCTAACATGTCCAGTGAGAAGCCACTGGAAATTCAGTGTTGTAGTAATGGCAAAGCTGAGCCTGAATTAGACAGCTAAAAGAGGGAGTGGAAAGAAGGTGACAAATAGAATAGAGTTGAACACATTTAGAGATAGAGGGCAAGAAGCCCCAAAAAGGGCAGAGTTGGAAATGAGAGAGAGTGGGAATAATTGTGGGAATGAGTGATGGAAGGAGGGCCCAAGAAAAGAGAAGAGGGAACAAAAGTGAGAGAACAAGTGCTTAGAAGAGGCCCATCCTCCAAAACTAAAAGAAAGAAGTAGAGAGGAATTTGAGGAAGATGATTTCACATGGCCTTGATTTATTAGTAAGAGGCGAGGATATTTGTTCAGAGAGAGAATGCTGGGCATGGGATTGGGAAGAGAGAACGCTTGGATGAGGTCATTCTTCCTTCCCCCTCTCCCCCAGTTCATTCAGCCAACAAATATATACAATGATACTTGCCCTCTTCCAATCACAGACCTAGACTTGTAAGAGTCATAAGAGCCTTTCTAGTCTAATACCTCTTACCTCGAGGAGCTAAATGTCAGGTTGGGAAAATAAAACTAAAGTCACATGAAGCAATTAATGAACAATCGAAGATTGTACATAATTGTTAAATTATGTGGTATAAATTATTTGCCCTAGAAAGTCATAAAGAATGGGTAAAAGTTACCAGGGAAGCCTTCTCTGAGGCCCTGAACTTCAGTAGACCCTTAAAGGATGGATAAGATTTAGTTAAGGTGGGGAGAAACTGCCATTTCAAGCAGTGAGAATATGAACAAAGGCCCGGAGTTGGGACAGAGCATTTTGTATTCATGCAACACTGAACTTCTAGACTAGAGCAAGAGGTGTGCTCTCTCTGTGTTTTATATTTAGCTCTTAAAATTCCTTTTTTTGCCACTAATGTTTTTAGATATATTTTTTCATGATTCTGCTCAATTACAATGTTTTTAGAAATTGTCATGGAATTTAGTTTAATTTTCTCTGGGACAGATTTCTAAGATAAATAGAATCTGTTTTGTGGGGAAGGTGATGATCATGTATAGGGGAGTCCTGAGAAAAACATCTCTAAGCCATGGAATGTTGGTGCTCCTCATTGTTAAGACTTTTACAATCCTTGTTTTAACTTTTACTTCAAAATGTACTTTTCCATCACTTTTACTTTTGCATTGAATACATATGTCCACTAAGGGGCACTCTTTCCACACTATGTTCCTTCAAAAGTTAGAAATTCCCAGAATCAGCTCTACATTTTTGCTTGACCTTTTTTTTTTGTTTGTTTGTCTGTTTTGTTTTGTTTTATTTCAGTAACATGGTGCTTCCCATCCCCTTAACCATTCTGCCACTTTACCCTGGCTTTCCAATAGCAGTAGTTATTGATATAAATAATGAAACTTGCTTATAAATATTAGATTGATATGATTCTTGATCGTGCATGTATATTATTCAATTCCGTCATTTTTTTTAGTGGTTTTCGACTCTTCCTGATCCCTTTTGGGGTTTTCTTGGCAAAGGTATAGGAGCAGGTTGCCATTTCCTTCTCTAGTTCATTTAACAGATGAGGAACTGAGGCAAACAGGGTTAAGTGACTTGCCCAGGATCACACAGCCAATAAGCATCTGAGGCCAGATTTGAACTCAGGAAGATGAGTCAAGAACATGCATGTTATATATGTGCATAATTACAAATGCATAAGTTTAGCATTTTAGAAGAATTCAATCCACATGGTTGCCAAGAGTAATGAAAGAATTCTAGTTATACTTGAAAAATCATTGTCATAGGTAAATAGATGCCAACTACTGTTCATCCTTCGTTTTTTAAAGAGGACCAGTAACATCATGAGTCTATGTCTTGAGGCGTGCGTGGATTTAAGTGAGGTTGAGTTTATGTCTCTCAGTCCCTACTACTTAAATTCTTCCCTTCCCCTGCCTCAAAAAAGGAGCTATGAATTATAAGCACAAGCACAAAAGAAGGAAAGCCAATTAAAAAGGAAACTTGGGAGTAATTTTGTGAACGAAACTTGGAATTTTTAAATTATCAGAAAAATAAGAGTGTGGGGGTGTGCGTTGGAGGGTAAGGGTTGTGCCGACATAGCGCATTTTTGAAGAATGAGGCTGGTTTTCTCTGGTGTTTAAAAAGCTGTCTCTACTTCATAGAAAGACTATATATGCAACTTACACAGACTTAACTACATGTATTCAATATGATTACTATTAACGATGTTTCCACGAAGAATTTCTTGTATTTACATAGTTTTTACATTTAGTAATGTAGTAAAAGAAATTCGTCACTCATTTTTGTAGATAGTTTTAAATGTCTGATCTCTAGGATATGCCATGAACCAGTAAGATACTTCAGATTGAAACCAGTGGCTCTTTCGTAATGTTAGTCCTATGGCCGCACACAGCTGATTCAAAGGGAAAGTTTCTAGGTTAAAAGTCACGTTCACCTGGACAAAAACATGCTTTTGGTTTTATAGGAACAGTTGCAAAAATAAAGATTCCGTCAACAACTGACAAGATCCCAAACCAAAAGAAGAGTAGATTTTCCCCCCAACTGTGGTATTTGCCTAAGCAGAAATTAATGAGGGAGAATCATGTTCTGCATTCTCAGCAAGAAGGATCTGAGAAAATGTGCTTGTGGTTTTCGAGCTTGTCTTTCTTTGAAGATGTTAAGTATCAAGGAACCAGGCTTCTAACCATACAGACCTAACAGTAACCCCAGAATTAGTAGTGCCTTTACCCAAATTATAAGAAGTAGATGCTTGCCTTTATTTGATGCTATCTACCAATGTTGTGTTTGCTCAGTCCCAGGTCTGAGCTGGGAGATTAAGTGTGTGGGTACTTTTATATGAGTGTCCAATTATTATAAGAATCTTATTTCTCTAGTGGGTGATTGAAAGAAAGTGGCCCTGCTACTGATGCACTCCTCCTGAAACAGCCTCTTTAAACAGGCCAAAGGGACTGCAGCGGAGTCACTTTTTCCTGGATAAGAAAAAAGGAGCAATTGGTGGAGCCTTCGTTCCAAAGGCTCTTCTGATGTTGATTGGGGCACAAATGACCTCATATTTCCTGGCAGTCCTTCCCTTAGCACTACTGGCGGTCCTGCAAAGCCACCTCAAGTCACTCGGTGCTATTCTTTGGAAGATTTACACTATTTGATTGTGGCTTCTAATTGGCAAATTGATTTCCTAGAGTAGTAAAATATAGTCCTTTTACCCTCAAATGAATCTTGCTCTAGACAAAATGGACAGAAAAAAAAACCTAAAAAGTGTCAGAAAGTTCATGGTTCATTAATCTATCAACAAGTATTTTATTAAGTAAGCGCACTTGTCATACACTGGGAACATAGCATTTCTTTAGGATTTTAATGACTGATGTGATCTCGTGCTTATCACTCCCCTTTTAGCGCTAACATTCTGCTATTTGATGAAGGGCCTCTCTACCCTTGAGCTTTCTGAGGAAGCTTTTTATGCTTTCCCCTGACAGCTTACCTATATCCAGTCTCTCCATATGTTGTTTGTACCTCATTATTTATTGGCTGTCTCCCCCATTATTACATATACTTCTTGATGTCAGGAGGCTGGGTTTTTGTTTTTTGCCTTTCTTTCTGTCCCCAGTACTTGGTACTTGTGCTTTCCCTCTGTTGATTATTTTCTGTTTATCCTGAACATAGCTAGTTCATAGCCAGTGTTTTTTACATTACTTCCTTCATTAGGCTGTGAGCTCATCAAAAGCAAGAACTTTCTTTTGCTGATTTCTTTGTATCCCCAGCACTTAGCACAGTGTTCAGCACATATTTGGCACTTAATAATTCCTTATTGACTGACTGACACATAATAAGTGCTTAGTAAATGCTTATTGACTTACTAACCCCCCAGTACCCTGGAGAATCTCCCTTTATTATTTATCATTTGGGGTGTAGCTACCTATGTGCCACTTGAGCTATCTGTAATCTATCATTTTTGCTACTTTCTTTTGTAATCCTAAATCTCTACTTAGAATTGAAAGTGTTTTTTACACCATTTCTCACATTCAATAATGTGCTACAGTCTGCTGATGTTTACCATGCATCTTTCCATTGTCCTCTGGATTATTTGTAATTCTAATTCTTCCAAGGTTGTAATATTTCATGATTGGCAACCATAAGGAGAATAGCCATATTAAAGAAGTGGATTTTTGTAGGAGCAGCCAGTGTAGAATTTTTAGAAAGCATTGCTGCATTTCCCAAGAGTAATCCATCCCAGTGTCTTTATATACCAATTTCTAGGCCTAGCTCATTGTCTATCAGTACTGCTGTCAAAGCTACATAAGGTGACCTAATTTAGTGGTCTGCCTCTCTGTACAATAGTTGTATGCTGTAGTCCTGATAATAGGTATTAATCATATACTTGATTTTTTACCCATATAGACAATGAAAGCTATCTTTTTTCCTACTTATGTAAATCTCTTTGAGAAGTCTTTGTAGTATTCCTGGACTCAGTGCAAATAGTACAATCACATAATTTTGGAATCAGAATCTATCTGGTCTTAGATTAGAAACATTTGGAGGATCTTCTCATCAGTAAGAAATCTTTTGGCTCAGACTTTGCGTGTGAAATCTTCTATGACACTAAAGAGAATCTCGGTGAATGGGAGATAATGTAAGATCATGGCATTTAGAGCTAAAAGAGACCTTAGAAATCACCTAGTCCAACCACCTCATTTTGCAGATGAGAAAACTGAGTTAGTAGCTTGCAAAACACAATAATATATGATCTCTCACTTGAAGTTGAGGATAGAGCCCTGGAGTTGAAATCAGAAGATTGAGTATTTAGTCCCAAAGCTCGGGGCCATGAGGATTTGGGGAAAGTGACTTCTTCTTTCATATCAGTGGTAACTATTTTTACTGTATAGGCATAAAATTAACAATGAAAGAAAATAAAAAGAAATGGTGAAGTGTTTTATTGAACTAGAAAAATACGGGTAAATTTTCAGAAAATCATAATGTACCTCTTTCAAGCTTGGCAAATAGAATAGGGAACTAGATATAAAAGCATGCTATCAGTGGAGGCCTCAAAATATATTTTGAAAACAGTAACCAACAAAGATTCATTTTTAATTAGGTGTAAAGTATGCATTTTAGCATCTCTCAATTAAATGAATTTATGAAACTCCTCACTTTTAAGACATTCATTTTCTTTCCCTTACTCAGTTTAGATGTGTTATTGTGATGAGTGAGCTATGAAGATTATGTTAATTTCACTGCATTATTTGTATAATGTAGCCTTCAGAACAGAGCCCTAGAAAATGGGAGGAAACTTGAATGCCATTCTAGACTCTGAACACTGATTGTAATTTGGGTTTGCCTTCTGATACAAGGAGAGGCTGGGGACTCATGCCAGCACTCAACTGAGTAGGTATAATGTGCTATAAACAGTAAGGATAAATGTGATGATTTATAGTTTTTTTTTAAAAGGAGTATTAGCCTTAAAATCCATAACCAGTTTTTCACTGAAGTTTAGCTTATAGGAATATTGAGCCAAAAGAAAGGCATTCATTTTCCTTTAATTGAATTTAAAAATAGTAGTACCTCTCCTCTTTGCTCTCCAGTTTTCAGTATGCTTTCACATGCATTATTATCTTTGTTGATCCTTACAACAACCCTGTGAGGTAGGTAATATGTGGGGGGGGCTCAAGAAAAGAAGTTAATATCCTTCTTCTGGAGAGCTTAAAAAGATAGGGAAGAAGGCTCTTATCTCCCTTCTTCAGAGCTGATACCTATTAATAGTTGACCATGCAGGTATGTGATCCTATCCTTCTGAGTCTAACCTCCTTACACAGCACAAGAATGACAAGTTCCCCAGATTAACTGCTTCATGTTCCTATTTTCATTCTGTCTTCTAAATTTCACCTCAGAAGCTTCACCTCCTCCTTTAGGGCCTGTTCAATGTAAACGGCTCCTAGTATTGCAGAACAGTAGAATTGCAGAGAACTGCAATCACTTCAGAGAAGGAATGTAAACAGGCTGAGAATTCATCAGCCCACACTGTCTCTTTTTTAAGAACTTGGATCTCATGCCAGGTTGTGTTTCACTCTGTCCGTATCTGGAAAATGAGCCTGACTGCATACTATGACAGACAGGAGCATGTTCAGGCTAAAAGCAATTTCTCCAGGAAATAAATATGTCTGTAAAATTGCCCAGATTTTTCTGTAGAGAAAATAAAAAGTCTAAGAGAAGGACATTTCACTCTGACTCAGTGGTTCATCTGTGGTTTTTATGATGCCACAATGCTCATTCTAAGCTAGACTACTATCTGTACATAGACCCTACACAAATACAATGGCACAGTTCCAAACTGTTCTATACTTGAATATAAATATGACCAGAGTATGGAGACAGGTGTTTCATACACCTCTGGCTTGTCTGCCACCTCTCTGGCCATAGGAAATCTCTTTCTGACATCTGTTATAAAAAAAAAAAGTATCTCCAGGTACTCAGTTAGAAGAAGGTACAGCGAGGCTAATGTTAGAGTACTTGGGATAGGCTTGGGGTTTGGCATCAGTACTCTCTCAACTAATTAGTCTTAGGTGTGTGCGTTTGTGTCACTGTGTCTGTATATATACACACACATATATATACACATATCTTCATATGTGGATATGTATATATGTACATATGAATGTTTATAAAGATATGTATGTATATGTGTATGTGTGTATGTGTGTGTGTATATATATACATATGTATATATACATACACACATATACATGTGAACATATATCTATGTATACATTCACTAGTCTCGTCAGTTACATCTGAGGTAGTAGGTAAGGATGCCTCAAAGCATCTTTAGCCTGACAAAATTATGCCCACTTTTTGGCTTCCCCTTTCCCATGCCATGTCCCCATCTCCTCTCTCCTCTAAGGGAGAAAAAGGTAGAGATAGGCTTAGGAATGACATCTAGGCAAGAAAGCCTAGAAATTATTGCATAGGCCTGTAGTGTGGAAAAGAAAGTCAAGTGATGAATTTTGGCCTGAGAGAATCCTGATGTAACCCTATAACAAATTAGGCTATCAGTCCTCAGAAAGTAGGTAGAGAAGGTAGCTATAGTGCCACTAATAAGCTGCTTTCACATTGCCCTGCCTACTCTTGGATTTCTGCAAACATATTTGTTATTTTGAAAATAATTATTAGTTAAGAAATGTCCTTCCCTCTTCAACTTGTTTCTGGAGTCAGAGGAGCTGGGTTTGAAACCTGGCCTTGCCACTTTCTGTCAGTGTGACCTTGCGATATGAACCTCTCTAGGCCTCAATTTTATCTTAGGTAAAAATGAGAGGTTTGGACTTGATAATGGCTAAGGTGTTTTTCTACTCCTGAATCCTTTGAGACAGATAAAATGTATTTAGGACTTAAAACAATTCATGAAAGAAACAGGGCTTTCAGTGACATTTTCCAGCTTCCGATGGACCATATTTGAATGATTTTGGAGCAGTAAGTACTCTTTACTCTCCCTACCTTGCCTATAGAAGAAAAGGAAATGATTTATGAGTGTTCCAGATTCCCTTGGTTAACCTCTCTTTGTTGATATAAATATCCAGTCCTGAGAGATACTAAGCAGTTAGGGAGAATTACATAAAAATAAACAGGGGAATAAAGTTGTTTTGGCCATCAATGCCAGAAGAATAAATAAAATATCTTTGTACCTGAAGCAAAATTGTTAAAATACAATTGCATTTGCTTTGGGAATAAAAATCCTTTTTAGTTATCCATGTCATTAATAGCTTATCAAAGGATGTGCTGCAATATTTGGCAGCTTACAGGCTAATTACACAAGCTGCCTAAGAAGCAAGAAGTAGTGCTCTGTTCTAACTGAGAACAAAAGCTGAGAAACAGAGAGGATGCTGCGAAGGCTGGAGCGAGCCAGTTTGAACCGGCACCAGTTAGTAATGACAGGGAAAGAAGAGGTGGGATAAGGGGAGAGGAGGAGCCCTCAGGAAAAAAAAAGGAAGCATCACATTCCAGCAGAATCTGTCTCCTCTGTGATTCACTGTTTCAGCCACATTAGACAATCTCATTTGAATGTGTGGTTATGAGCAAAACCCTCCCACAATCTCACTGCTCAGAGGAAGATTCAGAAATAGCATTGTGCATTATATTACAACATGGTTCTCTGTAACTCTTTTGCTGATTTTTTTAACTTTATTTTTTGACCGAGCCATGGCCTGTTAGGGTTGATAATACAAATTCATTTGTTTTGAGACATTTTAAAAAATCCCTACCCTCAATCATAAAGAATTCAGGCTAAGTTGTTATTGTTTTTAATGGTTCTCCTCTTTTAAGGTTACAAACCATGTTACACACACTCTCTTAAGGTATTGTCCAGAGGAAATGATAGGGCAGGGCAGGGCCTACGTGAATTGTTGTGTAGGTGGGGATTGACCACAAGATTTGACTCTATTGGGGCAGCTAGGTGGTGCAGTGAGTAGAGCACCAGCCCTGGAATCAGGAGGACCTGAGTTCAAATGTGGCCTCAGACACTTGACACATTTGCTATCTGTGTGACCTTGGGCAAGTCACTTAACCCCGATTGCCCTGCCCTCCCAAAAAAAAGCAAAAAAAAAAAAAAGCAAGATTTGACTCTTATCTTCAGGTCCAAAGGAAAATGAAATCACTACATAATGGAGTTAACCCTAAGATTTAACATGTCTTTGATGACCTAGAATATAGCAAAGGCATTCATTTGCTGAGAAGAGCCTTGTGAATTTAGTTGAAATTTTGATAAAAATAGGGATTCATCCCATGTCTTTCAGTCTGACGGCAGTAAGTTTAGCTTTTGGGAGCTGCCATAAGTAATATTAATCAACTTGCTAAAAGTTGCACTACTACTCCATTCACCATTCCTGTGACCTCTGTGACCAAAATATCCCTCTCTGGGATCTCCCCTACATGTGTTGTCTTTGCTTGTTAGAATGAAGGCTCTTTGAGGGCAAGAAGTAGCTTGCTTTTTTGTGTGTTCTTTTCCTTGGCACTTAACACAGTTAAGTGTTAGCAAAAGGCTTAATGGTACTTTTCCATTCATTCATTCATTTCATTCATTCATTGAAGGGAAAGGATGAATTCTGGCCTTAGGAAAAACACTTAGGTAAGTTAAGATTGTCTTAAGGCATTTGGTCCTAGAGAAGTGAAGTCTCTATTTTCATTGTTTGGGAACTCAAAATGTTATATAATCAGCACATGATTCTTCCTGGTATTTGGGACCAAAGAAAGGATGGATAATCCAGTAACATCGTTTGAATCAGTTACTTCGACTCTCTCACTCACATCCTCTAGCAGTTCCTTCCATATCTCTACTCTGCCACCAGACCAGTCACAAGGAAGTTGGACTAACCAGACTTCCACACATTCATGTTGCCCCTACTCACCTTCTGGTCAATATTCTAGTAAGTGGTGAAATGTGTGAAGGATGAATAACAGAAAGAAGTCAGTCCCAAAGTTCACACTGCAGATTTTTAAAAATTGACCTTTCTTTGGAGAGGGCTCACTGACATGTTTATTCAAGCATATAACAAATTAGCATTTATTGAATACCAAACTTAAACATAGTAGTGAGGTAAGTGCTGAGAAGAGTATTAAAAACTCATTGCAAATTGTATGACACTTTACAGAATAATAATAAAGTTAAATTTATATAGTGCTTTAAGATCTACAGAGTGCTTTTATGCATCATCTCTTTTGATCCTGGAAATAAATTTGTAAGATATGTCGTTCATATGTTAGCATTTCCTTGGCTTAAAAATAAACTAAAAAGTAGCTGTCTAGCCTCCATATGAAAATCTGCAGCAATGGGGAACTCACTATCTCCTGAGTAAGGCTATTCCATAAATTTGTTTCCCCATTGAGCCAAAATTTGCCTCTCTGAAAGTTCTACTCATTTACCCCTAGTTTTCTGTCCTCTGGAGCCAAGTGAAACAAATCCAGTCCTTTTTCTACATGTAGCATATGCTCTGGATCTACGCTCCCAGCTTCCAGTTGCACTGGCAAGTGAGGTCCGCAGATGGTAGATACTTTGTGTCCTCTCAACATTTTAGGGGTAGTTCTGAGAGGTTTGGAATATATTTATCAGATATAACAGTTTACAAGCCCTCAAAGGTTGTACTCTCTCTTTTGATTATCTGTTGATATCAATTAGTCAGACTTAATTAACCTTTAGAAAGTGACATTTACTAAGATTATATAATAAGAAGAGTTGGTACTAAACTTCCTCCCACCCTCAAAGTCTGTGACACACTTTTTCACCAGTACATATAGGGCCCAGAGGAATGTGAGCTCAAGATAAGAGAACACATGGGGCTGAAGAGTAATTCAGAGCTACTGGTTTCTTTAAGTCTCTTTCTCCCTTTTGTGGCATCCTTTTGAATTTCCCCTAAATATGGTATAGCTTTTCTTCTAAGCTTCTTGCTGAGTTTTGAAACTTCCTTTCCTCACTGTGTCCAGTTTGCCTTTGGGTCCTGATGTGGGCAATGCATTAGCTATTCCAGGACTAGTATGCTGATAGCAAAAATCTTCTACTCCTTGAAGTTCACAAAGTCCTCCTATGATAAAGGGGGTGGTGGAGATAGAGGACACAGAGACTAAGGCTCAGTGCCTCTCTCACCTTAGTTTTGCCCCTTTGCAGGTGCTTTCGATCATCCAACATATTAGCTATTTCTTTTTGCGTCATGTTGCACTCAGATTTGATAAGCGTTCCATTGAAGCCTTTATGTAACTCATTGATAGAAATGTGGAACAGAACAGGCCCAAGAACAGATTACTAGAACACTCCACCAGACCTGGCTGATAATAACCCATGAATTACTATTCTTTTGCTCTGGTCATTTTGAGATAGATACTAAGGCTGTGATTTAATTAGCATAGAGAACTTCTGGATTAGAGAACTCTCCATCAATGCAGATTGGTTTTCTGAAATTTATACTCTTAGAGAGTTGGCAGAGCACTGAGAATCTAAGTGACTTTCTCAGGGTCACATAGTTATTATGTATCTGTGGCAGAACTTGAACTCAGGCCTTCAAGGCCAGATCCCTATCCACTGTACTACACTGTCTCTTTGTTAAGCCATATTATCACTTAGCATATTATCATTCAGCCTATATCTCTCCATCATATCCACAGGATATAATGAAATACTTTTTTCATATGTTTTATGGAAATGTCACATTCCTCTGCTGTGACTATCATCTCCTTTTTAAGTGGTCATATATTTTACTTTGAATAATATGTGTAACATGTAGGTGCCTCTCATGTGACACTGGGGCAGTATAGTAGTGCGCCTTCTTCTGTATAAGCTGCTTTCCTTAAGCCTGTAGTGAGACAACATATCATATTTTTTATTATCCAATGAGGGAATAAAATATTCCAGTTGCCCACCAAGTGGCAGTGTCTTTGAGCAATTAGGCCAATGACTACTTCTGTTCCATTCTGGTGTATACATGGTACAACCTTCCTAAATGGTACAGTATCCCTACTAGCTACAATAGGGTACCCAATCTGGCAGTTCCTAGGCTACCTACCATTGATAAATAGCTTAAATCCATGCTATCGAGGTTCAGCATTAGTTAAGGAATGAAATAGAATAATACTCTGTATTTCAAAAATTTAAAAAAAAAACTGTAGCTCCAAATCCCTGACCCTTTGGCTGGGCTCCCTTCACTCTGGTCCTAATCTTCTACTTTCTCATAGCTTAGATATTTAACATACTTTATTAAACATAAAAATGGAAGGAAGGAATGAAAAGGCATTTGTTAAGCACTGACTAAGTGCCAGACACTGTTAGGTACTGAGAATACAGATACAATAGTGTTATATTTCTTTTCCTTGAAGAGCTTATATTCTAGTTGGGGTTGGAAATACATATAGGGGAGTGATGGTCAGAGAAGAGAATTCTCTCTTCAGAATGTCTCTGAAGAGTCACAGGGATGGTGAGTTGATCAGTTGGACAAACAATTGACATTCTCTTTCCAGATACCAGGGTAGTATTGCCCTGAGCAATAAGTAGAAAGTGTATGTGGAGGGGTGGGTTGTTTGGATCAGAGGAGAGCTATGGACTGAGCCAGCTATATATAGTAAACTAGGTGAGTTTGCATTCATTCACTCACCAATCAAGACAACTCAGCTCCAGGGCTAGAGTTTCAAAGCTGAATGGATTAACTGTTCCAGGGACTGAGGGCATTATTTCTGGAGAAGAAAAAAAAGTAAGGGTCCCACAAAGGACTATTTGTTTCTGGCCATCTCCTCAACCCTCCTCTTTCTTGATCTCCCAGTTCTCCAGGTGTGGCCAGGGGAACTCCCAAACCACAGCCTGCACATCATGCAGAAGGAATGGGGGAGGGGGAAAGACTGTGTATGTGGGTCCCAGCTCTGGATCGTGGACTGTGCCAGCTATAGCATACATCCTATGGTAGGGTAATTCACGTGTGGCAATGAGCAGAGAGAAAGGAGAATAACAGAACTCAAGGAGTCCCATACTGCTAGTCCTTCCCCTCTTCTGTTTCATGCCAGGAGTCTAGCTTGCTAATAATACCAGTCTAGGGGAATGATGGTTTCAGTTTATAGAGCTCTCTTTGCTTTTCTTTCTCTGGCTTCTCACCTTAGGCTGGCCTAGAAAGCTGTCACAGGCAGCACCAGCCGGTTTGTATATTCCCAAAGAAAGTCCTTTGTGAGCTGCTTTTCTCCAGTGCCTGTTTCCATAAGGGACACTGAATGAGTCTCTAGCTTTATATAGACTCACTTTTTGTTCGCCGACTGCTGTCGCTGAAGTGAAAACACACAAAGGTTTGGTGCACAGTTGTTGTTATTTGTTGTTTTTTTATATCTAGAAGTGGAATATCTGCTAATAAAAAGGGGAGAACAGAAAGCAAGAGGTGGGGGAGGGGAAGTACTGGCCAGCACAGTTCATTGGAAATACAGCTTCCAGTTTTAAGCTCTTCTGACTGAGGGGGAAGGAAATGGCTTTTTTCCTGCTTAGACACTGGAGAGGGGCAGTCACCAAAGCGGCTTTCTTCAGAGAGATCACAGTCTCAGGAAGTAGGGAAGGGGGTGGGGAGTTGGAAGATTCTAGGAGGGGGCGGGGAATCTCACCAAACCAGATACAGTGCCTCATCTTCCACATCTACAACCAATCATCTCTTCATCATTTTCTCTGAATGAAAGAACCAGGGTACCTTGGGCACCGGCATCTCCCTGTGTGTTCCCAACTTGGAAGATGCCTCCACATACCAAACTCTGCCTCCTTCTCACTCTCCTCTAACAATCACAGACACTTCCACCCATTTCATAATCTTAGTTTTCAGTGGAATCCCGGGAGAGTGTCCGCATCTCTATGGTACCTTATTGCAAGGCCAGAATCCATTGCAGGGTTACATAGGGAACATCAGAGGATAGTCATGAAAGAAGAAGTAGTCTTCCTCTTCAGCTCAGCAGCCTGGAAGGAGTCACAGTAGCTGTTAGTCTTGAGATTCAGAATTGATCTGGATTGCCTCTGCAATTCACATCTCCAGAAGTTTCATTAGGTTTTGAAGTTCTGGCTATCAAAGCAATGGCAACAGGTATGACATTAGCCCTCGCTGTTCCTTTCACCTCATAGAACCCCGAAAGTCGCCCTCACAAAGTTAGCTGCTCCTTGCCCATGTGGCTATCTGTAAATAATGACTATCCCTGGCCTGCTGTTGTCCCCTCTGTGGTGGTCACCCTGTACAACTCTCAAGGACTGTGGAAGAAGAGGAAAAGACCATGCTAACAGAGGAAACAGCTCTGCAGAAGTGCCCCTGAGTCCATTAGAGAATTCAAGAACTTTGCTAGGGAGTGAAACAAAATTCCCTGGCCCCTACCTTAATGAACCCACTTTGTTCTCTCTTCTGAAAACTTAGTCCGTCTTCGCTCTTCCTTGGCACCATTCTCTTTCTCCATGATTTTTCATAGATAGATAGCAGCTCAGCACGCATAGCTACGAGTCTTTTAAGTACCATAGGATATACTTAATTTTGGCCCGGTGATTTGGACTTACTTCCTTGCCATCTCTTTGCTTATCTTTTTATTTGTTAGACACTGAACTTTAATAAATGCCTTTTTTTGTTTGTATTTCTTAGTCTGAAGATAATTTATTTCTCTGTGGATCTAGTGCAAATGGTCTTCTTGTTGTTTCTCACACAAGAAACTCCACTTCTAGATTCTGCCATTTTATCACCTCTCCTCCGTGCTCTCTTCTCTCTTCTCCTCTGCTTCCTAACTTCCCTGGCTTCCTTTAAGGCTCAGAATCCCATCCTCTATAGGAGGCCCCTCACCTCTGCTAGTGCCTTGCTTCTGAGATTACCTTCTGCTTACATTATCGAGATCTTTTGCATGTTCTCTTCCCCATTAAAACATAACCTTCTTGAGGGCAGGGACCATGTTTCATCTTTCTTTGTTTTTCCAGTTCTTAACATAGTACCTGCATAGAGTAAGCACTTAGTAAATACTTGATGACTGATACAGGAGCAAAAACAAAAATAAGGCATGTAAAGTGTTTTCCTTAACATTCTATGAGGTAGGAAGATAAGTTTAAGCAACTTGACTACGGTTAAATGTTAACCACACAAACCCAGTGGCGGAGCTAGGTCTGAAGCTCAAACTTAGGCCTCAGAATTCAATACTCGTTCTTCCTCTTATTTATGGAGTGCATACTCTCCCCACAGAACTGTGCTAGGTGCTAAGGGGAGGACCTAGTTCTAAGAAATATTAGGTAGAAATATAAGACATCATCCTTGATCTTTAGCAACTTTAAGTCCGGTTGGGGGAATAAGACATACATTACACCTATCATTATAATAACAGCTAATATTTATCTAACCCTTTAAGGTTTGCAAAACACTTTGTATATGGTATCTCATTTGTTCTTTATACAACATGGTAAAGGGGGAGCTGTTATTTTTCCCCATTTCATAGATAGGGAAACTGAGGCCAAGAGAGTTTAAGTGATTTGCCCAGGATCACACAGTATATGACTGAAGCAAGATTTAAATTCAGGTCTTTCTGAATCTAAGTCCAGCACATATCCCACTTTGCCACCTAGCTGCCTTAATGATCTATCTATCTATCTATCTGTTTGTATATATATATATGTACATATATGTGTGTGTGTGTTTGTGTGCATATACATATGTATTCTCAGCTACTAATGGAAGGCAATTTGTAATTACCAATAGAAAATGACTGGTGCAGACAGTGCGATCAGAGATGGGTAAAGCTAAATTTGTTTAAAGAATTGGAACTATATGACCAAGTAAAAGAGGGAGGGAGGATCAATTTTGAACAAACAGAACCAATGCAACTAAAATTAGAAGGGAAACTGTTAATTGAAGAAAAAATACTTAGCAAGTTTCTTTTATAAAGGTCTCATATCCAAGACACAGAGGGAAGTGAATCAAGTTAACAAGAATATGAGCCATTTTCCAATTGATAAATGGTCAAAGGACATAAGTAGGTAGTTTTTAGGAGAAGAAATCCAACCTGTCAATAGCTATACGAAAAGAGCTCCAAATTCCTAATAAGTAGAAAAATGCAAATTGATATAACTCTCTATAATGTAAGCAACTCTATGTAATATATGGCTGTCTCAATGTGGTCCACATCGAGGCAAGAACAGGCATCTCTAGGGTCTTTTATCCTCACCCTTCTCCAATGGAGATTTTGGTTCCTGACAGGAAAGGAAGCAGGCAGTTGGGAGCCAGAGACTGGCCACTCTGCTCTCCCCAGAGAGAGGGGCTACTTGGCTAGAATTATATCTATCTACTTATCTAGGGATGTAAATTTTAGGTTCAAGGTAAACTGATGAGTATTTCTTAATAATAATAATAGTATCTAACTTTTATATAGTGCTTACTATGTCTCAGGCACTATGCTAAGTGCTTTATACATATTATCTCATTTGATCTTAATCCAGCAAGGGACGGTTCCCAAGTTTTATATCTAAGACTTGACTTGCTTCCCATGAAATACCAATTCTATAATAAATACACGTAGCAAATAGCAAGGCAACTCATTTATCCAAATTGATAGCAAAACAGAAATCAGAGAAAGCATACCCTATAAGAATATATACTCAGCAATACAGATTGAAATAGCTCTCCCATTGGGAGCAATATAACTTAACAAAGAGAGAGAGAGATTGAGATTTCACCCAAGGAGGAAATTCTCCAAAGACTAGTATAGAAATTTGGGGATAGGGACATGATAGGGATGGCCAGCTCTGCTCATTTCAGCTTCTTCCCAGGGTCTTTCTCTTCCTTCAGTGACCTGAAGAGAGGTTGGAATTACACATCTTTACACATCTCTTTTGATATTGTAAGCCAGGAAAGCCCAGATCTCCCTCCTCTCCCTCACTCTCACCAACTCTGTCCTGCCCCTCCCTCAGGTGCATGGCATTCATGTCCAGCACTGAGGAGAGAGTCTTTTACTAATGGGCTTTGGGGCTTGGGTTACATCTCATATCCTACCTTACACACATCAGATCGGAAAAGTTGACAAAAAAGAAAATGCTGAATGTTGGAGAGACTTCAGGGCACACTGATGCAGGGTAAACTGGTTCAGTCATTCTGGAAAACAATTTGGAACTGTTCCCCAAAAGTTCCTAAACTGTGCTTACTCTTTGACTCAGTGACGCTAATACTAGGTCTATGCCAAAGAATTTTTTTTTTAAATTTGAACAAGCATTAAGCACTTTCTTGCCAGGCACTGTGCTGTATTTTACAAATTCTATCTCATTTTATCCTCAACAACAGCCCTGAGAGATAAATGCTATAAAGAGATCAGAGAAAGAGGAGAAAAACCCATTTGTACAAAAATACATGTAGCAGTTCTTGTTGTGGTGGCGAAAAAAACCCCAAACTGAAACTCAGGGGGGTATCAGTCAGTTGGGGAATGGCAGAACAAATTGTTCTAAACAAATATAATGAAGGATTTATTTTTGCTGCAAAAAAAACGATGAAGAGAATCATTTCAGAGATACCTGGGAAGATTTGAATGAACTGATTGGGACTAATGAAAAGAAGCCCAAGAATAATACTATAACAAATCCTTTTTTAATATGATTTTTATTCCTCTTTCTTTCTCCTACCCAAAGAGTCAACTCTCATAACAAGGAATCAAAAGAGGAGGGAAAAGAGTAGTTCACAAAATTAACCAACACATCAACTGAGTTGACAGTATATGAATGTATGAAGCCCATTGTTTCTTACCCCTCTTGCATTTAAGATTCATACTCAGAGAAGCATATCCTGGTAGGCTGAAACCCAGTGGGCTGGCCAGCCAAATCTTCAGCAAAGGAAATAGTATTGAGTTAATATGGAGGCCAGGCTTTGCAGGAAATTAAGCCAGCCATTCGTCTGTAACATAATAAGTCTAGTTTTTGGTACTTAGGCCTATAAAAGCCTTTAAAAAGTTTTTGTTTTTAATTCTGTTCAACTGCAACAGTTTCATTTGCTCCCTAGCCACAGGGATAATTCTTGACTTTGTTGTGAATCCTCTTTTGAGTGGCTAAAAAGTTAGTATGTTGGTATTGGGAAGGAAAGAAGGAAAAGGTTAAGAGAAGAAATTCTGCATGCATGCATGCATGCATGCATGCATGCACACACATACACATGCACACATACACAAGCAAACCTAGGAAAGTTAGGGTAAGTTGTAATGGTGCCATTTGGCTGGATCTTGAGCTGGCTGCTGAAAATGTGTAGTTATATCACGAATTAGAGGCGCTTTGGAGAGGTTGCAGGTCTCACCTGATTTCTAGGCCTTCTGTTAGCACATAGTATTTTAGATAGATTAATGTGGCAGAATATATTGTCTGTACAAATAGGTTGGAATGAAGAGAGAGGTAGAGAGAGCAAGGTGGGAGAGATCAATCAGAAGGTTATTACAGTATTGCAGATTTAAAGTAATTACTGAACTAGTATGGTGACAGTAGGAATGGAAAGGAAAACAC
Organism: Phalanger gymnotis; assembly: GCA_028646595.1. Lineage (NCBI taxonomy): Eukaryota > Metazoa > Chordata > Mammalia > Diprotodontia > Phalangeridae > Phalanger > Phalanger gymnotis. Next base: position 371,816,658 of record CM053622.1, read on the forward strand.
AGATATTTGAAGGAATAATTGAAAGAGCTGTGTGACTCTGACAAATAGGGCGACAGGGAATACCTGGACATGGATTTAGATGAACCCGAGTTCAAATTTGTCCTCTGACATTTCCTTGCTGTGTGACTCTGGACCAAGTCATTTAATCTCTGTCTTTCTCAGTTTTCTTATCTGTATAACAGGCATGTACCTCCTAGAGCTTTTGTGAGGATAAAACGAGATAACATTTGTAAAGTGTTTTAGAAACCGTAAAGCATTATATGAATGCTATTTATTCATTCATGCATTCATTCATTTGTTTGTTTGTTTGGATGTAGGAACTGAAAGGGAAAGGTTTTTTTAAAAGTTGTGAAGATTCTAAGTGACTAGGAGAATGCTGACAGCATTGTTAGAGTCAGGTGGAGATAGAGAGAAGATGTATTTGATTTTGAACAAGCTGAGTTTGTTACAATGCTGTGTCTAAGTGGAGATATCCGGTAGGCCAACAATTTCCAATTGTTTTAGTTGCAAAATAATAATATTAATAATAGCTAACATTCATATAGGTGCCTACTATGCACCAGGAACTCTGCTAATCCATTTATAAATATTATCTTATTTCATTCTCACAACAATCTTGGAAAGTAGGTACTATTATTATGCCTATTTTACAGAAGAGAAAACAGATAAGTGGAGGGTAAGTGACTTGTCCAGGGTTATATAACTACTTCGTGTCTGAACGTGGTTTTGGACTCAGGTCTTGCTCATTCAAGGCCTGGCGCTCTAAACACTGCACCACCTAGTTGCCCCAGCCTCAATTAGATACTACTGAAAATTTATGATTTTACAGTTTTCCAGGACTCTCTCTCCTCTGCTCTCCAAGGACTAAGGTAAACCCTTAAGGAAGATCTCCAAACTCTGCAAAAGCTTCAAAAGGAAGCAAATGATGACAATGACTTCCCCTGGAGAGCAAGTACATCTTAGGAGTATCACTCACTTCAGGAGAGTTGTGGGAAAGAGGAGATACTGATCCTGAAGCAAGCTTCCGCTTCAACTCTGCTCTTAAAGTCAAAAGTACTGCCATGTTCCCTGCTCTACATTTAATGTTAGGTCAGGAGATTGGTGGATGTGGTGGGAAGAGAAATTAGGAAAGCAGACCCTTTTTTTTTTCCTGAGAATTTAAGGAATTTTTCCAGTGATAAATAAATAGCTTGGAAATGATAGAATTCAGAAACCTGCTTCCATTTCTAGTGCTTCTCATGTTCACTGTGGGTAATACTGTAAATATGTTAAAAGTTATGAAAATTAGACTAGCAATCTAAACTATAGATGCTTTTTACTTTTTATGTGTTTTTCTGCAAAATTTTCTAAGTAAGTTGAATGGAATCCTTTCCCTCTTTATATGGAAAGCAAAATTTTATGGCATTTCAATACCAACATAATTCTTTTAAATTTAAGGTAGTATGTATGAAGCAGTCTTTTGTTTTTGTTTTTTAGAAAACTTTTTTTCTTACCAAAGTTAATATGTACATTAATTTTAGTTATCTAAATGAGCAAACTGCCAGGAATTTCTCAACATCCAAGACTGACACTGCCATATTAATTTAAAAAATACCATTCTATCTATGGCCCTTTATTTATTTGTTTCTTTGTTTACTTGCAATTCCAAATATTTTAATAAAAATCCTTTGCAAGGCATTTAAAACACCATTGATAAGTGGTGAAGATAAACTCCATTGGAGTAGCAGCTAGCCTTAGAGCTGAGGAACTTTCTTGACTTGGGAGAGGATCTGAGTTCCCTGTTTTCTAATCAGTCTTGTGCTTCTCTGTAGTCTTGTATTTCTCTTTTTCTGTGTTAAAATCTCCTTTTTAGTGTCTAGATTTACCTAGCTTCTTCTCTAGGTAAGTATCAGTAAGACAATTTGAAATTTTTACCCCAAAAGGTTCACCTTGGTAGAGGTGGCAATAACAAATTTCTGTTGGGGTCTCCGTGGAGAAACACAGTTAATGGTCAGAAGTCCAGGTATCAGTAGCAAGCCATTAGAGAGTTGCTTTGGGAAAACTCTTTCCTTGCCCCATGATGGCAAGTAAACATGATTAGAGTTGTGCCAGGGGTGATGTTAGCTCCAAATCTCCTTGCATGCTGGCTGTAGGACTTTTTTTTACCATGACTTAACAATTTTCTAGAAGCAGCGAGGTGGCTCAGTGGATAGAGTGCTAGGCGTAGAATCAGAGAAGTTCATATTTAGTTCTGTAACTCTGGAGAACTCACATAATCCTGTTTGCCTCAGTTTCCTCATCTGTCAAATGAACTGGAGAAGGAAATGGCAAACCACTCCAGTATCTCTGCCAAGAAAACCGCAAATGGGGTCATGAAGAGTTGGACGTGACTGAAAAATGACTGAACAATAAAAAACAGCTTTCTAGGTACATCCTCAGTAGGGTAATATCTAGGCATTTTGTGAATCTTTACCACTTGTGTACCTTCATTCTTATCACTATCTGCTGGCTTTGAGATAGTAGCATATACTTTCTCTGTTTTTCCTTTTAATCTGGATTCTAAGTGTAACATACATCTACTTGTACATGGCTCACCAGGAGTACATTTATGATCAAGAATATCTACCAATCACTAGGGCTGGAGCAAGGTGCCAAATGCAGTGCTTTCTAGTCTTCTTGACCACGTTTTCAGCCACATCTTCTCTTTTGTTCTTTGTTTCTTTTTTGACCTTTTTTCCTCTCATTTGGTCATTTTTGTCTTCCATCTTGAAAGAAGAGAAAGAACTATCCATAGCCATTTAAAAAAATGTTGTAAATAAAAGTTCTTCAGATTCCCATACTGTCAAAATAGTTAGTCTTTAATTAGAATTTTCCCACATCCCAAAGATTTCATTTTCTATTTATATAACTCTTAAAGGTCTATGTATAGAGCCAATAGTTCAGAGGGAAAGACATAAACAACATTGCCACTGAGCCCTTTCCAACTCACTCTTCACTTCTTTCTCTGTTTCAGAGAATTTCCAGAAATGTGCATACTGTTTATGTTAATAATTTATCTTTTTAAAAATATGAACTTTGATACTTTGACATTTTCAGAATCTCATTACCATGGGTAATAACCATAGGCACAACACATACTTACATATATAATATATACATATGTAGGTTTTTAAAGTATGTTATCTGCAATCTCATTTAATGATCACAACCCTGTGAGATAGGTTCTATAGATATTATCTCCTCATTTTACTGGATAAGAAAACAGATTCAGAGTGGTTGGTTGACTTGTTAATAGTCACACAGCTCATAACCACAGGTGAGAATCAAACCCATGGCTTTGTGGATTCCATACCCACTGCTTCAATCACTATAACATTGCTCTTCATGTTCCCTCTGCCAACACAGCACACAGTTCATTCACATTTCATGGTTTACGGTTTCTGAAAAAATCATCATTTCGTGGGCAAGTTAATGATCCTTTATGTACATAGCGATGTTCCTCTTTGGAGAACAGGCTCACAATCAGCTACCTTAAAGCCTTTCCAGCTTAGTAAGACCTGTCAGATTTCAAGAAACCAGGACCCTCTCATCATCAAAATGCTCCCTGTGAGCATGACTTTAGGTTAAAAAAGGAAAAGAAAAGCTATTATTCTATAAAGACTGTAAGAAAACATGATTTTTTAAAAAGTTGATTGCTTTTCTTTTTTTAATTAACATTCCTGACTTTTTTCTAAAATGACTTACAGGGCTGAACTTTACTCTATTAGTTTTATGACTTTCAGGAACCAGATTGTCTTTCCTTGTCAATGACACTTGGACTCACTCTTGTTTTCATAAATACCTGTCTTTCTGCAAGTATCCACACTAATTTTGAAAATGGGGAAAATAATTTTTTCTGAGATACAAAGTCAAGTTAAGGTTGATAACTTTCCTGGACCTTTTCCTACAACTAGAAATCACAAGGCCTACCCAATACAAGGCAGAATGGTGTCGCTCCTTTTGTATTCTCAGGCAGCCAGAGACTCCATAAATGTGTATCATGATATACTGGTACTTAAAAACTTTTGAAAAAACCTATGAGTAGTGGCATCTCCTGCAGACCAAAGGAAAAAAGGCTTTACAAAGGCATTCCCTTTGATTACAGCTTTGTAATCTACCAGCAAGAGTTTTTGGAACAAAAAGGGAAGGGAAAGGAAGGGAAGGGAAGAAGGAGAATCATTTCTATATATCACCTACTATGTGCCAGATATTGTGCTAAGCATTTTTTACAAATAATATGTCACTTCAACCTTACAGCAATCCTGGGAGGTTATGCAATTATTATCCTTATTTGACAGTTGAGGAAACTGAGGCAAACATAGGTTAAGTGATTTGCCCTTAGTACCCAGCAAGTAAGAGACCAAGATCGGATTTGAATTCAAGTCTTCCTGATTTCCTGACTCTGGGTCACCAGTTGCTTCAGAAGAGATAATGCTGCTTTTACTGATTATATATTAGGCCCAATCTTTGCTTCTGCATACTCACAATTAGTAACAACCCCAGGACCACTAACCAAAATGTTTATTAAACATCTGAGTATATGCAGCTTAAGTTGCCCCTAAAATGACCCAATATGTAAACATAAAGTTGTGCCTTCTGTTCTAAGTCTATCATCTTCATTTCCCTACTACCAGAACCCTGGACTCTTTCTCTGGATCATATGGCTTGTATACGTGAACTTTATCTTGCCAGGTCACGGACCTTCACATCACTTCCAGGCTTACTATTCAATGTGTAACTGCCCTTTCCTCCCCACTCCCTTATAACATTCCTTTATATTTTGTCTTCCTCCATTAGAATTTAAGCCCCTTGAGGACAGGGACAGTTTTGTCTACTTAATGCTTAGCACAATACCTAGTTCACAGTAAGCACTTAATAAATATTCTGTCTTTCTTGTTGTCTACATAATAATTAAGGGATAATTGTTCAATGCATAAAAATATTCTACGCTTCGTAAAATAATTTACTATAGAGACTCCTCTGAATAGCTCCACTAGTTCATTTAAGTATTGGTTAACATATTCATGTACTAATTACTTAGGGAAAAGAGAGACCTAATGATTAAGAAGTACTAACAATTTGAGATCAAAACTCAAAGATAAAGCAATCTCATTCATTGAGATTGTGTCTATCAGTGAATTTTATCAATGAAAATATATGGTTCATTTCACAAGTAGCTTTTAAAAACAAATTATTTTCAAAAATAAATTGCTTTAAGTTTTGCGAAGTGATTTCCTCACAACTGCCCTGTGAGGTAGATTTTACCAATGGATAAATTCAGACTATGAAGATAAATGATTTTCCTATTGTTACATAGCTTGTAAACAAGGAGGGATCCCCAAAGTCATAGGTTTAGAGCTAGGAGTGATCTCAGAGGTCATTTGAATCCAGCATTCTTTCACTATTCCATAATACATCTTGTCAATACAAGTGGATATTCCTGTATTAACTAGAACTAAACAGAATTCCTAGTAAAGGATAAAAGTTTGAATTGTACAGGTACATCATTCATAACAACTCTTGTCAACGTGGGGAACATTTGTGTTTTCATGGTTCCATCAGATGGATCCTCTATCTATTTCCTTTTTCTAAGTGATGGGACTTGTGTCATGCCTTTTGGCCTTATAATCATGATGTTACTATTTATAATATCTCACATTTACATGTCACATTATGATTTTAAAATAATAGTGCAACAATTTGATAAAGAATGATAGAAATATTTGGAAAAGGAATGTGTATGTGTGTGTGTTGTGTGTTTCTGGAGGATCTAGTGTTATGGGGGGGCAAGAAGAGTCTGTAGTTAAACTGGTGATTAGTAATCAGAAATCTTGAATTCAGTTTCTTTCTGTGTCAAACAGACTTGCTTCATTACCCTGAACAAGTTGCTATACATTTCCTATCTGTAAATTGGTAGTAAGAGAACCTGTTCTTTTAGTGTCTCTCTCCACAGCTTGTAGAAAACATATTGTTTGATGATGCTAAGGATATAGACTTAGAAAGTGTTTCCCTTCCAACAGCATTGTTCCCCTCAAAAAAAAGTGTTTCCCCAAATATTTCACTTTCTTATGGTTTGCAGTAGTGCTGATATGTCATCTAACCACAGCCTCACTCACATTTTCATCAGTAACTTGAATGTTGAAACAAGAATATTCCTACCCCTTCCCAATAAACCATCCCTTGTAATAAAGGATAAAGAGAAAAAACTAACCATTGCATCAACAGAGCATTCCAAATTGCCTTCCAGGAATGGTTGTATTGTGAATATCTAACTCTTAATAGTTATCCATCATCATCATTGGTAAAAATGGTAATAATTATGATGTTACTAATAATAACTCACATTTGTATAGTAGATTGTGGTTTTAATGTGCAAAGAATTTGACCAAGTATGGTAGAAATATTTGGAAAAGGGGAGGTTTTTTTTTCTAGAAGATAAAGTATTATGGAAATAAAAAGACTCTCATGGTGAGGCTAGTCATTAGTCATCAGAAATCTTGAATTCAGTTTCTTTCTGTTTCAGAAAGACCTGCTTCATTACCTTGAACAAGTTGCTACACATTTCCCCTCTGTAAATGGACAATTAGAGAACCTATTCTTTTTTAGCATCTCCCTCAACAGGAGAGGTAGGAGAGGACTAGGGATCAGACCTATGATTTCCCTGATATGGTTAACTCCTAAATGAGAAAATTCTCATTACTAATATAGGTCAGAAACTTCTATAAGACTTAATAATCCTAAAAAGATTATGTGATTTGGCCATGGTCACATAGCCAATATGTGTTTGCGATGGAACTCAAACCCTTGTCTTCCTGGCTCTTGGGTCACTTTTTTGTGCACTATGCCATGGCTACCTCTTTTGGGGTCTAGCTGCTGAGTCCGCATGGGCTGGGCTCCTGAATTCAGTATCTTCACCATTAAGGCCCTGTCTGCTCTGGAGCTTGTCTTGAGGTCTGACAGGGTTCAGCCATCCAAGGTCTTGGCCACCTCTAATGAGAAAGGAGCTAGGCTTCCTTTTTCTCATACTCCCACTGATTATACTGGTACTCCAGAGATAAATTTTTTTAAGCTTAGATTTAGCCTCAAGTCTAGGATTTCCCCAAAAGGGAGAGTAGAAGAGTATTTAATATATAATGTGAATTAGGTCTTACAATAAAATATAAGATAGACATTTATTTTTTACTCACAAAAGAAATTTTCAGACACAAAAACTCACAAGCATCTATTGGGAATAAGGTTTATACAAGATTCAGTAATTTAGCTACAAGAAAGGAAACACGAAGCAGAAAAGGCAGGCAAGGACTCGAGTACAAGATCTCCTAATGCAGAGCATGTTCCGTTAGGGAGCATTGTTTATCTCCCCTCCCCTTCATGGGGAGTCTGGAGGCAGAGCATACTGTTTGCTACATGGGAAAGTCAAAGCAAAATAGAATATTGTCCCTCCTTTTCAAGGATCTACAGATTAGGAAATCTTTTACTCTCAAGTGCTATCTCCATTTAAATATTTACAAGCAGCAAAGGAAATAGACTGAGGCTGTAAAAGATAGGGCTGATTCAATAAAACTCATCTTTGTGGCAGACCTGCAATAGAGGCAATTTGCCCATTTGTATATTAATGCAAGCAAGTGTAAAGGAAAGAGCATTGAATTTGGAGTTAGCCACTCAAGTTCTACCTCAGGTCTGTCCCTTACTGATAGCTAACAGCCAATAATGGGATCGATTCTTCATTTCAGAGTCCATGTCCTTCACCACTGAACTACCATATGACCAGAAGAAACCAGGAAGCTGATTGTCTCTAATGTGTCCCATAAACTAAGATACAGTGTCCCTGGAGTCCCCAGAAGTTTTTGGCCCCTATGGGTCAATTCAGTCTACATGTACATTTATAAAGAACTTGAAGATCATTTGAAATCCCAGTGGCAAACAAATTTTAAAATCTGATATTGTCCAAATTAAAATTTTAATTTTGGATCAATTGAACCAATCTACTTTTAAAGCAATATGTTTGTTTACCATAAAGCTTAAATTAGTTTTCCATATCATATTTGAAGTCAAAAAGATAATTATGTAATAAAAAGTATTTGATCTTGGCTCTTTCTATAAAATAAATGTCACTAGCTGGAATTATCAATTTCAGAGCTTTAAAAAAAGGCAAAAACATGTGACTGAGTCTTCACTAAATCTTCAAGACATAAGAAACCTGATTTGTAAGATGCCTTATTATTTCATTCCATACACAAGAGTTGGACTTGTGAATATTGGTTTTCTCATGGTTGTTTCACAAGTTTATTTTCTTTAAGTATCTTAGGTGAGAAGCATATTGGGTGGAGTATCGGGACAGTTCAGTGGGAGCATGGGTGGGTTTGGGTGGGTAGAGGGGGAAAATGAGGGAAGGGAGATGGAAGTCTTGATCTCTGGGAAAAGAGAGAGGAAATATATTCATTTAGAACAAATTAGGAAATATATTATTCTTGAGTATTATCTCCATTTAAATATTTATAAGCAGCAAAGGAACTTGATTGAGGCTGCAACAGGTAGTTGGGTTGATTCAACAAAACTCATCTTTGCAGTAGAACTGTATGATGGTCACTCCTGGTAGCAATTTGTATATTAATATAATCAAGTATAATTTGGAGTCAGAGACTCAAGTTCTGCTTTAGGTCTGTCCCTTACTATGAGCCATATAATCGTGTCTATGGTACTTAACAATAAGTACCAAAAGTAAAATAAGGATGATGATAATTTTTGTATGATCTATCTCATTGGTTAGTTGTGGATGGTATGATGAAATATGTATTGGATTTGGGGTCAGAGGACATAAGTTCAAATCTCGACTCTGCAACTTAGTACTTGTGTGACCGTGAGCAAATTATTAATCTTTTATTGGCTTCAGTTTTCTCATCTGTAAAATGAAGGGATTGGACTAGATGACCTTTTTAGGTCCCTTTCCAGCTTTAAATCTATGTTCTTATGAGATTAAATGAGATAATGTATGAAAAACATTTTATGGCTGTAGAACATTATATAAATGTGAATTATTATGACTTTATATGTACTCAAGATTCATTGACATTCAGTAGGTAGAGGTGTATTATCCATTTCCTGTGAAGATCTTTGCTACTATTGTCTACCTGTCTTAGACATCTTGTGAGGATGAAATCTATTCTGTGATCATTCTCATTAGCTATTTAAGGATGAGCTACTTTTTCTGGGCACATGACCAACTAAGATATGTTCCCTGGCTTCCTCCGGCCATGAACACATAGACACAGAACAACAGGTAATCACACCTACCCAGAGAAAAAGTGAAAAATATACCTCCTGGACAGGTGGGTTGTGCTCTGATCTAGAGGGAACAAACATTAACAGGAAAGTACCGAGGTTGATCAACCACTGGACACTGCAAACATGAAACTCATTAGAAGTCATTATTTAAATATTTAAAAACTTGCTGTAGGTATAATTATTCTGGTTGTGATACTGCCTTCTGTTAAGCTCACTGCTATGTTTCCTGGGAGACCCAAGAAAGAAAAGACAAGATCATAAAACCTGATTTCAGACACAGTTTACATAATTTCTGGCTTTCAAAACACAACTGGCTTGTATTTTGAAATTCTTTTTTTTGTTGAAAAACACCCAGAGGTAATTCCTCTTGAGTCCTCATTATTTCATAAAATAGATCACCTATGCATGTAAACAGTGGCAGAAATTTGAATTATGGGCTTCCACTGCACATTGTAGGTTAATCCTCCTGCTTCCCCTATGTGCTTACAAGACATTCTGAAGGAATACATCCTTTCATGGTCCTTAAGCACTGAAGGGCTGCTTGGACAATAGTGTCTTCCAGCCACTTCCAGCCAAAGAAAGCTTGACAGGGTATCAGGTCCATAGAGGTAGCTATGTGCTTGAAGGAAGGTTTAATGAATGGATGAGACAGCTTTCAGCTGGACTTTAAAGGAGAGTAAGGATTCGATAAAGCAGAGGCAGGGAAGGGCAGAAAGTTATCAAAGGCACTTAGGGCTGTGGCTGGGGAAACGTAAGGTATCCATGTATCCATATCCATATCCATATGCTGTAAGTAGTCCACTTTGACTGGAGCACAGTTTATGTGGAGGGAATTTGCATGTGATAAGGCTGAAGAAATAAAATGATGTCAAATTATGGAGGACTTCTAATAATAGGTGTTACCAGGCATATAAATGCTTACTTAATACATGCTTGCTGACTGACTGACCATGTATTTGTTTCAGAAGTATGATAGTATAGTGGCTATGATTAGCATGCCACTGGATAATCCTGAGTAGAAAATAAGCTCCTTCAGGACAGGGAGTGATCATTTTTGTCCAGTAGCTAATCAATACAGTAGACATGTGGGATAGGAGAAATAGCACTGACATCCAGGGGTGTACTGGAGCTAGAGCAAATCTTCATGAAAGATCTTATTGTTAAATTTTCAGTGTGGACACTTACACCTTAGAAATTGAAGCACACTACAAATTTGGGCTTAACTTATTGTTTTGTTAATTATCTAGAATTAAGAGATAGAGAAAATATTAATAATGCAAATTAAACTTTAAAAAAATATGTCACATTTGCTTTTTTCTCCTGGAAGGCCAATTGTTAAACATTTACCAGCATAACACTGTTTACACCCCCTTCTGATGCTTACTTCCTGTGTGACTTTGGGCAAGTCACTCAACCCCTTGCACCTCAGTTTCCTCCAATGATGGGATTGGACCAAACAGCCTCAGAGGCTCCTCTTAGATCTTAATCTCTGATCCTATGACAGATGCAGCAACATTTGTGGACGTGTTAAATGTAGTAACTTAGCTAAACTTGCTGAGATTTGCAGTTTCAAGGCCAGCTGACATAACAAATGCAAGTTCAATGATAATCATTAGTGAAGAAACATGCTGTGTGGGTTTTCCTGAGAAACTTTTCTATCCAAGTCTGTCATTAGAAGGAAATACTTTAATCTTCCTGGTAATATTTCCATCCACATAATGGTGTAGGTTTGGAAACAGTGGCCACACATAGAAATGATGAGGCAGCTTTTAGAATAGCTTTGTTCACCATGAATGTATCAGTCTGAATTTCTTATTTTTAAAACACAAGGCAGTGCGGGAAAGTGGATAGAGAGCCAGCCTCAGAGTCTGGACAACTAGGGTTCAAATCCTGACTCTGACACATGCTGGCTTAACCCTCCATATTCCAAGCAAACTAAGACTTTAAATGGCAGAGCACCTGCTGATGTTATCTGGAGGAGAAAGTTTCCTTGGAAGCAATTCCCTAGACTGATGAAATCACAATTGCGTATTTAAAGAAACATATATTCACATGCTCACAGGCCTTTGTGCTTATAATATGGAGGTTTGAAGAGGTCATTTAAGAGCATACTTACTGAGTTGGTTTTTAGCCTAGGAAGACAGAGTCCCAATAATAATAACAGTAACATCTTAAATTTCTATAGCACTCTGAGGTTATAAAAGTACTTTCCTCACAACGACCCTATAAGACAAGTTTTGCAATATTGTTTTCTCCATTTTGCAGATGAACTGAGAATAGTTATCTTTCTGTTACCTCAGGCTTCAGGAACCAGTAAGGTTATTTGTTGTTACTTTGACAAACATCTCAACAATGTGTAATTAGTTATGGGAAAACATGAAGGGAAAACCTGTTTCTTAATTGCTCTGAACTGGATTCTACTTTATTTGCTTTCCTTAGAGTAGCAATCAACAAAGTGGCAGCCCCCACCCCATTGGGACATGACATGACTCCAAGGGGACTATGACATGGCTCTAAGGTATATCCAATCAGAGGGTAGAAATATGGGTGCCATCTCACCATCCCTAGAACCTGACAGTTTCAAGGCCTACTGTGTTGGTAAGCAAAATGGGCTCCTTAGCACTTAGTTCAACAAGTG
>CM053622.1:371828698-371866653 GCA_028646595.1 Phalanger gymnotis
CTGACAAAGATATAAAAACCAGAGGTTGGCCTCCTCTTCTTTGGAGCTCTTTGCCACAGCAGTGGTGGCGCCGTGACTCTGGGCCAGCCCTTGTTCTGAGCTCCCGGGCTGAACCTAGATGTTAGTATGGTAACTATGAATTGTATTGGGTCTGTCTGTTGATGTTTGTAATTTGTTTGTATTTTGCTCTGAAGTTCGGTGTGCTGGCTTATTCCCCTGAACTAAGTGAATGATATTTGTGTGCTGAATTAAAGTAAGTTTGCCAACCGCTTTACCTTGCTTTCCTTAGTTAAGCAGATCAAAAGAACTTGTGCTGTCAGCAGCTTTCTTGGTGCTGGCTGTGGGTGGATCTTTCACCCCCACAGAAGCTGCTAGCCGATTGTGGAAACACCTACTAAGTATTTAATGAAATGCTTGCTAACTGATTGATTGATCCTCAAGTCTTTACTCTCCTTTACTCCATATATTAGATCAGTTGTTCAGTCTTGTCAGTTCTATTCCATCCCCCAACCCCAACCCTCCATACACATCTACCACCCTCCTCTAAGTCCTCATGGACTTTCACCTGAACTATTTTCGTAGCTTTCTAATTATCTCCTTGCTTCAAGACTCTCCTTTTTCTAATTGCTCCTCCACTCAACTGCTAAACCAGACCTACACAACTTGGCAGCAGATAGGGGCCAAAATTAAAAGTAGGCTAAACTTCTTCCGGGCTGCAGATAGGTTTTTAGCAGCTCATTTTCCCTGTTTATCACCAGTAACAGCCAAAAACATAGAGAAAAGATAAGACTCTTCTTGTTCCTCTCAAACTAGAGACAGACTGACAGTGGTTGGTTGCTGTGGGTCATGTAACAAACGGGAGAGAGGGTGCAGTGGCAACCCGCCTGCCAAATTACATGACGGGCACAATAGTGACTAGTGGAAGGTGGGCTAAGTGGGGCATGGACAAAGCACTCATTATATCTTTACTTTCTTTTACAACCTCTACATTTTTTGCAGGCCACTTGAAATCCTTTGGCAGGCTACAAGCATTCCTCGAGGCTGTATGTTGTGCAGGCCTGTGCTAAACCAACCATGTCATTCCCCTACTCAATAAACTCCAGTGGCACCCTATTGATTCTAGGATCAAATATTATTTGATATTTATTGAATATTTTTAGAAGTTCTATTTTTGTGTAAGTTTTGTTGTTTGTTGGAATTATTAGTACAGTAGTACATGTATATAATTTATTAAAAAGTAAATATAGTGAGTCGATGCTGAAAAATTTTTTGAGAGGGGTACAGGATCAAAACATTGCTTTAAGGTATTATAGATTCTCATTTGACAGTAGGAAATATTTGCTAATTTCTTGGTTGTGCTCATGTTCCCAAAGAGGGATTGCAAAGTCATTGTTTACTTAATACACTTTTAGAGTGTGAACTGTATAACATAAGAGGGATTTTATTAAGTTGTTAACATAGTCCATAACCCAGAATATCTGAGATATAAACCAAGGAAACCTGGTACAAATTACTGAGTTTTAATGTTCACAGCATTTCTAATATAATGCCCCTTCCAGCTCCCTCCTTATCCATGTTCATTTTATTTCCAGGGAAACCCCTGAAATGCTACTTCTGTTCCTTTCTCGTGCGGTACTAAAGTTAACTTGTGTTTTTTGTTTGTTTGTTTCAACAATGCTCATGTTCTTAAAATTCAAGGATCTTTTTCTCAACCCGTGAGATCATAGCCTTATGAGGAAAAAGGGTAGTATGGTTTAATGGAAAGAGCCCCTCAACCACTGTCTTCAAGATAATACATATGAAACTAGTTTGAAAATTGAAAGTGCTACAGCTATACAAATGTCAGGTATTGTTTTTAGTGGAAATTTTACTGGGATAAACTAAGCTCGGTTTAGAAGATGTTAAAACATATATCATTATTTGAACTTGGTCCTAATTAAATTTCTGTGGATTAAGCACAAATTTAATACCAAATCAGGGGGGTGTAGTAGCAATTTAGATTTGAAGATCTTTCCCACCCATTAATAGACCATGTGACCTGCTTACATCACAGGAAGCATAAGTCACGTGTGGTGGGAGGAGCTTACTGAGAGGAAAAGGAAGTTATGTCACAGGAAATGCTGAGAGAGAGAGAGAGAGTGGGAGAGTGTGAGCATGCGCAAGTGAGCAGTGCAGTTATCATGATAGTTAGAGCTGAACAGGCTGATTTAATTATACTGTGAGTTTGTCTTTGGGAGGACCCCAGCGGGGGGTCAGAGAAGTTTCGTGATGGTGAAGTTCCATGTTGTGATATTGTGTATTGAATGTTTTACTGCTCTGATAGACTGAATAAATGGCTTGTGGGATATGGTTCTCTGGTATCTGAATAAATGTTATACTTGTTCTACTTTCTATGTGGAGAGTCTCGTATACTTTGTGATACAAAATTACATAGGCATTTTGACAATTATCATCTACATTGTTAATTGCCTTACTGATATGGGGGTATCGGGGGAATAAAAGCTTAATTGTGAACATTAAAGTAAACAAAATGAGATATGTCATTCATCATACTGGTTCCTGCTAATGTGAGTCTTCAGATTTTTCTTAGAATAATTAAAAGTACAGTGTGTGGTCAGCAGCACAGCAGAAGAAAATGAAATTTCTGACAACTAAATGCCATGTTCCTGACAGAGGTGGTAATTAAATCAATATGTACCTCATTTATTAAGTAAGCAATCAATGGTTTATTAAGATCATCACACATCAACACCAGCCATAATTTCTATTATTCAGCTCCCCCCCACCCCCAACAATTGTTTTTTCAATATCAATATACAAAGACTCCAAATACTCTACAGTTCCAGAAAGACAAATACAGTGGACATTGAATCATGCTGCACCTACCTGATCTGCAGACATTTGTTTAGAATAGAGGGTCTTAACCTTTTTGTGTCATGGATCCCTGTGGCCATCTAGTAAAGCCTCTCCTCAGATAAAGTTATTACTGGCATAAAACAAAATGCATCACAAAGGAAATCAGTTATATTGAAATACAGTGATCAAATATTTTTTAAAAACACAAATTTATGGACCCCTGAAATCTATCCCTGGACCCTTTGGGAGGTCCATGGACTCCAGGTTATGAATGTTTAGTTTAGAATATTGTAAATAGTAAAGAGATGACTCAAACATTAAAGGATCCTCCTGATGTAAGTTCTTACTAAAAATAACAATGAGTATGCAAGCCTCATCCACACCTTTTTAATCACAAGTTTACTAAAGTAGATTTTTTTCTAGTATATAGACTTCCACGAAAGCAAAAAATTTTCACTTCTAGAGAGTTGTATTAACTCTTTGGTAATGTTTTATGTATTCTTCTTTTTTAAAAATAATGATGATGATCACATTTATATCTCCTTTGATCATCACAACAACCTTGCCAGGTGGGTAGCCATTTTATCAATAAGGAAACTGAGGTTCACTGAAGTTACTTGCCTATGGTAGAACAGTAAGTATTAGAGGTAGGATTTGAATGAGGGTTCTCCTGAGTCCAAGAAAAGCACTCTATGCACTATGCCAACACTGCCTCTTTTGTTTTTTACTGTCCTTGTCACTTCCCATTACCTCCCCATCCCTGCCTTATTGAAAATAAGTACAGGGAAAGAAAATAAAAACAACACACTTAACAGGTTTTATGACCCATCTCTCCTTCTTCAAGAATTGCTGATTCTCTTCCAAGAGGGAGGGAGCCCTCTGAGGCTTAGATCAGTGTCTGCACTGATGTGAATTCTGATGTCTTTTATGTTGATTTCATTTGTATTATTGTGGTCATCCTGTATATTCTTTTGGTTGTCTGTGCTTTGTTCGAGGTATGTTAATTCTTTCAGGCTCAAATGCTATTTACTACATTCAGATCATAGCTGTCTTATCACTAAAGAGTAGTTAGATAGATAGATAGATAGATAGATAGATAGATAGATAGATAGATAGATAGATAGATAGATAGCAAGATGGATAATAGAGATATAATGGATAGATGATAGATCTGTATGTATAGATGTATACATACACACATATATACACATACATGTATATGTATGTATATATATATACACACACATATACTGATACATATATATCACTAAGGGTTTAAAATGCTATAAAAATGTAAGGTTTATTATTTTCCCACAATTTACAAGAATGACCAAAATTAAGGCTAATTAATATATAAATACATACATATAATAAATACACCCATATAATAAGACATGGTGAAAAGCAACTATGACATAGTAGATAAAGAGCTGGCCTCAGAATGGAAAGAGGCCCTTGTTTATGTGTGTGGTCCTGGAAAAATCACTTAACCTCTCAGTGCTCCCAGATAATCTCCTAAGACTGAAAGTTGTAGAAGCAATGCAGCTCTAAGGAGGAGGACTTTCCTCACTAGGAGTTCCCTATACAGAATGAAATGACAGATCTGGTTAAAAAAATAATAATATATGAAGGAACTTCTATTCTTAACTATATGGACGTATCATGTAGCTCTGCTGTCAGGGAGCAGAGTGATATTAAGTGGCAATATTATTGAAGAAATATTCTAGTTTTGGCCCATCTCTTAAGTAGATCATAGAGGCTAATGCTTGCTGTCCCTGCTGCCTCTAATAATCACTGCTGTTGCCCCTAATCTCTATTACCTTCATCACTCTACTTTGGGGTTGTTTTTTTTCGTTTGTATCTTCTTTCACTTCTCGAGACTTTCTTAGTTTGCTGAAGATTAGTCTGACTTTTTATAGATAGGAACGGCCTGTCAAAATGCTTATTTTCTTTCAGTCAGTGAGATACTCAAGCATGGGACATTGAATGTTATCTAAATCTTCAGTTTTTTCCCTCTTCTTTATTATTTCATAGCTGCTCTATGTGCCCAGCTCTAGCATCTACTATGGAAGACTTTTTTCATTTCTTTCTTTGACCTACTTCAAGGCGAAAGCCTTGAATGCTTGAAGATTCTGGAAAGTTGCTCCTTAGATAAGAGGAGATTCCATGAGAGACAGTGCTTTTTCCAGAGGTGATAGCCTTACTTAAGTCATTAGTTTATGCACATGTTCTAAAGCATAACAAAACTATTACAAGGCTTTGTTTGAGCTACATAAAGAGAAAGGTGAGGTCTGCTAATTGGATCGCAATAAAAAGTTTGATTTTATAATCTTGGCCATCAGTATCTACATCGGTGTTTGCATTATTTGGAGACTGACTCTCCCTCTCTCTTTCTCTTTATGTGTGTGTGATATTTCACAGATGACTTTCAAATTTCCTTCTTTTTTATAATATTTAGTCATTAAAAAAAAACAGTGACAGGAAGAGCTGGCAAATGTCATGTGATGCTAGGATCCTTTGTTACTGAATTATCTAGTTTGGGGACACAGGTCAGATCCATTAGATAATTTTGGCTTTCCATTTAACTTTGAGTACCTTGGGCTATGTCTAAAGGTAGTTATTGAATTATCCATAGTACAGTTTTTTTCCCGTGACCTTTACAAAAGACCAGGATCAATGAGCTTAATCAGTCACAAACGTGATAAATCCCAGTAGCATGGAGAATGCTAAGAAATTTCCTCCTCTTAGTGAATATCTTTTAGGGGGAAAAAATTTACAATATAGAGCAATGCTGTTTACCCAATCATTCATTACAAAAGAGCATTTTTACTGAAGACATCATGGCATAGTGGAAAAAATACTCTGCTTGGAGTCATAGGGTCATAGTATAAACATTTATATAGTGCTTTAAGGTTTTCAAAACATTTTACAAGGATTATCTCATTTTGTCCTCATAGCATCCCTAGAAGGTAGGTGTTATTATCATCACCATTCACAAATGAGGAAACCGAGGCAGACAGAGGTTGTCACTTGGCAAAGGTCACACAAATGATAAACTTTACAGGTGAGATTTAAACTGAAGTCTTTTAATTCCAGAGTCATTATTCTCCACTATTGCCATGAGTCAAAGGATCTGGCTTGAGTTCTGGACCTGACAGAGCACTGGCCATGTGAAGGTGGGCTTTTAGCTCTAGTTTCCTTATCTGTAAGGGCAGCTAAGTGGTGCCATAGTGCACAGAGTGCCAGGCCTGGAATCAGGAAGACTCATCTTCTTGAGTTCAAATCTGGCCATAGACAGTAGCTGTGTGACCCTGGGCAAGTCACTTAACCCTGTTTGCCTCAGGTTCCTCATTGGTAAAGTGAACTGGAAAAGGAAATGGCAAACCACTCCAGTACTCCAGTATCTATGCCAAGAAAACCACAAATGGGGTCACAAAGAGTCAGGCACAACTGAAATGACACAACAAGAACAAAAACCCTTAACTGTAAAACTGGGATACGTGATATTTTTGCTTATTTCTCTCAGGGAGGAGTTGTGAGGAGGCACTTTGTAAGGATTAAAGCACAATATGAAGGTGAGATATTTAGTATTAGGATCTCAAGATCATAGATTTAGAGCTGGAAGGGGCCTTAGTCCAAGCTCCATTTGTTACTGATAAGGAAACTGAAAAGTTAAAACCATTGTGTGGTAAATCTAAAACTTAGTAATTACTGTTAAAAATTTAGAATCTCACTGTAATATTATTAAATTTATTGCAAGGTTATGATCAGCAGCCCTAAGGATAAGGTAAGAAAGAAACAATATAGCACTACTTTGGGAAACAGATTTCCATCAGATTATTTATTGTTCCTTAAGAACATAGATTAAACTATTAAAAATTTTAAAGTAAGAAAATATTATGTAAGGGAGGCAGCAAATATTATAGATGACAACTGAAGACCTGGGGCCTAGTTCCGGTTGTATCACCCACTACATGACCTTAATCAACTCAGTTAACTTATCCACGCCTCATTTTCTTCATCTGTGAGATGGGGATAATAAAATTTGCCATGCCTATCTTGCAGGGATTTTATGAAGATCAAATGAGATAATGTACATAGGGTGATTGGTAAACATAAAGCATTATATAAATGTCAAGTATT
This sequence comes from Phalanger gymnotis, assembly GCA_028646595.1. NCBI lineage: Eukaryota > Metazoa > Chordata > Mammalia > Diprotodontia > Phalangeridae > Phalanger > Phalanger gymnotis. The sequence continues at coordinate 371,835,698 of CM053622.1, forward strand.
ACTGTGATTTTTAAATCTTTATTTTCATTTTGGTGGGACATTATCCATTTGCTTTTATTTTGTTCTTGCAAAGCATGAATAAGATTTATGTTCTTATTCCATTGTAATTCCATATGTGGGCTTTTCAAACTATTAGTAATAATAAAAAAGAGCTGACTTCTCTCTTTAAAAAAAAATTATTAACTAGTGAGGACTACAACTGAAATGCTTATAAAAACATGTCGTTGCAGTTTCCACAAATGCTAGAGTTCAATTTCCTTCATGCCCATTTATGAATTGCCAAACCAGAGGTTCTCTGAGATCTCAGCTCATTTATACGCAATGAGAGTAAATTATGAGAGGCTGTTCTTATCAGAAAAAGAATAGTGGGATCCATATAGGGTTCTTATAATAAAAATAATAAAATTCTGCCACTTTTAAAAATCTGTGAAAGCCTGTGCATATTATTTAATTTCACTTTTTTCCTCAATTATTTTACTTGTAAATTCTGGAGTAAAAATGACATTCTTTTCAATGTATGTTAGGATTTCAGTGATAGATACTATATAAATTTTTTAAATGTGATTTTACTTTATCATGGTTTCCTAGTTTCCTATCTGTTGTGAAAATGCTAGTACACAAAATCACATTCAAATTAGTGAACATTTGGTTCTTACTACTTTCAATTAATGCCATTGAGAGAAATTTTTATATTTAGGAATTTACATGTGTAAAAGTATCTTTTCTTACCCATATCATATGTAGTTTCCTTGAAATCCTTTTTTTCTGAAAGATTCAGTTTTGAATACAAACTGTATTGTAAGTTCCCTTTCTTTTATTTAACTGATACCACATTCATTTCATTTTAATGTTGCAAATCATATAGGGTTAGTTTCTTTGAGACTAAAGCACACCAAAATGACTAAGTTATCATGAAGTGTTTAATGTAGAGTGGGAGTGCTAACACTGCTCTATTCTGGATATTTAATGAATTGTCAGACTTTCAAGATTTGGTTAAAAAAAAACAACCTGAACTTAATAGAAGATTTGACATATAAGATCCAAGAGAAATTTAAGGCATATATCAAAGACTAATTACAAGGGACTCAATAAGGACAGACTGCTTATATTTTATATGAGGAAATGTAAAAAATATGTCTATGACTGTTATTAATAATTGAGTAGTTCATAAGAAAGATCATGGTAGACCTGAGTATGATGTGATTTTAAAAAATAAAACTATATAGGAACAGGTAAAAAGAGTAATTATTTTATACAAACGAGGTGTGAGAGGAAGAACTGAAGCAGAGGAATTAGATGGGGGAGTGGGGCTGGTAGTTTTGGAACCCCACTCTCATTGGGAATGGATTCAAGAGGGAAATATAGACAGGTAGATAGATAGATAGATAGATAGATAGATAGATAGATAGATAGATAGATAGATAGATAGATAGATAGAGATATACACATATGCGTATGTATAAAAGTCTTCTAAATTCAGAAAGAAAAAGCTAAGAGTATAGAGAGGAGTAGAAGATGAGAGAGGGATTTTTATAGAGAGGGTGAGGGAATAGGATAAAGGGCAGGGTAATAGAAGGGTGTTTAGATTAATGGGAATGGGAGGATAAAGGAAGGATCCTTGAAGGGGCCTAAGGTTAAGTAATAGGAGGGAAAGGTAGTAGGTAGAAGTAAAGTAGAAGAGTCAGGAGGGATAGGAAACAAGAAATAAACACAAACATAAAGATCAGGAGTACAATTTATTAGGGAAAAAAGCAGGGGTAGTAATCATGTTCTCAGACAAAGTTAAGGTTAAAATAGATTTAATCATAACAGAAAAATAGGGAAACTACACTATATGTCAGCCATATCAATATTGTTTTAGACTGTTTAAAATAATGAGACAGTATAAGGTTGGACTATTGCTGTGGTGTAGGAAATGACAAGTGTTAGACTCAGCAAAATATGGAAAGACTCGGATTTATGAAGGAAGTAGTTATCCACCCTCAGAGAAACAGAGGACAAACCAGGTATAGGTTGGTCTTACATAGATGCATATGAATATATATGTCTGTGTATGAGTACGATTATAGATATTTGAGTTATGTGTATGTAAGTGTATGTATGTCTATATGCATGTGTATATCTTTGTGTATATATGTGTATATAAAAGTATGTTTGTATGTATATATGTATATGTGTATGTATGTATTATGTATGTATCTGTGCTTAATTGTACCTTCTTGTGGGGAAGGGAGGAGGAAAGGGAGGAAAAAAGGGCAAAGTGAGAAATGCACAGTAAGGGAATAAAAGAGAACTTACAAGGAAGCAAAGAAATGCACAGTAAGGGAATAAAAGAGAACTTACAAGGAAGCAAAGAAAAGATGGACAGCTCTGAACACAATGTGTAGTACTTATATAGGCTTTCTTGAAATGTAAATTTATTGCTGTGTGTTTTGAATCCTTTCTTACATTCTGCTGTGCACATGGCAATGCTTTTTTTTTTCTTATTTTGTATTTGTTTTAATATTTAAGTTTATAATATGTTCCTTTTTCTTTTCTTATTGTGTACATAAGTTTTTACATTTAAGTTTAAAATGAAATAATTTAAATATTTAAAAAGCCCACTGCTCTATTCTTGACAAGAAAAAAGAAAGTTTATAGGAATGGAAAATTTATATTAAATCTTACCAGTACTATAGATGATAAAGTTACAACAAAATGAGTATCAGGAAAGACCTACCTCCTAAATATTTTACATTAATGTGACCAAATATATCAACCCGACATTAAATATTTATGTCAATACTTCAAAAGACCCATGACTTAACTAGACTGGGTCATCTCAAATCCACTTCTTGGTGATCAGCCTCTGAGAGGCTCAGGTATAAGATATTAGTGGGAGAACTTTACATAAACATTTTTACGTTGGCTGGTTCCATTAGGTAAGAGGAAATATAATCCAGTAGGTAATGGGTTAGACCTTTGCCACTTGCTAACTTTGTGTGAGACCTTGTACTTGTTATCTGACTTAACCTTTCTAAACTTCAGACAACTTTATTTTTTTAATTTTATTTTTTTCCTGAATTTACATGCCAAAAAAATTTCCATATACACAGCAGAGCACAAGAGAATTTTATATAAAACTATGAATCTTCTATAGTGCTAGATTTTTTAAAAAAAGTATAACACAAATTCCAACATAATATACTAAACATATGTATATATATAGTGTGTATATATATATACATACATATATATATAAAACCTTATATAACAATGTAGTATAATATAATGTAACTTTCAAAAGTATGCTGCTTGTCCATGCTTCCTTCTGAGCTTCCTTCATTATCTTCTATGAATTAAAAAAGGTGTTTCATTGGCCCTCTTTTTTTTGGTATCACCATTACTAATCCTCTTGGTTTTCCTAATCCTTCCAATTAAAACCAAGAGATGAAAAAGAAAAACTAAAACCTTGTAACAAAGAAGCAAGTTAAAACAAATCTACACAATGGCCATGTGCACAAATGTTTCTTTCTGTTAGAAGGTGTGTAATATGCTTCATCAGGTGTTCTTGGGACATGGTTGGTCAGAGTTAAGTTCTTCAAATCTGTTTTTCTTACAGTGTTGTTGTCCTTGTGTGAATTATTCTTTTCATTTTGCTAACTTTACATCAGTTCATGCTACATTGGATTATCTGAAATCATCTTTCTTCATTTCTTATAGTGTAATAATATTCTATTACATTCATATGTCGGTTGGTTCAGCCATTCCTCTGTTGGTGGGAACCCCTTGATTCTAGTTCTTTGCTTTTCTTTTTCCTTTTTCTTCCTTTTAATCTCTCCCCATCAAGATCATGAAAATCATTTTGCTTGAAGCTATTCTGTCCCCCATATTATATTCCTTCTTAACCCTGCCTATTTGATATATTTCTAAACTATATGTATATGTTCAACCCTCCTTTCTCCATTTCAGAATGAGGTTCATCTGATGCCCACTGCCACCTCTCCTTTCTTCATGTTGTTAGATTCTTCTCCTCCCCAATTGTGAAAATTAGCAAATCCTGCCCCCTTCTTTCTCCTCCTTCTTCCTTTCTTAATTCTTCCTTCTCTCTCCCTTCTTTATACCCGCACAACAGATCTAATCCATCACCAATTCTTTTGGTTTTCTTTTTTAGCCTACTTAGTACCTTTTTATACCCTCAGTGCCTGTTAAGATTCTGAAAGGATGCTTGTTTCTTCTCCCATTATTAATATGTTATCATTAAATCATCATGCAACACTTTCCAGTTACTCAAATAAATTTGCATTTTTAGCATTCTATTGATCATTGTGGCTACCTTTCCAAGTCCCTTCTCATGAAAAAGTATGAAAGTCCTCTATTCCATCAAAAATCCATTTTTCCCCTAAAGAATTAAACTCTGCTTTTCAGGGTAAATCAAGCTTCCCATAGCTGTTGCCTCCTAATTTCCAAGATACTCTTTGTTCCTTGATAAATAACTACAGTGCCTGGCTTACACACTTGCTATTGTTATCACCTCTTCTCTTCTCCCTCTATACTGTTTCACTTGGGGAGCTCATCAGCCTTCATGGATTCTATTATTTTCTCTATTTAGGTAAATCTCGTTTATTTATTGAGCCCTAATCTCTCTCCCAACCTCCAGTTTTGCACCTCTTACTGTCCATTGCACATCTCAAACTGAGTCACCTGAATTCTTGCACTGACCTCTACCCTCCAGAGTTAGGCTTCCCTAGATCTTTGAGGTTCAGACAGAAAACTGACTATTCAGGGCCCTGTATGGCATATCCAGATACTGTGTGAGGGTCCTTGGAATTCATGAGCCTCTCGGGCTATCCCAAACCCATACTCATACATGACTAGGGCCTGACTGTGATCATGGTATAAGGCTACAGGGTTGTTTGCCTGTATTGACCCTAGCCTTGCTACCAGTTCCCTTTTCTATTGGCTTCTGGCTTTCCTTTTGTGTGGTTCTGCAGTGGATTAAGTTACTAACTGTAGTTTGTCATTGAATTTCTTAATCATTCAGTCTTTTGCAAATTCCAGGTTTGTTTTTTTTTTTCTGGAACAGGGACCTGGGTTGTCTACCTCCATTAAGAGAGCCATCTTAAACAGAAGCCTCAGGCAACTTTCTAAAACTTAAGGGTTGATCAGGAAAACTGCCTGTTCTACCTGACAAACTAAAGTGCAGTGAGCATGTGTTTGAGACTTTTGATGTTCCTATGGAGGTTTGTTCATGTCTCTGGGTGCCTCCTACATGATAGGTCTCTGATTCCAGATGAACTGGTTGATTCAGATTGCAATGGTGTGGAGCCAGTTCTTTGTGCTAGTTTAAAAAAAGGGAATCTTTAATTGCCAGCATTGGCCTGAAAAGGCCAAATTCTTCACCTAAGCCAGAGAAATACAGTGGTGTAACCTCTCAACCCAAGAGATACTAGGAGAACTATGCAAACAAATGGCAAGAGTTCCTGAAACCTACTTTGCTAAATAAAGGAAGAGGAGTTTCATGGGGAATATGATCCCATAATGCAACCTTCTAGACATAGAGGGGAATGTTCTGACCAGTATCAGACTTAGAGTTGCCTCAATAGTAACTCTAGGTTTAAGAGTTAAGAATCCAGTCTTTTAGAAAGATAAGGTGAAACTTCTAAAAATAGCCAGTCTTCCTCTGGAGCAGAGAAACCTGGAGTCCACAGACTGCCTACCTCCTGGTTTCATGAGGTCCATGAACTAGAATTGCATCTTTATTTCTGCTCACCTCTAATTGAAATTGAGACTTTTCTCCAATTTTTTAAAAATAATATTCTAAAAAGGCATCCATAGGATTGACCAGATTGCCAAAAGGGTCTATAACCAAAAAAAAGTCAAGAACTCTTGCTGTAGAGGGAGACGATATAGTTCTTCCAGCAAAGGACTAAAGCCAGATCATGAAAGAAACTCTTCTCCTCCATTATTACCATGAGTCATTCAAACAGTAAGGTCCAGTGGGAAGGCTGTTGCTTCTTATTAAGCCTAAGTTCATTTTAGCTCTGGAAGGAGTCCAAAGCCCAGTATAATGCCTTGGGGCTTGATCTCTGAGCTAAAGTGGAGCTCTTTGGAACATCAATGGGCTTGCCTTATTAGCAACACAAGTTCATTTCCTTCTGAAGGAATCCCAAGCTATGGTGGAAGTCATTAGGACTCTAGGAGTCTAGAAGTCATTAGGACTCTAGGAAAGGTGGAACTAACTAGAGAGGGAGAATGTGAGCAATTATTTTGGGCCACTCATTAATCCTTTATATGTTTTCAGTATTTTCTGTGGGATGGAACAAAGACTGTCCTGTAAGCAATATGTGCACATAGCTATGGAGACCTAGACACAAGTTATGGTTAAGCTGCCTCTGAGATTTCCCTGAGACAACTCTTGGTTGAGGCAATGAGTCAAAAAAAAAAAAGTTGTTGGGTTGGTGAGGAACACCTTTATCATTAGCTTTTTGAATGTAAATTTAGGGGTTTAGGTGTTGGCCTATAGATTATGCGTATCTGCTAAATTATAGGTGAATTGCAATCTTCATACATTTCTTAGAAAACAGTTAATAGCATTGTTAATCTAATGCTTTATATCTTTCATAAATCTGATCTCCCTCAGTATTCTTTAAAAATGTGGGGTTTTTGCATAATATGTTTAGTTTTAAAAACCCGCCGATTTTATAGTTCTAATGGAGTTATGCTGCCCAAATCAATTTCTTTTTGAGTGATATCTGAGAAATTTAATAAACCCAGGACTATTCATAGAATTTTTTTTAAGTCTGACAAGCACCTTTGAAAATGGACATTGACAAAGTTGTCTCCCTCCATGCCTAGAATCTAAGTCATAAAACTTTGTGGGGTACTTGGTGAATACTTACAATATTTACAACTTGAACAGTAGCTCCAAAGGGCAAAAATAGCAGCAATGAGCAAGAGTTCTAGGGAGGCAGATTTCACCCTAATCTAAGGAAGAATGTTCCAGTAATTGAAGTTTTTTTAGAAAAGGAGTTGAATGCTTTGTGAGACAGACACCAGAGGCTAGTTACCTGTGTCAGGGATGTTGTAGGGGGGGATTCCTACACTAGATAAGAAACAAATTAATTACTTAAGTGAATTTGTATTAAGTCAGTGATGTGTCCTTCTAAACACATAGTGATATACATACATATATATACATATATATATATACATGGATGAATGAATTTATACATGTTAACAAGAGAGGATACATTTCAGTTTCTAATAGCATACAGGGAAGCAGTATAAGCATACCTCTCATATGTATAGAAAGGGAAGGAGCAGTCTGCTAGAGGTCAATCCAGGGGAGAACAGCTTGCTGGGAATTCTACCCAGGACATAAGTGATAATCGCATATAATGTATTTAACAAAGATTCTAGATGGATGACAATTTTGGGTTTCGAAAACTGGTGTCCCAGCATCCTGCTGAGGCTCTGTTTAAGAGACATCAGGTGGCTATCTTTGACTTGGCATGCTGTTGTGGCCACGGTGGTATCAAGAAGTACTGGATATCTGCCCATGCATGAACTTCTGTAACTTGCTAGGAGTTAAGCCCCTATGAAGCAGTTTCCTTTGGGGGTGGGTAGATTTCATGTTTCTTTTCCCATGAGAGAATGGGCTTCTGGAATTCCACTAATCATGTCCTTCTTGAGCTGTGGGAGTGGCCACATAGAGACCAAGAGAAATGCCAGTGATCAGACAAATTGCCCTTGGGCAATTGTCCTCATTCCCTGAGGACAGACTCCCTGTCTTCCTATGACCTCTGAAATTTAAAAGACACCTTAGAACCTTGGCATCAAAGAATTGCTTTGTGAAAAGCAAAGAGAGCAAAAATTCAAAACTTAAGTTTCTGAATGTAATTTATTGAAGGTTATTCTTACAGCTCAGGAGAGCTAGAGACAAGGGAGGAAAGTTTAAGGGTTTGTGTTTCAAGGAGATATTTCATTACTTATCTATAGTGTCATTTCAGCTTGCATGGAGGAGGAACAGCTTAGCAATAAAGACAGCTTCCCAGCTTTCCCTTTTTATGCAGTGAAAGCTCTATCTCTGGTATGTTTCATTGATGTTTTGCCATTTCCTCTTGCTTCCCAGGGGCTCTAGGGTAGCGATTGTGGAGAAATAAAGTGCTCTGTGTTACCTCTCATGTCTACCCTTTGTTATCATTGAGCATCATAAGTGGTTGAGAGGGCAAAGAGAGAAGGATATAGAAGGGGCAGAGAGACTTATTTCATCCCTCTGACTGACTTTAGATATATTCTCATGGAGACAGAGGCTTGGTCTAAATGGCCTTGAAGGGGCTTTGAAAAACTGTCTCAGAACTATAGCCCATTCCTCTAAAAAGCTAGCCATGTGCTTGTGCAGGGCTGCCTGGCACAACAAAAAACAAAGGTACCAACTTTTGTTTGGGGCCAAAATTTCTGATTTAATATGACTCTTCTCAGTTGGTATTCAGACTACAGCACGTTATAAGGGCATCAGCCAGGCTAACATTGACTTTAGACCTTGTCTTCAATACTTTGACGTATTGGCATATGTTCCACCTCTGAGATAAGCCAGCCGACAAATATAGATATGTGTGTTTGTGTGTGTGTTTGTGTGTGCGTGTGTGTATGCATGCGTGCACGCGCATGTCTGCATTTTTTAGCAAGCCATGGCAATTCATTCCCATTCACAAAGCATTTGCAGTGGTGAAAATTCTAAATAGCAAAATACCTTCGTATATATTATTTGAAGAGTCATAGCAGCCACAAACTAGATGTTATAACATGAAATGTGGCAGGTTAGCTGTCCTTGACACATCTATAAACTTGGGGATAATAAAATCATGGGTTTTTTTGCCTCACAAGTTTGTTGTAAAGATCAGATGAGATGATGTGTATGCTGTGTATGAAACACTTTGTAAACCTTAAGGCCCAATATAAATGCCTGCTATTATCCCACTTAAAATATTTGAAGATGACTTTCATGCTTCTACCCCAGAATCTCTTCTCCAAACTAACCTCCAGTTTTTTTAATCAATCCTCATGTGACATTTTGAGTCTTACCATCATATCATCCTCTCCAGATGTTCATCTGGTTGAAGTTCTTCCCAACCCAGAACTAGACCCAACTAGTCTGACCTTCATTATTTCTCTTTGACAAAGTAACAAAATCACCTTATCAGAAATATCTTTGAGTTAACCTTTGATGATGATATTTATTATGAAGATAACATCTCATTGCTGAAGCAGGCCATACCTTACCTGTCTGCTTGGACTTGGTCTTCACATCAGAGATAATAGGGTTACTAGCTTGGGTTCCTGAAAAGTCCTGAGACTTTGCAGCTCTTACTAGTGCTGTTTTTAACCACCTGGGCTTGCCTGCTAATCTGTCTTAAGCATATTAAGACATTGCACTCTACAGGATATCCCCAAAGTCTTAGGCTACTTAAGGCTTTCAAGATAACTTTTAAGACAACCTGTCTATCTATTTTACCAGCATACTATTATTTCACTCCTTGCTCTAGCTGTATGTTGCTCTTACTGTTTTAGTCATTCAGTTATGTCTGATTCTTCATGACCCCATGGACCCACGGACCATACTGTCCATGGAGTTTTCTTGGCAGAGCTACTGGAATGGTTTGCCATTTCCTTCTTCAGTGGATTAAGGCAAATAGAGGTTGAGTGTCTTGTTTAGGGTTAGGAAGCGCCTGAGGCTGGATTTGAACTCGGGTCTTCCCGACTTCAGGCCCAGTGCTTTATCCACTGAGCCATCTCTTTGCCTTTTATACTATAGCTGTATAGCATGCTCTAAAGTTTGGAGACTGGCTTGGAAGAATTGAGTTAAACCTAATATTCAGGCCATGAAACAGCTTAAGGGACTCTGTTGCTGTTTACTACTCTTCTGAAAATATTGAGATAAGAATGTCTCTCAGACTCAAGTCCAGGGCTTTGGAATGAGCCAGACTCCTTCCCTTCTGCCCCTTGCACCCTTTCTCACTCCTCCCCAACCTCCCACCCTCTGCCTTTTCTTCCTTTTCCACCCCTTCAACCAACGATAATGCTCAACTATCCCAAAGGATAGGCTTGGGAATGAAGAGAAGAAATAAAACCTTTCCTCCCATTAGAATTCTTCAGAAGCAGGCAAACTTAGGAGGTATCACTAGCCTACACCAGTGATACAATGTTTTCTGTATATAAAGGGAAAACTGGGAAGCCATTTTTTTTGCTGCCCTGTCTCATGAAATGATCTGGGGACACTGGTGTTTGTATAGCACAGATGGTTGGAGTAAAAATCTGATATATAGACCCAAAGATGTCCTTCTCTCTAGAACAGGTGTTCTTATTCTTTTTGTAACTTAGGCCCTTTGCATGGTCTGGTGAAGCCTATGGACTTCTTCTCGGAATAGTATTTTAAAATGCCTAGGATTATAAAAGAAACTAATTATATAGAAATACAGTTATCTATCTAGGTATATACATATATGTGTATATAAAATGTACATAAAAGCATATATAAAATACATTGAAATATCCTCTTTGGATATTTTAATCTGCTCATTTTCAAAAATGTATGTTGGCATTTGCCATCAACACTAACAAAACACATTTTTCGAAACAGGCCCAAATTGACTCATAGAACCTGCCCCCCCCCACACACACACATATACACATGCACACATGCACACATGTGTGATGTATGAGTCACATAAACTGCTTTGGGATCTTATAGTGTGTTCCAAGAGGTATTTCTGTTAAAGTAGGAGGTGATTCAGAGGAGAAAGAGCTTTTCCATCAAATAGGATATTTTTTTCATTTTTTATATTTTTATAGATTAGCTCCTGCATTTTTTGTACTTTATAAAACATTGCAGCAAAAGGAATTATGCAGTATTTAGTGTTATTTTCTGCACTGACTGCATTGGGTCAGTGACAGGATAGTGGATAGAGAACGAGACTCAAAGTCAGGAATTCCTGAGCTCAAATTCAGCCCCAGATACTTAGTACCTAAGTGACCTAAGTCTGCCTCAGTTTCCTCATCTGTAAAAAATAGTGATGATAATAATAATACCTACCTACTAGGGTTGTTGTGAGCATTTAGTGAGATGATATCAGTAAGGCATTTTGCAAATCTTAAGGTGCAATAGAAATGCTAGCTGCTATTATTGTTGTTACAATAGATAGAAATATGATACAAGAAATGTAAAAAAGAATGCATAGGACAAAACTGCCTCCCTAATTTAGGGCCAAGAAATAGACATCTGAAGTAAAATATAAAGAAATAATAGTTTTCTTGGTTTACTAGAAAATTTTAATAGTGCTTTATATCAAATGAGTACATTGACAATCGTATTGCACAATGGGGTTAGATTATGGCCTTTGAGTTAATTAACACTTCACTTGTGGATATACACAGACCTTTGTTAAGTCTTGTTTCTCTCCTGTTTTATTTACTGAAAAAGTTTTACTTTCAACTTAAATTCATGCTTATTTTCAGTCCATAAAGAATAACACTAGAAGTGGAAAGTTGTTTTTTTTTCAGCTGAGGATCACTTGGGGATCTAAAAAATACATTTCACCCTTTTCAAAGTATATTTGTGACTGGTTATCTAATTCAGATGGTTATCTAGGTGGTACAGTAGATAGAGCACCAGGCCTGAAGTCAGGAAGACCTGAGTTCAAATGTGGCCTCAGACATTTACTAGCTGTGTGATCTTGGGCAAGTCATTTAACCCTGTTTCCCTCAGTTTCTTCATTTGTTAGTGAGCTGGAGAGGGAAATGGCAAACCACTCCTGTATTTCTGCCAAGAAAACTCCAAATGGGGTCATGAGGAGTGAGACATGACTGAAATGACTAAACAATAATAACGTACAATTCAAAAGTGACTAAGCTTAATAAATGGTCATTCCCTTGTATAGGTGCAGCAGAATTCATGGTCAGCCTTGTGTTGATCAAATGCAAACTTCCAGTCATGTCTCCATTACCAAAATAAAGTAGAAAATTGAAGGAAAAATTCAGGAGAAAAATCCGACTTTCCTTTGAGTTGTCTAAATAATGGCCTTATTTTTTTCACGGAAGGAATGGAAAGACAAGCTTCATTGTTCTTGGTCCCTACAAAGACATTCCCCCTCCAGATTGAGAGGCATTTATTCTGCTTTCATAGAACTCCTCATCTGTGTCATCAGGGAAACAAGAATTTTGCCTTTGAAATGCTAAGTCTATAAAGGAAAATATGCTTTCTTTTTGAATCAACTTTCAAGAAATTAAACTGATCTTACTATTCCCATAGATAACATTTGTCTGTTATTGTTCTTTCCTTCTTTTCATCTTGTTAGATGGAGTTAAGATAGAAATGCTTCTGGGACAAGTCACTCTTCTGCTATTACTCTTTTATGTTTACCGTTCAGATAATTGTATGGAGGGGTAAAGTGACTGCTTGTTTGAAATTGAATAAGACTATTGAGATGTAAGCTTCTCTTTTACAGGCTCACTGAAAGCATGTTGGGGGAATTGCAGTATCAGATAGGACAACAGTGTTGTTAAGTACTTTACTTTGTTCCCATATAGTTTTGGTTTCCTGTTCTGTCTCTATATTTTGAAACTTTTCATTCCATATAATATGTTGTTTAAGAGCTCAGTATGACAACATTTGTTTAAAAAATGTTATTCTTAGATTTTTACAAAGTCATATCCAACCTATTATGGGAACAGTTGTGTCTGTGATTATGGTACAGGTCTAGTACAGTTTATTTAATGGATTCTCAAGGATATTTTGAGGTCTAGGCTGGTAGAATAAGAATTGTTGTATGTCATGAAAACTAATGAGCCTTCTGTCAGTCGATTAATAAACAAGAGTTTCTTAAAGATTCTATTATGCTTGGGCAGCAAGATGGCATAGTGGATAGAGTGCCAGGCCTGTTGTCAGAAAGACTCATCTTCCTGAGTTCAAATCTGACCTCAAACAATTGCTAGCTCTGTGACCCTAAGCAATTTAACCCTGTTTGCCTCAGTTCCCTCGACTGTAAAATAAATGGAGAAGAAAATGGCAAACCACTGCAGTATCTTTGCCAAGAAAACCCCAGATGGGGTCATGAAGAGTCAGACATGACTGAAGACAATTGAACAACAGCTATTATGTTCCAGGTGCTATGCAGGGTATACAGATACAAAGAATAAAATAATTCCTACTTGCAAGGAGGTTACCTTCTAATGGATGAGTACATATATAAGCAGATATATAAGAACATACATGGTAAAAACAGAGTATAAATATGAAGAAGTTAATAAAAGATGGTTTGGGACGAAGAGCACTAACAGTTGGGGGGACCTAAAAAGATTCCATGTAGAAGATGGTACTTGATCTGTGTGTTGAAGAAGAGATGCTATGAGGCAACGGTGAGGAGTGCATTCCAGACGTGGAAGACAAGTAGTACAAAGGCATAAATATGGGAGTGAAAGGCATGAATATGGGGAACGGAATAAATGAGAGAAGCTCAGTTTGGTGGCATCACAAAGTGTGGAGAAGAGAAATGATGGCCAGTGAGAATGGAAAGACCGATTAGGGACAGGATAAGGGCTTTAAAACTAAACTGAGGAATTAATATTTTATCTTAGAGGTAATAGGGAGCCACTAGAATTCATTAGATAGGGAAGTGACAAGGTTAGATCTGTGTTTAAGGGGAAATTACTATTAGCTATGTGGAGGACATGATGAAGTGGGGAAAGAGAACCAATTTGGAGGTTGTTAAAATAACTTAGGAGAGAGTGATTAAGGCCTGAATTAAGGTGGTAGCTTTGTGAATAGAGAGATCCAGAAGATGTGATGAAGGTAGGAATGGCCAACTTTGGTCCATTGACTAGATGCGTAGGGTGAATACAAGTGAGGAGTCAAGGATAATGCTGAGTTTATGAACCTGGGAAACTGGAAGGATGGCGATGCCTTCCACAAAAATAGGGATGTTTAGAAGAAGACAGGGCTTGGGGGAAAGATACTAAATTAGGCTTGGGACAAGTCAACTTTAAGATGTCCTGGGAGCATCCTGTTTGAAACAGCAACAAAATTGGTGTTGTGGAACTGAAGCCCAGAGGACAGATTGGAGCTGGATATAGAAGTCTCTGAGGATAAGAGCTGACGATGTGTCTGAGCAAGTATAGAGAGAAAAGAGAAGAGATCCTAGGAGCAAGCCTTGATACCCACGGTTAGGAAGCATGATATGGATGGTGAGCCAGGAAAGGAAATGGAAAAAACAAAAAACCTCAGACCATAAAGAGAAGAGCTGGGGTTGTACAAAAACCCAGAGAAGAGAAAGTGAAGTGGTCAAAGGTGGTAGGCAGAGAATATGGACTGAAAAGGAGACCCTCAGCTATGGTGAGTAAGTAACTTATAATTAGTAACTTTGTAGAGAGCAGTTTCAGTTAAGTAAGGAGGTTGAAAGCCAAATTGCAAATGGTTGAGGAGTAAGAGGAAAGAAAGTCAAAGAAATCAGTATAGACAGCTTTTCCTAGGAGTTTGATTGAGAAAGAAAGGAGAGATAAAGGATGATAGCCTGAGAAAATAAGAGTCTAGCAAAAGTTTTTTTGTTTGTTTCTTTGGGTTTTGTTTTTTTAAAAAAAATTTTGAGAGGGGGTGTTTTTTTTTTTTTTAAGTATGGGAAGACTTTTAAGCATGTTTGAGGGCAGCAGAGAAGAAGCCAGTAGATAGAGAGTGGCTGAAGATTTAAGAAGGGTAGGCGACAGAATGATGAAGGTTGTCATCTACAGAATGTGTAGGTTCTAGCCACCAATTTGTTTCTTTCTGGTTTTTAATTAGGTTGTTACAATCATCACAATATATTTTCAGAGCACATGAGCAGCAGGTTAAAAACCTACAGGTGTACTTTTGGAACAAGCAAACATCACTTCACCAAACAATTACAAATATATACATGCTATTGAATTTGTTGAATGAAAATGAAAACAGCTTACTCCCAGATGGAGCCTGTGAAAGAGCAAAGATCCAAGAGTGGAATCTGAAGGCCCACCATGGGCAATATCCATATAAATGTAACAAATACCATGTTAATCAAGAAGTACCATGCCAGTGACTGAATCATTTGATTTTTTTTAATAGAAACAGAGAGATGGTATGATGGTAATTCAGGACCAGGCCCTCAACCACTAAAATTAGAGATGGATTATCCTTAAGGAGCCTGGTCTTATTTATCAATTCAGACTATTCAAGGAAAGAGTAGAAACTACGCAATAAATTACTGCAGACTGTGAATCTTCACTGCCTACCAAATGCATAGTAATATACCACTTATTGTCTTGAATTTACATCCAAAACTCCCTAGCTTTTGTAAGCTAAAAAGAAGGCAAATCCTATGTTACAGATACACAACACACTTCAAGATATCCTTGAGAATTCAACAAACAAGCTGTACTGGACCTGGAGCCGTCATCACAGACAGAAACGTTGCCCACAATTATTTGAAAAAAACAAATGTATCTACTCCAGGATATCTCACATAAGTATTAAGAACCCTTAACAACTTTCAGTGTAGGAATCTGAGCACAAGCCATCCATTTGGAAGTATCCTGTTCAGTTTAGAGGGTAAGATAAATTAGGACTTGTTGGCTATATGCTTCGTAATGCAAGTGTGCATAAAGCATTTATATGCTGCACAGGAAGGATGTATAATAAAGAAAATGTCCTTCTGACCTACAGTGTTTGGTTGGGCAAATTTCTCTCTCCATAGGGGTAAGTTAAAAACATACTGCTTTCAGAGGTCCTTATCTGGTGGGAGCACAGAGCCAACCCCTCCACCCTACCAAAATCAGCCTGGAAGAATGTGAGATGGACAGACTGGCCTTGAATTACAGTGTTCTTGTTAGCTGCTAATTTTCAGTTGAATGGCTTACTTCAAATGGCATTCTAAACAAATATACTCTTCTGGCAGAGTACATAGATTATTTTCTTCCTTTCTCTCCCCAGCCTAGCTCTGAGCAATAGGTAATGATTAATCTAGGCTAGGGCGAGTGGATTTTAATTATGAAAAGTAATGAGAAAACAAGAACCAGGACTTTTGTTCTGACAGTTCTACTTAGTCCATGTAAGAGCCCTAGGCTATGTGCTCTTTGGGGCAACAGGAACAAGGATGTCCTAAGGACATTCTTATTCTACATGTAGCCATTTCAAACCTGTTAAAAACATTGATTGTTTTTTTAACTACATTTTTCTTCAGGCAGCTTAAAATAGTGATCATTGGAGCCTGTGCAGAACAGGAGCTGACATTCACTGGGGGTCACATATAATGGGTACCTGACTCTTTGAAGACAGTCAGTGGCAAATACTTTGCATCATAGAATCACCAATGTAGCACAAAGGTTAGAGATGTGTATGAAATGAGAGGAGAAGAAAAAATAGCCAGTTTATGAAACACTGTGATGCAAAGAGTTTTGTGTGTAGGGAGCAAAGATTCATGTCATGGCAAGGTGGCCCTAGAATAACTGTAGGGTAGTTTTGGAAGGCCAATAGCCAAGGTTTGACAAGAAGAAAAGTTAAGTGAGACTGGTCGAAGTTATTAAATTAATTTTTTAAAAAAGAAAAGTCAGGGCTAAGTGTGAGAAACGTATTGCTGGTATTGGAAAATTATTCATTTCTTCCTCTTTTTTTCTCTTCATCCTTTTCATTCTCCCTGCTCCCAACATTTATTAATTGCCTACAGTTTTCAACACATTGGTCTTAGAGAAAATTTTAAGTATAATGTCCCGTTAAGGGTACTAAGACCCTTGTTAATGACAGGTTTAATTAGTCAGTTAAAAAAAAAGTCATCATTATCATCCATTTTGTTCAGTCAACTCTCAAACAAAAAAGATTATATCGATATGATAATAAAAGCAAACATTTCTATTGAGTTTTGAGGTTTGCAAAGCATTTAATATATTACCTCATGTGATACTCGGCAACAAATCTGTGAGATAGGTGCTATTATTAATTCCCATTTTGCAAATGAAGAAACTGATCCTGAAAGGCTAAGTGACTTGCCAAGGTTCACACAACTAGTAAATGTTAAACTCAATTCAAGTCAACAATTATTAAGCACCTACTCTGTGCTAGGCAGGGCAGCTAGGTGGCACCATAGTGCACAGAGTGCTGGGCCTGGTGTCAGGAAGACTCATCTTCCTGAGTTCATATACGCCCTCACACGTAATAGCTGTGTGACCCTGGGCAAGTCACTTCACCCTGTTTGCCTTAGTTTCCTCATCTGTAAAATGAGCTGGAGAAGGAAATGGCAAACCAGTCCAGCATATTTGCCAAGAAAATCCCAAATGATGTCACGTAGAGTCAGATACTCAAATGACTAAACAACAACAAAAAACTGTGCTAGGCATCCTCTCGGGGAGATTGTAATCTAACGAGGGAGATAGAATCAGACAATTAGGTACAAATAAGATACACATGGGATAAACTGGAGATAAACTCAAAGGGAAGGCATTGACATTAAGGGAGACTGGCAGTGACTTCTTGCAGAAGGTGGGATTTTAGATGAGACTTGAAAGGAAGCCAGGAATTTAGGAGACAGAGATGAGAAAGGAAAGGCACGTTAGGAGGATAGCCAGTGAAAATGTAAGGAGGCAGAAGATGAAATGTCCTGTGTGTAGAACAGCAAGGAACAGCATCAGAGGATCATGGTTTAGGGGGAGGGGAGTAAGGTACAAAAGGACTGAAAAAATGTGGGGAAGGGAGGTTTTGGAGGGCTTTAAAAGCAAAAAGATTTTTGTATTTGATCCTGGAAGTAATAGGGAGCCGCTTTGATTAGGGAATGGCCTGGTCAGACCCTCAGCTGAGTGGAGGGAGAGTGGATTGAAGTGGGGAAAGGCTTGAGGCAGGAAGGCTAACTGGAAAGGTACTGCAGTAGTCCAAGTGCAAGGTAATGGGTGATTGATTACACCATGCTGCTGGCGGTGTCAGGAGAGAGGAGGAGGAGGGATATATGAGAAAGATGGAGAAGGTAGAATCAACAGGACTTAGCAACAGATTGGATATGGGGCTGGGGGTGCTGTGAGAAAAAATAGGAAGTCAAGGATAACACCTCGACTGGGAGCCTGGAAGGATGGTGGTACCCACAGTAGTAATGGGGAAGTTAAGAAGAAGAGAGGATTTGGGGGGAAAGATGAGTTCAGTTTTGTACATGTTGAGGTTAAGATATCTATGGGGATTCCAATTCAAGATGGCCAAGAAGCAGTAAGAGATGTGACACTGAATGTCAAGAGAGAGGTTAGATTCGTATAAATAGACTTGAGAATCATCTTTATAGGGATGATAATTGGGTGGATAGAAGTTTATGACATTACCAAGTGAATAGTGTAGAGAAAGAAGAGGACCAAAAATAGAGAAGATACCCACGATGTGTGGGCATTCTCAAAATATAGACCCTGGGCAAGGACTGCTCACCAGTCAATGAGTTGCCCTCAAGAGCAATAGAATGATCAATAGATCATTCGAATGAATCCCTAGTTAGAATGAATGATCAATGAAATTGAGTTCCCCAATTAAATTGTAATTATAATGTACAAACCTTGCTGAGAAGTATACACTTCCCTCGGAGATAGATTGTGCCCTTCTCCCTGGCCATAGAGAAGTCCTCTGATTGGTCCCCAATGAGATAGTTTGCCTCCAAGATGAGTGGCAACCAAGATTCCATCGAGACAGACTCTTATCAGAAGTATAACCCTTTTCCCGTGGTTTACAAAAGTATTCTATAGTAAGCATTTACATTTTTTCAGAAAGTTATCTGTAGCTTTTTGGAAAGCCAGTATTTAAATCTGTGGATTTTTTTTTCCAGTAAAACTATTTGTCTGATCTGTTAGGACATAATCAGTCATAAAATTCTGGCTTATGTTTAAAGTGTTACTGTTTGTCTCTGTTTATAGGTAAGAACTTTTGAATAACCCCTACATAATGCACATGCTCAGGAATATATTTAATGCTGAGAAAAAACAGAGCTAAAACTCAGCGCTTGAATCTGTGCTTCATCTTGAGCTAGTACATTGAGTGCTCTGCACGCACAGAAGTTACTCTCTGAACACTTGGTGAGAGATGTCTTAGTCTAGCCATTCTTGTATTAATGACACGGTTAGATTTGAGCATTTTCAGAATGTTACATGAAAATTAATTCCTTTTAAGATCAAATCAGAAATTCTTTTATACACTTATAAAATATATATACATATTACATGCATACATTTATGTGGGGGGAGGGAATACTTTTTTCTCACATAGTTAAAGCTAAAAATCTCATGATGATAAAAACCTTATCATTTACAAAATAGCAGAAATATAAGATGATAGATACAAGAACTTATTGGTGATGTTTTTTAACGGTTTCTTGACAGACGAAATACAGTCACAAAGATTTTTTTAATCAAGTGTAATCATAAGAATTTATGAAACTCAAAATTGGTTGGAACTCTTGTTTTATAATATAAGCTGTTGCCTAACAAGGCAGAGTAAAGGGTGTGAAAATGTACATACAACAGGCCAAAAACTTGTGTTTGATTTCAACAAAGCTTTGGTATTTCAGCCCCATTTTATAAGTAAGGAATTTCGATATTTTTGATTAGACAATATTTCTAAGTTGAGTACATCTCATTTTATTTTTGTCAATAATAATGGTAAAAGGTTTCCTTTGAGGATTTTCCTCCTAGGAGCACAGGACATACTATAATATGATTTTCTAACTTTTTTTGTGGAAACATGCAAGCCAATTCATTGTCATTTTTGGAATGGATTTATAGAGTATATCAATTTTTAGAGAAAAATAAGGTTTTCTTTGGAATCATAGAAATTTGGAAATAGTTGAACCGAAAGAGACCAAACAGGTCATTTTGTCTAACCCATCCAGTTGACAGATGAGGAAAGAGGGGCACAAGCATTCCTACAAGGTTGACTTTTTAACAGACATATTTCTTTCTAACAGCATTTAGCACAGTACCTGGCACATAGTAGTTGCTAAGTAAATGTTTATCGATTAATTGATTGATCTTTTCTTACAGATTGCATTTCTGGCTTCTGCATATGCAAGTGGGCAACTGACCGAAGAGAGCTGCTCAGCCCTGGCTGCTATCATGCATTATCTCTATCTTTGCCAGTTTAACTGGATGCTTGTTCAGGTAGGAACCTCATTCCTTTTGCTCTTTCCCATGAATCTCATGGCTCCTCACCCCTAGAATTTGACATGTACTAGTGATATCTACTGACATGTCTACAAACCAGGTTCTTTGGAAGCTAATAAAGCAAATCACAACTCACAAGCTATGCCGTATATCCCCAAAACATCCCTTTTTAAATTTATTGATGTTTGGAGGGGGGAAAAGTCAAATGCAGCAAAGTACTCCATTTAAAGAATCAGCACCAGGCCTGGCAAGAGAAAGAAAGGGAGCTTTGGACATGAATTTGGTGGAACCAGCCTTATATAGGAATTGAGCAAAGCTGGTTTCCCTGAGGTATTGAAAGAAACATCTGTATGTTTGTTTTTGCTATATCTTCAAAGTAAATGTCTCTCTGTAAAGACTAATTGATGTCAAGTTACTAAATGAAACTGGAACAATAGTAACTAGCACCTTTTTTAAGATTTCTTGAAATAGTTTTACAGCACTGGAAAACCAGGCTTAGATAAAGCCTATTGGGATTCAATTGGAGCTACTTGACCATGCCTTAAATTCAATTCACTGTAGTTTCACCCGATTGGCCAATGATAGGTGCCAGCCCAAACCTTCCGTGGCCATTTTTTGGGTTTTGACGGCTCAGAATGAATTTAAATAGCAATTATTTCTGTTCTAGCCCCAAAACCTGAAGGTTCTCCCACCCCCATTGATGTTTTTTTGAGTAAGTAAAAGAGGTCTTTTTTTTTTTTTTTGCCTCATTTCTTACCTAGCCTTAATTACTGAATTGTTGTTGCCTCAGACAAACTGAGACTGGGAAAGACCTTATCTTTAAAACGCCAAAGTCTCCCACTGAAATCAGGGCCATCTCTAGTCATCCTGTTCTATGTTTTGCCACTGGACCCAGATGGCTCTGGAGGACAGAATGAGGCTTGTGACTTTGCACAGCTTTGCCTCACTTAAATCCAGTTCACTTGCAAGTCAAGACATCACCTTTCTGATGTCATTGGTCCTCTTCCAGAACTAGGACAAACAACAACCAGGAAAAAGAACAAGACATTATTTACACTTACCTTTTGAATACACACCCAAGCTGAGAAGATTCTTTATGACTCTACAATACCAGTCACTCGTGGCAGGAAGAAAGTTCATCAGGCCTCCTCATGTTAGCTTGCAATCAGGCAGGGAACATTACATATACTCTTAAGTGGGGGAGCGAGAGAAATAACCCTCCATTGCACAAACCCCAAACCAAAGCCACCCCAAGCTTCCATGTACTGGCCTGGATGGTGCTGTCTGAGCATGCCCCATTGGGGGGGTGGAGTAGAGGAGCAAGGGGGAAGTTACACTCAAACTCTCAAATGTCACTGCCTACTTATGTTACAGGTCTGTAACAGGAAGCAACTGGTGTAAAAAGATTTTTAAACTTTTTTATAGGTTTGTTTATCTTTAATCTATATTGTAGGCAAGAGAGGAGTCTATCTCCAGATTCAACTCAGAACCTAGATTAGAGACTAGATCAAACTCTAGAGCAGCTAGGTGGTGTAGTGGATAGAGTGCTAGGCCTGGAGTCAGGAGGGCTCATCTTCCTGGTTTCAAATCTGGCCTCACACACTGGGCAAATCACTTAAAACTTTTTGCCTGTCTTTCCTTATCTGTAGAATGAGCTGGAGGAGGAAATGATGAATCCCTCCAGTATCTTTGATAAGAAGACCCCAAATGGGGTCCTGAACAATCAGACAACTGCAATAACTGAGCAACAGCAAATATCAAAATTGAAGACTTTTCCCCTAATTCAGCTTGCAAGTTTGCTGGAATTCTTAGGACTTTCAAGAACCTTCTTACTAGTCCTGTCTCTAGTCTGGAGCCCTCTATTCCTGGGATTCTGATTATACCTGAGTATAATATTACTGAGCTTCTTCTTTCCAGAATGAGCAAAATACTGTCCAGTCTTTGTTATGATTTTGTAATAAATGCGTACATTTTTTTTGCTCCTTTAGAGATTTTGATAGCTCTGGACCCTCAAAATCCTACCTTATCTTGAACCCATTTTTCTTTGGTCTCTTCTGTTGGAATCAAATTTGTCTCTGGTTCCACCTTCACAGTGAAGCTCTGAACCTTTATCTTCTATTCTAGAGTTCGATGGTCCCCCTAGAAGAAGGTGCCTTGATAGCAAATGCTATTACTTCCTAGTGCTACTAGATTACAGCAGCTCCTTCCTAAAGTCAGCAGTAGACTGCTTTCTGTACCTCTGTCAAAGTATATGATCCCTTTGGACACCCCCTGAATTCTTATTTTGGACCTGAGGATTATATCCAGCTCTCAGATCTTTTACAGAGCAGAAATGACTAATACATCCTGAACCCAATGAACGATCATGCCTTTTGTAGCCTTTTGTAAGTTATCTTTGATGATTCACCCTGTCAGATGTGTCCCAAAGGAGGGTGCCCTCTCCAAATCCTATCATTACAATTATACCACAGAAAATACTTTTTTATAGCAGCCACATGGATAGTATCATGTGAGCTAAAATTCTACCTCAGATACTTACTAGCTCTGTAACCCTGGACTAATCAATTAACCACTCTCAGCCTAAGTTTCATCATCTGTAAAGTGAGATTAGTAATAGGACCCATGCTACCTAGTTGTTCTGAAAATTAAATCAGAGAATATGTGTAAAGCATTTTGCAAACCTTAAAGTGCTATATATAATATATATGTTACTACTTCTTCTTGTTATTGTTACCAATAATGAAAATTTTTTATAATATGTGCATAACAGCAATTTATTTTTTTAAAAGAAAAACAAAAAAACCCTGAAGTTTTTAGTTTAGACCTGACCTGCTATGAGCCTGCAATGGGACTTAGATGCTAAAAAGCTAGTGCATTCTTCAGCTTTGTTACTGAAGCTTACTGCCCATAATTAAGGAGGTAATAGCACTGCCACACTCTTTGATGGTCAGAACACTTCTGAAACGCTGCATTCAATCTTCAGCATCATTTTTGAAGGACAACGACAAACTAGAAAACCTCTAGAGAAGAGTAGTTAGGGTGTGGAGAGGTCTGGAGATCATGTTATATGAAGAAAAGCTTCAAGAATGTGAGCATATTTTCCTTGAGAAAAAAGGAATTGGACTGGGTCATGATGGCTCTCTTTAAATATTTTAAAGGCTATCGTGGGAGAGAAAGAAAACCTATTCTGAATAGCTCCAAAGGGTAGAAGAAGCATCAGTGGGTGGCCAGGAGGGAAGAATTTGGCTCAATAGGAGGGAAGATTTTTCAAACACTTAGAGAGGCGAAGCAATAGAAGGGCTGTTTCAAAATGCCATGAGTTCCCCATCACTAGAAACAGTTAAAGATTGGGTAACTGCCTGGCAGGGATAACACAGAAGAGATAACTACACCATTAATGAGGTCAGACTAGAAGACCTCTAAGGTCCCTTCAAATTACGTGATTCCGTGATGATGGACATGTGAGAGAGGACTGGAGGACAGACACACAAAAAGGAAATTAATATTAGAATTTGGAAGTGTAATAGAAATTAGAGTGGTTATGGCTAGTTCATACTTGGTAGGCTAAGTGCAATTTGCATGGTCTAAAGGTTTTTGAAAACTTTAAAATACTGAGTAAGTTCAATGTATTTCAGATGGAATGCCACATATGTTTCATGGTTTGTGGTCTGACCACAGGAACAGGAATCCAGGAGCCGGTGAATTCTAGGCCTTTTACTCCCAGTGAGTTAATGTGTGGTCAGGGTTAGGTTACTTACTCAATTTGTATTTTGCCACATGTAAAATAGGAATTTATATTTCCTTTTATTATTCTGTATGGAAGAAATGCAAATGGATTTAATGAAGTAGAGCATTTTAAAAGAGAAGTTAACTTTCTTATCTCCATGTTTGTTTAGTTCAATCCAAAAAGCATTTAGCATCTGCTTCATCCAGAGTCCTCTGTTAGTCATGGAAAAGACAAGCAAACAAGTGAATCAATGAATGGATGGATGAATAAGACCATAAACATCCCTCTTCTCATGGAGTTTGCAGTCTAGTAGGAAGATGCAACATGTGCCCAAACAATTGTAATGTAATGGAGCACAATTAAATGCATATAAGAGATAGAAACAATGGGATTGAAAAGAAGAAAAATATTTTTGTGGCATCAGTAAAAGCTTTGTGGAGAAATTAACATTTGAACGGAATCTTGAAGCATGGAAAGATTACAGTTGGCAAAAATGCAACCAAACATAGGAAATAGAATGATCAAAGGCAGAGACAGGAAAAGCAGGGACATATGAATAGGGGACAAGTTGTCCGGTTTGGTTGGAGAGTAGTATGAGATGAGGCTAAGAAACTAAATTGGATCCAAATTATGCAGGGCTTTGAAAGGCAAACTAAGGAATTTGGACTTCATTTTGTCTGTTATCAGGAATGATTAAAAGTTTTTAAGTCAAGGCGTGACATGATCAGATCTGTACATCAATCATTCAGTCAACAAGCATTTATTAAACCTTCCCTCACTCAAATCAAAGTCAATTGCAAGTCATGTCATCACTTCCCTGATGTCATGATTCTCTTCAAAAACAAAGGACAAAAACACAACAACAATTTATTAAAAACTTACTTTGCTCCAGGCACTGTGCTAAATCCTGGAGATATCTACCCCCCCCCCCCCCCCCCGCCAAAAAAAAAGAACAGTTCCTATTTGCAAGAAGCTTACATTCTCATGGGGTCACAGCAGATACAATAATCAGTTTATGTTAGATAGATACAGAGTAGATGGAAAAGTCATCTGGCGGTTGTATGAAGCATGGATTGAAGGCAAGTAAGGTACTTAATAAGTGTTTGTTGAATTAAATTGAATTCTATTGTTATTCTGCTTGGTCTTTTTGGGATAAAACCAGTGCTGTTCAGGAAATTCAATGTGTCTGTTGCACACAGATGTTGGTATTCTCTTAATCTAGTGCCACCTTAGGCCAAAAATAGGATGCCATGTATACAGGCCACAACCCTAAAATAGAATATTTTTGAAAGGAAAGAAACATACATATGAACAAAACTACCATATAAGAAGACATTTTCTGTAAAAGATTTGGAAGGGTTTTTGGTTTTTTGTATTACCTTCTATTCAAATAAAGATATATAATTAATTTTTAATCATTACTATTCTTTTTCTAAAATACTTTTGTTACTATTCTTCATCTTTACTCTCTGCCCCCCCCCCCATATTCCCACAATATGTATTAAGAAGAGAATTACAAGTCCCACTCTGGTTTTATACAGACCAGATTTGGGGATAATGTGAGGCCTCTCTTCAGATAAGGACAGAAATATGGAGGAGTAGAAAGTAGCAAAACCAAGTAGCAGAGTGATTGGCAAATGACCTCCAAAGTAATTAATCATGACAACGATCAGATCATCTCCTAAAAGTCAGCTTTTTACACTAAGTGAAATTAGCTCAGTAACTAGCCTCCCTCAAAGCTGTAAGGAACCTTCTTGCCCTTGGCCACAGGCTCAGAGAAGATTGAAATAAAGCATGTTCATTTGTTAGGTTTTTAAAATACCCTTGCTTGGTAGAGCTTGAGGGACTGGTTTGATTAAGTATTCATAAAGTAAATAATTTCCAGATGCCTTAAAGTCTCTTTCTCTATTCCTGGTTGAAGTTCTGGGGCGGGTGGGTGGGGGTTGGGAAATCTTATCATTGTAAAGAGAAACACTTGTAAGTATACCTGTGATTCATGTTAATTTCCCGAATAGAATTATAAGTTCTTTTAAAGAACTATTTCTTTTTTGTCTTTATATCTCCAGCACCTAACAGTGTGTTAGTCAGCGCAGTAAACATTTATAAAGCACTTACTATGGGCTAGACACCATTCTAAGTGCTGTGGATACAAAGAAAAGTAAGACAGTCCTTGCTCTGCAGGAGCTAATAATCTAAACCAAATAACTATGTACTAACAAGCTATATACAAGGTAAATTGGAAATAGTCAATATGGAAGGCAGTAGAATTAAGAGGAAGCAGGAAAGGATGTCTTGTAGAAGGCAGAATTTTAGCTGAGATGCACAGATTAGGTACTTAATAAATGCTTTGTAATTGATCAACTGGAGACTCTAAATCTGTCGAATTAACATAGTTTCCTTTGGCTGTAGAACACGAAGTCTACATAATTAAGTAACCTTTAATTTTTGTATAAGTGAAGTTGAATTTGACTACCTCATTTCTATTTTTTGTGTAATTATGAGTACCATAAGTGGCTGCATTGAAGGGGTAAGCTTGAAATCACTAGTAGCAAAAAAGTGTATTGAGTAGGTTCTCTGTCCATGAACAACTTCTCTTCCCAAATCATTGTTGCTACTTTCTAAAATAATTTTAAACCAGCAAAAACTCAATTATAAGTAGTAGGAGGTTGGCACTTTTATGTTGGCAGATATGTGTAGGAACTGGAAGGGTTCTAGGAAATTATCAAAGTCCAATCTTTGTTTTGCAGATGAGTGAAATTAAGACAATAGAGTTGATTTCGACTTATTTGAATCACAGTGTCAGGTGCTTGGGATACAAAAACAAAATAGAAGCAGTCCTTAGCTTCAAAGAACTTACATTCTGTGGGGGGGAAACAACCGGTACTTAGATAAGGAAATGTGTGTGTGTGTGTGTGATACACATACGTACATACACTTATGAAATGTAATGAAATATATGTGTAGAGAGAACGAGAGAAAGAGCAAGAGAGAGAGAAATGGATGAATGGATGATAGCTAATGTGTGTGCTAGAGTATGCTTGATGGTATAAAAACTTGACTCATTCTCTTTCTTTCTATACCCTATAGAAAAGCAGCCTGTCAATAGCTAATTATTCAGCTTGGGAGTATAGTATAAATTTTGGCTACCAGATGACACTGCCTTCAGACCACTAACCCAGTGGCTATGTCGAAGGGGTAGTCAGTACATATGTGTATCTGGCATACTTGGGCTTTTCTATCTGCTGCAGTTTTCTCTCACTGCTCACCAGAAAGTGTTCAAACTACACATGAACAGATCATTTATCCCCCTTTTCACCAGTTAGAACTCTCACAAGCTCATGGGCAGTGATGGCCCTAGAAGCATGACTTGGGACCCACTCAAAAATCACCAAAAATAGGAAAATATTGGATCTCTGTTATAAGCTGCCATCCATACTTTTGGAGTGCCTCCTCATTCATGAAAAATAAAGTTCATCAGACTTAGATATTTTACTCTTTAATGGTTATTAATCAATCAATAAACAATAAACAAACATTTACTAAGCATTTAATGTGTCTGGGCACTGTGGTAGGTGCTGAGAATACAAAGACAACAACAACAACAAAAAAAAAAAACAATCCTTACCACAACACTGAGACAACATAGCAAAATTTTTGGGATACAGCCAAAGTAGTGCTTAGGAGGAAAGTTATATCTCTAAATGCTGATATAAATAAAAGAGAGAAATAGCAGACTAATGAATTAGGCATGCAATTAAAAAATTTTGAACTAACAAATTAAAAGCCTCAATTAAACACTAAAATAGAAATCATGAAAAATCAAAGAGATTAGCAAAATTGAAAGTAAAAATCCATTGAACTACAGCTGTTAAAAAAAAAACAATAAAGAAGACAAACTATTATCTAATTTATTTAAAAAAATAAAAATTTCCAATATCAAAAATGAAAAAAGTGAATTCAACCAGCAAAGATGAAATAAAAGCAATTATTAGGAACTGTTTTTCCCAACTATATGCCATAAAGACAATCTAAATGAAATAGATATTTACAAAAATATAAATTACCCAGATTAACAGAACAGGAAATAGAATATTTAAGTAATCCTATTCTAGTAAAAAGAATTTGAACAAGAAATGAACTTCATGGAGGGAAAAAAAGGCCCAGGACCAGATGGATTTACAAGTGAATTCAACCAAGCATTTAAAAAATTCTAGTACTACAGAAACTGAAAAAGTAAGTAAAGAAGACCTACCAGATTCCTTCTATGACACAAATTTAATCTTGATACCTAATCCAGGGAGAGTCAAAACAAAAAAAAAGAAAACTATTGACCACTTTCCCTAATGAATATTGGTGCAGATTTTTTAAAAGAAACTTTAGCAAGGAGATTGTAGCAATATATCATAAAAATCATGCACTATGACCAGGCCAGATTTATACCAGGAATTCAGGGCTGGTTCGATATTAGGAAAACCGTAAGCTAAGCATAATTTACCACATTAATAACAAAAACAATAAAAAAATCATATAATTATTTCAATAGATGCAGAAAAAGCTTTTGACAAAATACAACTTTCCTTAATATTAAAAAAACAAGAAAGTTCAAGGATAAATGGTTCTTTCCTTAAAGTGATAAAAAGTGTCTATCTAAAACCAAGAGCCAGCATTATTTATAATGGGGATAAGCTTTTCCAGTAAGATCAGGGATAAAGCGAGGATACCCATTATCACCAATACTATTAAGCATTGAACTAGAAATGCTAGCTGTAGCAATAAGGCAAGAAAAAGAAATGGAAGGAATAAGCATGGACTTTGAGAAGTAAAACTATCACTTTGGGCAGATGACAAGATGGTTTTCTTGGCAAATCCTAGAAAGTCAACTAAAAACTAATCAGAACAATTAACAACTTTAGCAAAGTTGCAGGATATAAAATAAACACATACAAATCATCAATATTTCTGTATATTACCAACAAAATTCAGCAGGAAGAGATAGAAAGAGAATATTAATTTAAAATAACTACAAACAGTTTAAAATACTTGAGAGTCCATTTGCCAAGACACACATAGGAACTATATGAACACAATTACAAAATACTTCACACACTGTATTTATTTAAATACAGATCTAAATAATTGAAGAAATATTAATTGCTTATAAGCAGGTCAAGACAATATAATAAAAATTACAATACTACCTAAATTAATTTACTTCTTCAATGTCATTTGAATAAAACTATAAAAGAATTGCTTTGTAGAGCTAGAAAAAATTGTAACAAATTTCGTCTGTAGGAACAAAAGACTGTAACATCAAGAGAATCAGAGGGAAGAACAATGGGAAAGAACATGGCCTAGCAGTACTAGATCTCAGACTAGTCTACAAAGCTTAAATTAAAGTCACAAACCTGAGAGACCAGACATTGGACAGTTTGGAAGAGGAATGAGTTAGGAAGGAAAGATAATAATTCCTGTTTTGGACATGTTGAGTTTGAGAGATCTTTGGGACGTCCAGTTTGAAATATCCATTAGGCTGTTGGTGATTTTGGATGGAAGCTCAGGAGAAAGTGGGTTTGGATGTAAAGGTCTTTGTGTCATCTGTGTAGAGATGCTAATCATACTGAGAGTTTTCACACTGAGTGAAATATGGTCCTACTTCCCAAATTTCTTTGTACCTTCATTGCAGTCTCAAATTGGAAGCTGTGGATTGGGTTTGAGGGTAGAGTGGAGGGTGTTGGTGAGGAGCTTTGCTACCCTTACATAGTAAATGAAAAATAATTTATGGTAGGGTGGGGAGAGGGTCCTAGCAAATGGAAGACCAAGATAGGTAGTGGATTGGTAGTGGAGAATCTTGAAATTAGCCTTAAAGGAAGAATTCTAAGAAGTAGAATTGAGAAGGGATGCAACCCAGGCTAGCAGGCAGGGCTATGCTGGTAAATGGTTGGGTTTTTTTTTTTGTTTGTTTTTTTAACAACTGGCTGACTGTCCAGAAAAAAAAAAGTAATCAAAACTACACTTTTAAGATTAATTTGCATTATTGACATTTTCTCCATCACTTTCTTGAGTTGACAACAAAAATCAAGTCCTGATTTGTGAAATTTGCTGATTTCGGATGTATAAATCTTCACACTGAAAATTTAATAATCTCTGTGCAAGCTGGCTCCAGCATGCTCCTGCCTGGGACCCAGTGTGGGAAAAGGGATAGAGAAAGAAGATGGAAAGTCGTGAACCAGGAATGGCAAGTAGGCCAATTTACCTAGAAATTAAAGTACATCAAAAGGAGTAATTTGCAATAAGTTTGGAAATGTGGAATGGAGCTTTTAATTGGAGAGGTAATGAACGTTTTTGCACATGAAGATTAGAAGTTCATATTTTATCCTGGGGAAATGAGGACCCACTGGGACTTCTTAAGCAAGGCAGTGACATGGTCAGGTAGACTTTAGGAATGTGAGTTTGGCACTTGGGAGCAAAATGTGTCAGAGAAGGGAAAAACCAGGCAGGGATACACTTGAATAGGCACTTGCAAAGTCTAGGCTAGGTTATGAGAGCCAGAACTAGGGTGGTGGTTATGCGATTGGCTAGAAGGGGGTGGACTCAAGAGATGTGGAGATAGAATAGACAAGACTTGTCAAGTGTTTGGATTTCCACATTGATGTCCCATTGTCCTCACCAGCTGAGCATAGGAGCTGTAATGACAGTCAGCCAACAGCAGAGAAGTGGAATTGTAAGATGAGCATGGGTATGTTATTTGTTCTGTGGAGAAATGTTCACCCCAAAGTAGCACTTGTTTAAGGGAAATTCAATTTAAAAATTATAAATGACCGTAAGCAAGATCATTAATAGGATGCCTCTATTCCACTTGAAGAATGAATATAACAAAATTCAAAATTCCTTTTGAAGGTTCTTTCAAAAGGTATAGATTTTATTCTGCATTCGTAGTTTTATTTACTTTCCTCCGTGTGTTAACCCCCTGCTAAAGGAGTTACCTTGCAAATTATAGATACAATTATATGAGGATTTGATTAAACAGGAAAAATCCAAGAGATATAAATTAATTCAAGTATGGACAAGTGTA
>CM053622.1:371867153-371884310 GCA_028646595.1 Phalanger gymnotis
AAAAAAAGTCTTTGTTATACAAGATTTCTTGGTCAAGGCAAGTCAATAACCATGTATTAAGCACTTAATTCAAATCTAGACAATCAATAAAACAGTAAATCAAAAAAAAGAAAGATAGGATGGGGCCTTGAATACCAGGTAGAGAAGTTTAGATGTCAATGCAACATTTAGCAGAAAAAAGTATTTAATATCTAATTCAAATGAGATAAAATATTTTAAAGCATCTATATTCTGAGATATTTTAAGAGAAAATTTCCTTACCAGTTAAAAACCAATTTATTTTTTGTTTATTTAGTATTTTATTTTTCCCCATTTATATGTAATGATAATTTTTAACATTCATTTTTAAAACTATGAGTTGCAAATTCTCTCCCTTCCTCCCGTCCCATCCTCCCACCATTGAGAAGTCAACAATTCGATATAGATTATATATGTGTAGTCATGCAAAACATTTCCATAGTAGTAATATTGTGAAAGAAAACAGACAAAAAACCTCAAGAAAAATGAAATACAAAAAGTATGCTTCAATCTTTACTCAGATACTATTAGTTCTTTCCCTGGGGATGGATAGCATTAAAAAAATAATTTGTGAACATTATTTTGAACACTTTCTGCATAGATGTTTGATAATAGGTAATTAATTATACTATCCTCAAATTATTGAAGGCAAGAATTAGTCTGTTAATGATGAAATATTTAAACAATTGATGAAAAATTGGTTACCATTCTATTTCTAATTGTTTGGTACTTCAGCATCATATTTCACTTTGAACACCTTTGGCAGATGTTAATAATAACCTATTCATAGAACTCTAATCCTGGACTGAATTAACCACTATAGAAATTGCTCAGTCATCTGAAAATAACCTAATTTTGCTAACAGTATTAGGAAAACTGTCATTGATGTAGAGGACAAATCTGACCTGCATTAGGATACCTGTGGGAAAAGTTAACCCTGTAAAGCTCATGACTTCATTTTGCAAATGATTTTATTTTTATCGAATCTAGAAGCCAAAAAAATGAGGGTTTTTTTAAGTAAAAAGAATGGGGAAAGAATAATGATTATTCTCCCTATTGGAAATGAGTGCAATAACATATTCCCATAACCAATTAGAAGATGATGCTCTCAGTATCTTTCATGTGTTTACACAGTGAAAAATCCTTACATTATCATCATAGTTAGCATTGTATAGAACTTGATAGTTTGCAAAGCATTTTGCATATCTTTTCTCACTTGCTCCTCAGAATAATGCTATGAGATGGTGCTATTATCATCACCTTTTTATAGATGATGAAACTGAGGCTGAGAGAATGTGACTCACCCAGGGTCACACAGCTAATATACCTGAGACAGAATTTGAATTAAAAACCTTCTGACTCTAAGTCCAACACTTTACTTACTATTCCATCATTAATGTAAAAGAAGCATTCCTGGGTTCGACCAGTCTATCTACAAATATGTTTGGTGGAATTCCCTAGCCCTCAAATAGAAGATTGCAATGGATGATCAACAGTACTGAAACTTTAGATAAATTTCCTAAATGAATCTTGGTTGTGCTGGTGTTAAAAATAACGAATCTGGCAAAGCTTCCTTTCCTGCTCTTTTATAAGCTGTTGGCAATTGAGGAAAGCCCCTTGAAAGTCCATATAAGAAGAGTCCCTTGATTGCTCTGAAGTCAACAAGTATTTATTAGTCACCTATTATGTGTCAGATGCTGCGGTAAGTGCTAAGAATAAGTCTGAAAAGCAAAAACAGTCTCAGTTCTCAAAGAGCTCACAGTCTAATGGGAGGAACATCATGCAAACGACTGTGTACCAAAAAAGTTGTATACAGGGTCAATTGGCAAAATAATCTCAGAGGGAAGCACTAGCATTGAACTTCTCTTCCTGACTCCAAGTTCAGCATTTTATCCACTGAGCCATCTAGCTGCCACCAGCTGAGGAAATGGACCTGTCACTTCATTGATAGAGGAAATGCCCAGATAAGGAAAGCATTTCTATCAATGCACTTTCTTTGCATCTTATTATCTTAGATAGTTGCTTGGGGTACCAAGAGGTTCAGTGACTTGCCCATGGTCATGCAGCTAATATGTCAGATGTGGAACCTGAACAGAGGCCAGCTCTCTATTTGTCCACTATGCCATGCTGCCCCCTTGTTTAATCCATTGTCTGAAATTCATATAGAAAATTGTATGTTGCAGTCATGAGCTTCTAGTACTAACATGTCTTGGA
Source organism: Phalanger gymnotis (assembly GCA_028646595.1). Classification (NCBI taxonomy): domain Eukaryota; kingdom Metazoa; phylum Chordata; class Mammalia; order Diprotodontia; family Phalangeridae; genus Phalanger; species Phalanger gymnotis. The sequence goes on from CM053622.1 coordinate 371,869,386, forward strand.
GCTACTGAGATCAATCACACAGCCTTTTCTCATCTCCCTACTACTATTTTGTATTTATTGCTATTGATTCTGTATGTACTTGTCTCTCTTCTTATAGTAAGCTCTTACAGATAAGGATTCTTCTACCATCTCTGTATCCTTGCTGTTTAGCCCACTAATTGCCAAATTGTAGAACCATTATTGTTTGATTGGTGGCCATGTCTAATCCCCTTCTTTTATTGATGAAAAACTGATACTGATGAGTGGCAGAGCAAGAATTAGAACTCTGCTTTCCTGTCTCCCAGATTTATTTTTTCCATATTTCAGCATTACTGCTTATAAAGATCCAGTCAACAACATTTATTTAGTGCCTATTAAACTGAACTCTGTGCAGAGCCAAAGAAGAAAAAGAAAGCAAATCTTTGCTGCTAGAGCATGTATATGAGGTAAGAATGACAACTGGCATGGAGAGCCTGCCACAAAGTCTTCCTGGGGCACAGAAAGACCTGAGTGGTGCTGTGCTTCCTGTCGGATGAACTGTTTGTATTTATGAGCATGTCCCTTTTCATTAGAAATTCCTTTAACAGAACTTCCTCTATAAATAACTGATTTCTTTCCTGTCCTAATCTATTTGGCAGTTTGTGGCTTTATAACCTGTCATGGCTTTCAAAATGAGAGGAGTTGTCAGATTACAAAATACCCTGTAATAGAAAGACTCTAAAAATAAATGTTGAGCAAGCATGCACCACTTTTCTTTCGAAAGAGGCTAATGAGATGAGCAAGATGAAACGGGGTACCAGCGGCATCCCTCTTTACCATTCAGACCCTATTTCCTGTTGTTTCCCACTTATTTCTTTATGCTTCATATGTCACTATTTCCAGTGCTTACCTAGTTACCTATTAAAATTAGAAGAAAATCACTTACTTCCTTGTTTCTACTCCTGGTAACTTTATTACTGAGGAAAAAGACTATTTTAGGGGTCCCTGGTATAAAATATTCATAGGATCAGAGATTAGAGATCATTGAGTCCAAACTTTTCATTTTACAGATGAGAAATCTAAGGTTCAGAGAGGTAAAGTGATTTTGCCAGGATAACACAGCTAATAAGTGCCTGAGGAGGGATTAAAATCCAAGTCTTCCTAACTCCAAGGATGACATTTCCTACTTGGCTAATCAAAGTGATCTATCTATTCCCTACCCATGGCAGAGTCACTTGGGTGTGACTCTAGTATTTGGAAAACAACATAAATCAAGCATAATTGTATTTCATCCTATTTATTAATAGAGGCTAACTTTAGTGTCTTACACAAAGTACTACCCTTATGATTACTCTCTGAAAGAGATGGGACATGGTACTTCGGGTCAAGGAAGATCAGTAGTCCCATGAGGCAGAAGTGAGGCAAGAGTTCATTGCAGCATGGGCAATGGCCAGTACAAAGTTGAGAGAGGTGGGAAATTGGAGTATGGTATGTGAAATTGGGTGTCCACTGAGGCAGGAAAGATAGTTTGGAGCCAGGTTGTAAAGGATTTTTAAAGTTAAACATAGAGACTTTTATTTTATCCTAGAGGCAAAAGTTTTTCAAGTCACTAGAGATTTTTGAGTAGAGGGTTGAAATGATCAGACCTGCATTTAAGTAAAAAACACTTTGGTGGCATTAGGACAGATTAGAGTAAGGAGAGAGGCCTGAGGCAAGGAGATCAGTGAGGATTCCAGGTGAATGATGATGATGATAAAGTGAACCTCAAGTAGTGTGTGAATAGAGAAAAGGTATTGCAGCAGCATCAGACTGGAAAAAAAGGGATCTCAGTTGGCTGCATGTTGGATTAGAAAACTACAAATTAACTTTATCTGCGTTAATTAACTATATTATAACTTACTTTGTTATATCATATTATGTAACTTGAAGCCAGCAGGCAGAGTTCGACATCTTTGTAGAAGTTGCAATATTTGGCCCCTGATTGGATATGCACAGGGAAGGAAAGTGAGGATTCAAGGATAATGTAGAAGATTCAGACGTGGGAGACTAAAAGAATGATATGTTACCCTTGAGAGAAATAGAGATATTGATCTCTGACAGCCTTCCCAGCCTAAAACTCCATTAGTCTTATCTGGTTGAGGTTTTAGGCAGTTACATTTTATTTTGGTACAAGAGAGACTTCCCAACAGACAAACAACATCCCCACCCCAATAAAATCCCTTCCCAACAGTCAAAGTAGATTGCCTAATAGAATAATCCCTGCAACATGTGGATTATTTTAGTTGGCACTTTGTTTTCCATATTCAAAAATTCTGAGAAGTTTTCTTGTTTGTTTTTTTTTTCTACATTATGGTTTTCAAGTTTTTTGGCTTACCATGTTCTTTCAGGGGACCTACAATCCCAAATTGTCTCTATGCATCCTGTCTTTGAGATCAATATGTTTTACTCGCATGGTATCATGTTTTCTTTTAATAAAATTGCTTTTGCTTATCTTTCAGAATGTCCTTCAGTTTTGCATATTTGCATTCCCAGTCAGTCGTTGTCTTTTTTGTTTCCTTGGTGAGACTCAACACCAAGTTTTGTTTGGTTTTCTTCTATTCTGCTAATTATTTCTTCTGGTCAGGGCATAAATTCTGATTTCACAGTTCTCATATATCCTTTAAACCATTTGAGAACATTCCGCTGTGGTCTCAAGCTCTTTGGAGAAACTATAGGGTCCTTTGCTTTGTCAGGTATTGATTCACTTTGCTTTGTCTTACTTTATTTACTTTGTAGATGTCTGAACTCTTTTAGTTGGTATGGGGCCCCTGTTCTCTTTTGTTATTTATTTATTCCTCTATGGCTTTATTTGTTTACATTAGAAGTCTGTAAGTTTTCTTCCTCAAAAGATTTTTGGTAATTTCAATCTTTTTTCCTTATTTTCTGCTACTGTTCACTTTCTGACTCACTTGGAGATAAACCCTAAAGCTGTATCAGCCTTCTTCTCTTCTGACAATCTGTATAGTTCACCACCTTTAGTTTCTGCCCTAAGTGACTTCTAGAGGGACAGAACTGGCCCTAGCTAAATGCTGACCTCTTTACAAGACTTAGTGAACTATCTTGCCCCAGTTCCTTCTGTTACTCAGTTGTCTCTGGCTGAGCTCTGCTGCGGTACAGAGCATTGCCATGCTGCTGTCCCAGCCAAGATAAGTTTCTGCCTTTTGCTTTCCTGTGGTACTGGGGGAAGGGATGGGTAGTTTAGTTCTGTTGCGAGCCTGTGGATTGGCTTGTGCAGTCCTGCCCATATGGTGTGAAGTTGAGAAGGGAGTACTGAGTGAGTTAGCAGTTAGAGATTAGCCTTCTCACTACTAATTCTTTGGATTTTAATCTCATTTCAGTTCTTGGTGTCTTAGACTGTGCTGACAGTTAAATTTGCTTTCTTTTGTGCATAATCTCCGCTTTGGAAAGACTTGAGAAGTCATGAGGATTGGAAAAAAAATGTGGCCCTCCATTTTGTTAGTCATATTACCCAAAAGTCATGTACTTTGATTTTAATCCTTCAGAACTGGCATTGTCCATTGTCTTTGATCCGAGTTATATTGCCTTTAAATGCCATCCTTATTTATGTTGTTTTTATCATTATGAATTCTGTTCTTGTGGAACTGCTTTCTTTATTCTGTATCCCTTCAAATAAGTCTTTCCATGTTTTTGTCACTTCTTCATATTCTTAATTTCTTATAATTTTATTATATTCTAGTGCATTCTTTTTTGGACCAGACTAATTTTTTTATTGGTAGAGGGAATACCAAGTCTCTTCACTAATGTAGTTCTTTCCACATTGCAACCTATGGTCTTGCAGACCTAGGGCACTGAGAAAGGAAGTGATATATGTCCAGGGTCATACAGCCAGTATATAGCAGATGTAGGACTAAAAGTTAAGCTTTCTTGAATCTAAGATCAGCTTGCTCTCCACTATACTACTCTGCCTTATTGCTCCCATTAGTAACTATGGGAATCAAATAAATGAGAATAGAAATAAATTATTACCACAGAAACACATAATCTTATGATTGATATGGCATTCTTATCTCATTATTCTTGTCTTCTTCTGGATTAGTCCTTTCAGGGCTACTCCCCCAACTCCCACTTGCACTGATGGCCAAGGTGTTCAGAAAACAGCCCCTAGGACAATCTTCTGGGTTCTGAGAGTCACTGAGGCTCTGTGAGTACTGTCACTGTTAGCCTTCCTATTTATAATTAGTTAGCCCAACTCCACTAGCTTCTAGACAGGGTATCTGCCGAGGTGATATAGCAAGATACAAAATACTCCTAAATATCTGGGATAAACTTTCCAATAAATATACACCATAGGTCCATGGGAATATTGGGCTCAAACTTAGAGGGCAGCAGGAAGGATACATTCATGTAGAAAACACGTGTGAACAAGGAATAAGCTCTCAAATCTTGAATACTATCCTCTCTCAAATCCATAGGGAGATCACAGGCAGTAGAAAATCTTGTTTATGAATTTTAGAGATTCTTCTAACCATTCTTCTCTGGTATGCTTATTGAAGCTGTTTCCTTCCTCAGAGTGCTATCTTTCCATATTAATCTTATATCTATGTTATTCTATGTTTGTCCTTAGTATATCCTCCTAATGCATTGTCTGGTACTGGTCTAGTCTCTGATAAAATGACCAGGGGGCAAGGGTGGTATAATATTCCCTCTGAGCTTACTCTTCCTATCCCCAGGGTAAAAGGATCTGCCTCCTCAAGTTTCTCCTGGGCTTCCTGGCTGGACTGGAATACTTCTGACATTTCTATAGTCATTCAGCCACCTCAGCAAGATAGTTAGCTTTCTTGGTTAGTCAATTTTCCCCACTTGATCAAAGAGGTTCCCGCATTTTATTTTTTTTATATATTTTTATTGAATTTTATTTTACCAGAACACAAATACAAAATAGAGAAAAGAAACAAAAACATATTATAAACTTAAATATAAAGTAAAAAAGAAAAAAAAGCATGTCATGTGCATAGCAGAACATAGGAGAGGATTCAAAATCTGTAACAAATTTTCATTTCAAGAAAGCCTGTATGATAAATAATACACCTTGTGTTGAGAATTTCCATCTTTTCTTTGCTTCCTTGTGTTTTATTTTGCTCTCTGCTGTGCACTTTTTAACTTTGTTCTTTTTTCCCCTCCTCCCACCCCTCCCAGAAGGCTATAATATAATTTAAATATTTCTTGATATATACATACACATACATATACATACACTTATACATATATAGACATATACTTTCCCAAACATAATCTACTCCTGATCTTTCTTTTTTATGTTTGTACATATCTTTTGTTTTCTATCCTTCCTGACTCCTCTACTTTACTTCTACCTGTTATATCACCTTCCCATTACTTGCCTACCCCTCTCCTCCACCAATCACCCTGACCTCCTGTTACTTACCTTCCCCCCCTAAGGAACCCTCCCCTATCCCCCCATTCCCATTAATCTAAATTCCCTTTATCTATTTCCTCATTCTCCCCTCTAAAAATCCCTCCCTTGTCCTCTCCCTCCTCACTAAACCCCTACCATTTTATTTCTTCTAAATTTAGAAGACTTTTATACTCTTCTAAATATATATATGTAATGTTCCCTCTTAAACCCATTCCCAATGAAAGTTGGTTACCAGAACTACCAGCCCTCCTCCCCTCCCCCTCCCCCCCTTAATCCTCTGTATCCTTTCTTCTTGTACCTCTCTTGTATAAAAGTTACTCTTTTTAGCTGTTTCTAAATAGTTTTACCTTTTAAATTCATATCATAGTCAGGTTTGTTCTCCTGTTTCTTATAAGCTCAACAATTATTAATAAGAATGTTAGACATACATTTTATGTTTTATGTTAAGTAAAATGTAAGCAGTCTGTCCTTGTAAATCCCTTATAGTCAGTCTTTGGTATGTACCTTGTGTGTCTCTTAGTTCTTGTATTTTGAATCTTCTATTAAGTTGAGCATCTTTTTTTAACAAAGTCTTGAAAGTCTGGGGTTTGTCAAATGACCATTTTTTTTTCATTCAAGATAATACTGAAATTTGAAGGGAATGATATTTTCAGCCAGAGTAAGTCTTTTGCTCTTCGATATATTGTGTTTCAAGACCTGCGGTCCTTTAATGTCTCTGCTGCTAGGTCTGGTGTAATTCTAATTGTGGTACCATCATATTTAATTTGTTTTAATCTTGATGGTTTTAATATTTTATCGTTGATCTGGGGATCTCGGAATTTTACTATGATATTCCTATCTCTTTTAAGTGGTGTGCAATGGATTTTTTCTATTTCTACTTCCCTGCCTTGTTCTAATGCTTCAGGACAATTTTCTTTAATTATTTCTCGTATTATTGTATCAAGATTCTTCTTTTGATCATGACTTTGAGTTACTCCAATTATTTTTATATTGTCTCTTCTTGATCTATTCTCCAAATCTGTTGTTTTTCTTATGTTTCACTTTCTCTCCTATTTTTTTCATTATTCATGTTTTGTTGAATTATTTCTTGATCTCTTATGATTTCACTGGCTTCACTTTGCCCAAATCTAATTTTCAAGGTGTCATTTTCCTCCTTGAGATTCTGGATCTCCTTTTCTAATTGGTTTTCCTTTCATAACCTAATTGTTTTTCTTGGATAATTTTTATTTATTTGTTTATTTATTTTAGTCTTTCCTCCATCTCTGTCATTTGATTTTTAAAGTCTTTTTAAAGATTTTCTATAAATTCTTTTTGGGCAAGTGACCATTTAATGTTGCTCTTTGAGGATTCCTTTTCTTCAATGTCCTCCTCTGAAGATGTCATCTCTATTCCCGTAATAGGTTTCTGTGGTTGGATTCTTTCTCTTTTGGCTATCCATTTTTTTTTTTGGTGGTAATAACTTGATTTTTATAATCGCCTCTAGCCCTGGGGTATGGGAAATGGTGCTTCTTGCCCTAGATCTTCAGTTCCCTCTAGACTGGAACCAAAGCCTAACCTCTAACCTCCTGTAAGTGCCCACAGCCAAGGGCTTTCTGCCCCACTGCTTCTATACTCACCCAGCATGTGTTGGTTCCTTCTCACCCCCACTGCTCTTCACAGCACAGCTGGGTGTGGCATTCTTCCTCAGGAGAGGTTCCCAAAATCTTCCTGGGCTCAAACTCATGACTCTCCCCACTATCCTGGGGTAAAAAGTTCCAATGGCTGGGGCTGAAGCAGCCACTCAAACCAACTAACCCCAGGGCTTGCTGCTTGTTGTTAAAACAGAACCTAGCCTGGAGGTGTTTACTCCTCACCAGAACCAAACCCAGTCCTAGGGTTCTTCTTCAGATCTTCTCAGACTGTCCCTGGAAGATCCTGGTTGTGCCCCTATTCTTCTTTGTCTCCACCCCACTTTGTTTGCCCTAAAGTTCTATTTTAACTCTTGTGGGGGGAAAATCTTGAGAGCTTGGAATTTTCTGACCTATTCCTCCATCTTCCCAGAATCCTCTCCTGGAGGTTCCCACATTTTAAAGGAACCAAATAGAGTAAACAATATTATATGCATTTTTAAAACCTAGCCTTTCTCTCAGATTGATTAACTGAATTGAGGGGAGGAGAAAGAAAGAAACCTTTTCCCTTATGTAAGGAATACATTGGATTTGCTCTCTACACTAGGAAGGGCAAATGTAAGTACTAGCATTTTAGTGACCAAAATGTTAAAAGATATGATAAGGATCTTATACCAACTAAGTAATGAAATCCTAAAGAGTGCTCACATGGAAGCAAGGTTCTTCAAGTCATATTGGAAGAAATTGGTTGCAAGATATTTTAGGTCAATTTCAATAGTAGCACAATACATGGAGCTCTGTTTTTTTTCAACTATAGCAACTCAATGTTTAGATAGTTGATTTGTATCAGAGGAGACAGTTAACCATACATAAGGAAAACATAGATTGCCTTAGCATTAAAGTACCAATTTACACACATTTTGATTCAATTAAACAAATACTTTTTAAACATCTGTTTTGTGAAAGACAGTTGCTAGGTCCTGGTGATACAAAGACAAACAAATAAAACAGTCCCTGCCCTCTAGGAGCTTTTAGTCCACTGGATGGGGGAATAAAACACGTGCACAAATAAATATATCCAGAATAATACAAAGTCATTTTTTTTTGTTGGGGACAAGGGAAATGCTAATAGTAATGAGGGATGAAGAAAGACCTCATTCAGGGAATAATATCTGAATTGTGCCTTGAAATGAAGAAGAGATTCTTTAAGATGGAAGCAAGGATGGAGTACAGTCCAGACATAGGGAACTACTTGTATTAAGACATAGAACAGTATGTATAGAGAATGCTTATTAGACTAGTTTGACTTGGAATAGAGAGTACAAGAAGAGAAATATGAAATAAGACTGTACAAATAGATGAGAGCTAGCTCATGCTGGGCTTTAAATTCCATTATGAAAAATTTTCTCTCCTAGAAGTTAAAAGGGAGCCACAGAAGATTTTTGAGTAGAGGACTGACAAGATCAGATCTGTTTTTTTGACTCTGGAATCAGAGGGGAGACAAATTACTACAAAGCTGAGGAAGAGTAGATGAGTGTCCAAATGAAGGTAGATGCTGTTTGAATACAGAGAAGAGACCAAATGGCAGAGATGTTGTGGAGGCAGAATACACAAATCTTGGCTAATCATTAGATATGGGGAGAGAAAGGAGTTAAGGGAGGGGGAAGAATTAAGGATGACCCCAAGATTGTGTCATAGTTGCATTTGAGATGCCTATAGAATATCCACATGGAAATGTGCAGCAGACAGTGGGTGATGTTGGACTGGAATTCAACAGAGAGATGAGGGAGTTGTTTGCATAGGTTCGATAAATGTTTAAATATTTTATGTCTTTCAGCTAATCCTTGAAGGAATTTTTTTTGAAAAAACTGGCACCTTCATTTTATAAATGGAGAAATTATGGCACAAAAAAGTGTATTACCTTTGTTACATCCTCTGGACTTCAGTTTTCTCACTTGCAAAACAAAGTGGTTGGATGAAATGATCTCTGAGGTTCTTTTGAGCTCTGATGTGCTAAGATTCTATAATATATTAAAATCGTTTTCAAGGTAGTGTAGTCTGTTGAATGGAAGGGGAATTCCTGGTATAAACATGTTTCAGGTTAAATCATGAAGATGAACAAAATGATGCTAATGCTAGTGCCCTTCCTCCGAGATTACATCATCCATCTATCCTATAAAATATCCTGTGTTACATAGTTGTTTGCACAATGTCTTCCCCATCAGATATGGAGCTGCTTGAGGGCAGGGGCTATTTTTGCCTTTCCTTGTGTCTTCATCAGGTGTACTTTGCTTGGTACATAGTAGTATTTACTGAATGCTTGGTGACTTGACTTGGTCTGTCAGACAGAACAACATCTAATGTCTGCCATTGAAGCCAGGGAGCTGGGTTTACCCAAATACAGCAGAATGCAATGAGGGAGAATCTTTACAGATCCTTGGCATTTTGGGGTTCAATTTAGAAGATTCCTGGGATTAGCAACACTACTCTAGTGCCTGGCAGTTAACAAATACTTGCTGACTTGACTTGATTTAACCAACCGTTTCTGCTAATGATTTTGGTCAAGTCACCTCTCAACAGGTCTGTTAGTCTAATGGGAATGCCCATGAATATCCCCAAAATGGCCTTCAGAGTTTTGAAGATGGTGTCCAGTTCTTAGAATACCTGCACTGTTGTGGTATGACTCTATTCCCTCTAACTTGGAGAGTCCCTAGGGACAAATGGCACAAAATGAGATACTTGTGTTGGCCCTGCAGCAAAGAAAGAAAAAAAGAAAGAAGGAAGGAAGGAAGGAAGGAACGAATGAACGAAGGAAGAGATTCTTAGAGGGGTGAGATGAGAAGAGAATAGCCTTTTATTTTTTCATAAATTTATCTAGTCTGTTTTGCGGATAGAGCAGAATTGCTCTTCCTGTGCAATCTACGGCTCCATTTTGCATCTCTCTGCCCTGTAGTGGAGTCAAGCCACAGGCACCCTGGGGACATTGGCATGACCTAGGATCATGAAGCTGGGCAATTAAAAAAAAATATTCCTTTATCTGATCAAAAAAGGAAACAGAATAGGTCAAAAAATATAATTCTGTGATGGCCCAGAACTGACTTTTGCTGACTTTGTCTTGACATCAAACAAACTGCTCCTGGGTGTTTGCAGAATAGACTGTATTATTTTGTTCCAAATGTTCCCAGTTCTGCTTTTTTGCTTGACATGTAAATAAGGACCATGTGTTGTGACAGCAGTATTTTTTGCCAAACAATACATAATGATTAGAAAATGCTTTTCTTTTGCAGATACAGCTTTTTAGTATTCCTTCTAGCAAATAGATTATTACATTAAACTAAGCATTTGCATTTTTTAAAAAATATGAGCTTTAACAGGTATCTTCATCAACACAATGCATTTATTAAAGAGTTCTTCAAACAGGTACCTGAGCTATATTCTATATTAAAACATATTATCGCCATTTTCTAGTAATTAACAGTCTTTAAATTATCAAATGGATGTTACCTTATCAATTTTTCTGTTCTTTCCAGGGAGGTAGACTGTAACCCATCCATGCATGCCCATCCTTTGTGAATCCTGTCCATATCTTCCCATAAGTTCATCACAGATACTTCACTCAATATCTGACTGGCCTTCCTCGATTTCTCCAGACATTGAAAGACTGACTAACAGTTGAGTAGCCTATGGAGCTGTCCACCCTAGTCACTGACATGTGACCAGACCATCTTCTTTGTTCTATCATACATTTCTTCATCATCATCACTATCATCATTATAAATAGCTAGCATTTATATAGCACTCTGAGGTTTGCAAAGTGTTACAAATATCATCTTATTTTATCATCACAGCAACCCAAAGAGATAGGTGCTATTATTATTCTCATTTTACAGATGAGGAAACTGAGAGACAGAAAGGTTAAACAGTTTGCCTAGAATCAAATATCATAGGACAGATTTGGACCGAGGCCTTCCTGACTCCAGGTCCAGTACTCTGTCCATTGCACCACATAGGTGCCTTGAAAGAATATCATCTTTTCCATCTGTGCTTTGACGTTCTCTTTTATTATATCTTGTGACCTCCTCACAGCCACCTTGGTGTCCTGGGTAATATTCATGTTTAATGCTTCAATCCATGAAACAAGCTGACAGAGAATTCAGGAACAACCAAACATTAAGAAAATTAGTTAAAATACCTAAAGGAAAGTGTTTATGGTGATTGAAAGTATTTATTCCTTATGATCTTAGAGCAGTAAAGATCACCTTAACTTCCCCAGATTTGCTAACATAGCTTGGGTTTGTTTTTTTTTTTTTAAGTAATGAACTTTGCTCATTTCATTTGCACCTAGGTGACATCATGACAGTATAGCCTCTCATATTCATAAAAAACAAATGACCAAATTAGGCTGCATACACAATGTCCTCTTAATGGGATTTACCGACAGATGGGTGGATTAAGAAGTAGATATTAGTAGGGAAACAAACTCAATGGAGATGCATGAAAGCAAGCTACAACATGACACACACTTCCTAACTAATGAATAATGACCACATTCATCGTTTCTGAGAAACAGAGATTTCAAATGTAAAGTTCCTAGGGTGGATCAAAAGAACCACCTAAAAATGAGAGCAATCTATCCATCTTGTAGAGGAGGAAATACTTTAGTGCACACAAAGACTCAGAAATTGAGCCTTGTTCTCAATGATCAAATGATCTTTGTCTAGCTTTTCACTGACTTTTGTTTGGCATATAGAAACATATTTGTGAATTTTAAGTGAAAGTTCAATTTCACTGTGAGTTCCTAAGTATTCGGGAATGGGGAAATCAGAGTTCTCCAAAATTGACTGTGATGAGCCAAAAATAAACATGAAAGACACAAGCAGGACATTAATTTCTTTCTAAAGGTCACAGCCATTGGAAAGCAAAAATGAATGTCACCTTGGCCTAAACTTTTCTCAGAATTTGTAGATAACATTTGGAGTTAATTCAGATGCTAGTATCTTCTCAAAAACATTAATGAATCTAAATATTTTTAATCTGTCTAAATCACTTTTTGCCCATTTGGCTTCAGCTCTTTATCTTATTAATCTTAACACATTTCCTTAGAGGCCACTGTATTTTTGCAGCTGGGATAAGGAGGCCTGAAAAAGTTAAGCAATTTGCCAAACTACATAGAAAATGTCTAACTCCTTTCACCCTGATTTCATGTTTTTCTGCGCTAAACTGCACATACTAATATTTAGTTTTCTGATAAGAACAACAGAGTTGAATTCCTTTTTAAAATATAAATTTTAAGGAAATCATTTACAGTGAACTTCTGGTTAATCATGTACAATTTTGTTTTTAACAAGTCTCCCTAGGAACCAATTCCCTGGTTTCTGTCACTGTATTCAGGTATAGGTTCCATCACCAACTTAACAATAATAATAGGTGGTAGAAACTACTTCTCAACCAGGTTTTTGGGCTTCAAAATGGTTACCCAGTTTTTCCTTCCTCTTCTTTAAAAATATGTATATTACTATCTTTTTTTCATAGTACCTTTACTTCTATATAAATTCCTTCCTCATCCTTTACCTGAATGATCATCCCTTGCTACAAAGAATGAAAGAGAAAAAAAAAGCAGTTAAGCAAAACTAACCAGCACAACAGGTGTGTTGCATTATTGACTGTGTACTACATCTATAGTATTCTACCACTGCAAAGAATTGAGAAACATACATTTCCTTTTTTTTTTTTTTTGGCCAAGCATTATCATTAAAGGGTTCAATTTCATTTTGTTGGGTTTTTTCTCCATTTATGTTGTCATATTTATCTCATTTTCCTAGTTCTGCTAACTTTGTATCAGTCCAGATAAGTCTTTCCATGAATTTTTTTGTATTTTTAACATTCATTATTTTCTTTGGTACAGCAAAATTCCATCACATTCATATATCACAATTTGTTTAACCATTTCCAAGTTAATGGGTATCTACTTTGTTTTCATTCATTGCATTTATAACAAGTTCTGTTATAAATATTTTTATGTACATGAGACCTTTGTATCTTTGACTTTTTGAGGGGTATATGCTTAGCAGTGGAATCCCTGGGTCAGAGGATGTGGATATTTTTGTCCCTTTCTTCACATAATTTCAAATTGTTTTCCAGAGTGGTTGAACCAGTTCAATGTTCCATCTTTATTGTCTCTGTATGCATTTCTTTCTGTACCCCTACCTAAGTAGATTATTTCCTTCCTTTGTCATCTTTGACAATTTTATGGCACCCTTCTACTCTTTTTTTATTTTTCATTTTTGGAGGGGCGAAGGCAAGGCAATTAAGGTTAAGTGACTTGTCCAAGGTCACACAGCTAGTGAGTGTCAAGTGTCTGAGGCTGGATTTGAATTCAGGTCCTCCTGACTCCAGGGCCCTTGCTCTATTACTGCACCACCTAGCTGCCCCTACCCATCTACTCTTAATTTTTGTAGATAAATAGAGATGATCCTGTATGTTGGAAAGAGTACTGGACTTGGAGACAGAAGTTCGAGTTTGAATCCTAGTTTTGCTGTTAACTTTCTGTGTGATTTTAGGCCATCCACTTAACTTCTTTTCTTCATTTTCCTCATCTGTACAATGATGGGATTGCCTTAGTTGATCATAAAGGAATTATTATAAAGACCGAATGACTGTCACATTGGTCTGACTTCTCTTAAAATTTATGACTAGCATTTGTGGTGATTCACATGCAATTGACTTCTCAAAGACATTAAAGCAATTAATCTGGAAAAAAATGTTTTATCTATCTAAACTACCTTTTTCCCACTTGGCTTTGGCCCTTTATCTCATTAATCTTAACATATTTCCTTAGAGTCAGTCTGTATTTTTGCAGTCTCAGTTTCCCTGCCTGTAAAATGATGAGATTGGGATTTGTAGATCATAAAGTAGCAGTCCTAACTCCAAATCCTGTGATTAATGTATCTGCTCATTAGACCAGGAATCAGAAGCTTGCTAAGTGATCTTTAATAGGCCTTTCATAAGGTTTAGAATTGTGAAGGAGAGTATTTTGAAATAAAGCTAGAAAGGTAAATTGGAACCATACTTCAGAGAGTTTAAATGCTAAGCTAAGGGCCTTTTATTAATAAGCCATGGAGAGCCACCAAGAATTCTAGACAAAGTCAAAAAGCCTACATCAAAAGCCTCCAAGAAAAATATGAATTGGTCTCAGGAGATGGAAGAGCTCAAAAAGGATTTGGAAAAGCAAGTAAGAGAAGTAGAGGAAAAATTGGGACAAGAATTGAGAGTGAGTCAAGAAAATCATGAAAAACAAGTCAATGACTTGCTAAAGGAGACCCAAAAAAATACTGCAGAAAATAACACCTTAAAAAATATACTAACTCATTTGGCAAAAGAGTTCCAAAAAGCCAATGAGGAGAAGAATGCAATTCAAAGGCAGAATTAGCCAAATGAAAAAAGAGGTCCAAAAGACCACTGAAGAAAATACCACCTTAAAAATTAGATTAGAGCAAGTGGAAGCTAGTGACTTTATGAGAATCCAAGACATTATAAAACAAAAACAAAGTAATGAAAAAATGGAAGACAATGTAAAATATCATATTGGAAAAATCACTGACCTGGCGAACAGATCCAGGAGAGATAATTTAAAAATTACTGGACTACTTGAAAGCCATGATCAAAAAAAAGACCCTAGACATCATCTTTCAAGAAATTATCAAGGAAAACTTCCCTGGTATTCTAGTACCAGAGGGTAAAATAGAAATTGAAAGAATCCACTGATTGCCTCTTGAAAAAGATCCCAAAAAGAAAATGCCTAGGAATATTGTGGCCAAATTCCAGAGTTCCCAGGTCAAGGAGAAAATACTGTAAGCAGCCAGAAAGAAACAATTTGAGTATTGTGGAAACACAAGATAACACAAGATCTAGCAGCTTCTACATTAA
>CM053622.1:371884810-371910703 GCA_028646595.1 Phalanger gymnotis
AGCCATTGTTTTATAGGTTTTTGGAGGGATTTGGTGGGGAGCTCACGCCAGTCACTGCTTCCCAGCCGCCATCTTGGCTCCGCCTCACATAGGTATTTTTATCCAACCCTCAGGTTGTTGGGATTTTTTTTCAACTAGACCTAGAATTTCATGAGTGTGAGGAACTTCTGATAAGGAACTTCCTCTACTAATACTTTCTCTGCAATGTGTGTCTTCAAGAGTAGCACGGTGGTACTTAGTAGCTAAGCGACTTGCCCAGAGTTAGATAATCAATATGTGTCACAGATATGACTTGAACTCCTGTCTTCCTGATTCTGAGACCAATTCTGCTCCATGTTGTCTGTCAGCCTTCAGATTATGGTATACAATTACAGTAAGTTTCACTTTTTCTATAAAAATAAACCATTAAAATAACAAAGCTTCAACTTAAACTAATCTTAAGTGATGACTGTTATTATGAAAAAAGTTTCTAAGAATTTTATGGTTTAGAAAAAGGCATACACACATGTGAGTGCAATCTGGTTTTGTCTCATTAACCCTTTGTTGTTAAAAATTTGTACTTAATCTGTTGTTGGTTTATTTGCATAGGCCCAAGTAGAGTTTCCTCCAGCCTTTCCTTTAAAGGAAATTCCTTTAACTACCACCTGCTTACAATTTTTAGAGAGAAGGTAGCATGGTGATTTTTTAAGATCTATAATTGTTTTTCCCAGTCTATCTACTCATTCCTTCTGTGTCTTTTTTTTTTACCATGGCAAACTGCTTTTTGGCCTCAGGTACTTGGCAAAATACAGAAAAGAGTTTAAAACCACCTTCTATGTGCACACCAGGAGTATGAATCCTCCTTGAGAGTTTTCCTCTGATCATAAGGAAATAATTTCCTGGCAGCCAACCTCTAAGTTGCTCAACTTAGCACACCCCTCTCTTCCCATAAAAATATATTTTGTAAAAAGGTGTGGTATTATCATACAGATGCTTTTGTTTTAATTATAGCCTGGCCTCTGATATGAATTCCTTTTAAAGGACAGGGTATCTGGTTTTGTTTTTCTTGATGATTTTAACCCTGAAAAGATACATTAAAATAGAATACACAAATCAGGGTATACAATAGTTACTCCACTATTTTTGATGACAACTTTGTCATTCAGCAAGCCTGAATTTCCATTTCACTTGTATAGCATCGACTGGGTAAAATACATTGTCCTGCACAGTTGATTATGAGAGATGACTCTAAACTGGAGTCATAAGAGCAAGAGACCTCACTGTGTTAACATAGCACAATAATAGTTATAATAAGAGAGCATGAGCTTGCTTTCTGCATTAGACAGATTCTGCAAAGCTGTGATTCTTATGCCATAAACATCCGATGGTTCACATCTTTCTGGATATTGAACCCCGTCTTCCCAATAACTTCCAGTCCTACTTTAGAGGTGTGCTCCTTGACTTTTGCTTTGCTTCAGTTGGTCTTCATCAGTGTATATTTCTTCCCAAGCAACTTATGCATGTTATTCAAGTGTATATTAAAATACTTATAATAAAAAAAATCTTCATATAATTTTGAAAGAATTTAGACATTAAAATATTCTCATATAGTCAATGTCCATTTCATCGAGAATCTTTGTAGATCTTATATATATGTGTATATATAAACATATATATATATGTATGTATATATGTATGAATATTTAAGCAGCCTCGGGTCAGAACTGGTTAGAAGAGATAGATGTAAATATGGTTATACCAGTTTTACAGAGTGAAAAGAGTGCTGAAATGTGAAGTTAAAAAACTTGTGTTCAAATCTTAGCACTGATACATACAAGCTGTATGACCTTGAGGCAAGACACTTCCCTCTCTGGCCCCAGTTTCCTCATCTGTAAAATAGGGGAGTAAACTCAATGATCACTAAGGTTCCTTATAACTAAATAAGAGTAGCTAGCATTTATATAGCACTTTAAAATTTGTGAAGCACTTTATAGATATTATCTCCTTTTATCCCAAAAACTACCTTGAGAGGTAAGTGCTATCATTATCACCATTTTGCAGAGGAAGAAACTGAGGCAGACAGAGGTAAAGTAATTTTCCTAGGGTGACACAGTTGGTAAGTGTCAGGTGCTGGGTTTGAACTCTGATCTTCCTCACTCCAGAACCAGAAATCTATCCACTCTGCCACCTAACTGCCTCATTTATTGAACACTTAGCTATGAATGTAGAATCCCTTGTCTTTTTTCAGGAACTACTAGACATAATAAGGACTTGATTTTGTTGGCTATTGACTTGTATCAGTTTAGACTTTCTGTCTTTTTTTTTTTTTTTTGAGAGGCAATGTTGCATAGCGGATAGAGGTTGCCACAGCAGAGTCAGGATGAAGGACCTTTCTCTGACTCATATTGGCCATGTAACCCTAGACAGAGTCACTTAACTTCTCACTGCAATAGGCATCTATTGCACCCCGAATTTCAGAGCAGTTGCTGATATGCATTGGAACAAGAAACTTCCTCACTGGGAAATCTGTACACTAGTTAAACCACAAATCCAGACCAAAAGAAATGCTCTGTTAACATGCTTAGTCATTTTAATGCTGTTTTGAATTTTACTTGTATCATAGCTTTACTGGACAAGGAAGTTCAGATATTTGCAAACTTCCGTGATTCATTGGAAGCGTTTGATGGGAGGAGGATGGGATTAGAAAGGTAAATCCCTCACCATTTCACTTTTCAGTGAACAATGTAACATTTATACAGTAAGTCGTATTCCCTTGCTATGATTTATTGTATGAACAAATGTGAAACTAGCCATTTAAGACCTTAAGGAAACGAGCAAAGTATAAACCATAAATATATCATTAAATGCTATACCAAATTAGTATGTGCACGTTGAGGTTGTTGTGGTGTGATTTTAAAGAATGGATTTCTAGCATAAATCTATACCATATGGCTTAATTAGCCAAAGGACTGTTCCCAGGACCCCCAGGCCTTCCCCTCTGAAATTATCTTCCATTTCATATAGACAGATACATATCTATATCTATCCATATGTGTATAAATATTCACATATATACATGCATTTGTACATGTATATATGTATGTATATGTGTGTATATACACACATATATACTTGATTATTTGCAAATGGTAAACTTCTTGAGGGCAGGGATGGAAAGATTTTTTTCCCCTTATCTTTGTATCATAAATGCTTAACCCAATTCCCGGCACATAGGAAGAGCTTAATGAATTCTTGGAGGCTGACTGACTATCTAACCAGGATGATTGTAATGATTGGTTTCCATGACCCACAATGCCTATTATTGTCATTGCTATAAAGGCGCGGTATATGTACGTATATTGCAAAAGATAATTGTGAGTCTCCTTACCAATCCAGTACCAAAATGTGTTAGCTGGCTCTAGTCAGATAACATTACAAGTATCATCCTAATATAAAGAAATACACTACATTATGAAAGTCATCATTTGCTGGGTTCTGATTTTGTGTGAACAATGCCTCCTGAATATTTCTTGTTCAAGACATCTCTGACATATCAGATATCCCAGTACAATAGTGGCCCTGATATGAGTCACAGGCAAGCCTCCTTGGTTTTGAGACAGGAGAATTAGTCCATATCAAAAGACTAGAAAGGAAAGAAAAGAGAATCTTTGAAGCATTTTTCAAAACACAAAGAAGAAAATTCAGAAGGAAACAGACAAGTAGGAGAGCCTTATGTGGAAATGTTTTTTAGAAGTGTTTGTTAGCATTTTGGAATAAAAGAACAAAAATTGTAAAGGTTAATCACCACAATGTTTACTAGATAAAAAGTTTAGTTCACATAATGACAGGCATTTTCTATCATATAGGCTTCCTAAAATAAAATTAGCTTTTTCCAGTGCTTCTTGGAGAGTTGTAAAGCCATTTTGAAAGTCAGATTAACCTGTTTGAGACAAGAAGATAATAGTGAAGAACACCCTAGCACTCAATTTCCAAGTGGGATCCTGCTGATCTAAAACAACTCAAATAATTTATGAACTCCTAGTTATAAACTGAGGGAATATAACTCAGCACATCTTTGCTTGGTTGTTGTTCTTCATTCTTGAAGAGGACCAAGATGACATTGCTATGTCAGAGTCAAGTTACAGTATGTCCAACTTTGGCTGTTGAGCCCAATATGAGCTCAGAATGCTCTACCACAGGTCAGGCACAAATAGTCCATGTGAACATTCAGGGTGGATTCTCTAAATTTGCTCATCTCATGTTTTTTTGGAGCTACCTTAATTCTGCTTTACTCATAGAACACAGCACCTTCTTCAATGCAGATACACCATGCTGGGCAGTCCTTTGCCAGCATCTTCCATATCTTTCAGTCCATTCCAGAGTTCTTCAGAGAGACCTTGAGGTTGATGCATTCATTGCCAGAGCTAGCTCATTGTTTGGGAGGCTCTGAAGGAAAGTGTGGGAGAGAAAAGGTATTAGACTGACTACCAAATTGAAGGTCTGCAAAGCCGTTGTGCTGACCTCATTGTTGTATTCCTGTAAAACTTGGACAATATACCAGTGCCATGTCAGGAAATTGAATCATTTTAATTATCTAAGGAGATTCTGAAGCTCTCCTGGCAGGACTTTAAGGTACCAGACACTGAGGTCCTTACTCGAACTAAACTGCCAGGTATTCAAAGTGCTACAGAATGTTCAACTACGATGGGCTGGCCACGTTGTTCGAATGCCAGACATACACTTTCCTAAAAGACTATTTTATGGAGAACTCACACAAAGCAAGCATTCACATGGTGGTCAGAAGAAGCGATACAAACACACATCCTATTCTAAATAGATTCTTTTAAGAATATCATCCTTCAGCTCCGTAGAAATTGAACCTTTTTTAACCCATAAGAATATTATTATGCTCCATGTTATTTATACTGGTGATCATATCATATTTTCATAATGTAAAAGCTACTTTCAAGTTTTTTGGGTGGTGATAACAGAATTGTTTTTAAATTTTAATTAATAACTTTCGTTCTTAAGTCACCTTTATTTTTAAATGTATCGCCTCTTCCTTCCCTACCCAGAGAACCATGTTACAAAGAGTAAAGAAAGAAAAAAAAAAGAGATTCAGCAAAGCTAACCAATACATCAACTGAATCTGACAGCATATATATTGATTCATACTCATAGTCCCTCACCTCTTTAAAAGAAGGGAGATATATTTTCTTATCTCTTTATCAAGGCTAAGCATAGCCCTTATAATATACAAGATTAAATTTTGTTGTTTTAGGGTTTTCCATTTACATTGTTTTGATTGTGTGTATTGATTTCCTAGTTCTGCTTACTTCTTTTTGCATCAGTTCAGATAAGTCTACTCATACTTCTCTAAATTCTTTGTGTACATTATTACCTACCACACTATAGCATTCTATGATATTCATATACGATCTGCTTACCAGTTTCTCAACTGATGATAATCTAAATTGCTTGCATCTCTTTTCTTTTAAAAAAAGTGCTGCTATGAATATTTTGGTGTATATTGGACCTTTGACTTCCTTTGAGTATGCTCCAAATAGTAGGAGCTCTAAAAGGGTATGATCATTTAAATTACTTTCTTGCTTCCCTGGATGTTTGGACCAGTTCCTAGCTCAATAAACAATGTATTGATATTCCTTTCTTTCTCTATCCTTCTCTCCCCAACATCTACTATTCCTGACTTTTGTCACCTTCGATAATTTGTTGAGTATAAAGTGGATGCAGAAACTTAAATTAATCAGGCACTACTGACCTCATTTAGAAAATTTGTTAGCATTTTTATTTATGATGTCCACACACCAATTCTGAAACCTTCTAGCTTCTTTCTTGTACATTTAAGGAAGGGGTTGAAATAATGCCCCATTTGGAAGTCTGTTAAAACATCCATCTTAACATTAGTAGCTATGTGAGTTTCTAAGTGGATGAATTAGAAGGGAGGGGAATAGGATGCTTAAAGAAGAATTAGTGTTCGAGGCATCTACCTGATTGACCACCTGATGGGTCAATGTATTTTCCTGAATCTGACTTCTAGAAAAGGATGCCCTTAGGAGAGTTAATTAGATATCTGAAACTGATAATGGAGTGGTATGATTTCATTGGTAACACTAAAAAATACTTTGCTTGCTTCTTCATTACGACAGTTACATGTTGACGGTCACATTTTGGTAATAACATTTTTCATGTTATGCAGTCAACCAAAGAACACAACCAGCCGAGAGTTCTGGCTCTGATTGCCAGCAACCCAGTTATATGCATATATACCAACAATCTACCTGTGGCTTTTACTGACTTATCTTAAAAGCATTGTGTTTGTTTGAAAAGATAAAATATCAAGTATTTTTCCTCCTTGTTTTTTGTTCTGAAACCTTCCCTTTTCAGCAGCACAGTTTAAAACTGACCTTTTGACCTCCAGTCTGTTCATTTCCAGTTTCCTTTGTCTGATTAGTGATAGCCAAATAAAGAGGTAGGGACTTTTTCTTTGAAAGGGCTTTTTGTCCCCTCCCACGCACCCTTCTGTTTGTCTTACAATTCACTTTGTCCTTTTCCTTGGGTTGAAGGGTTGTGGGAAAGGAGTTTGGGTTAGAACTCAATTTCTAATTCAAAATTCATTAACAATGATAATAATAACTTACAGTTATATTGTTCTATTTTGCACACGAGAAAATTGAGGCTCGTAGGGGTTAAATGACTTGCCTACTGTCACACAGCTAGAAAGCATCTGAGTTGGTATTCAAACCCATGTCTTTCTTAGTACAAGTCCTTGGTTCCATTTGCTTTACTATGTTACCATTCCAAATTTATTTAGTATCTCTAATTTCTGAACCTGAGATTTTTTTGTAGTTTAATATTTTCGATTTCTCTTGCTTTCATCAAATGATTTGTCTTTATGTTGTATTGTGACAAACCATTCTTTTGAACCTAGTACAATATAATAGCAGGCTTTTCTATAGTGTTTTATGATTTACGAAGTGTTTTATATACATGATCTCTTCTCATCTTCCCAACAACCCAGTGATGTTAAGAATTATTACCCTGATTTTTCAGATAGGGAAACTAAGAGAAGGTTAAGAAGGTAAAATAATTTATTTTATATCATGAAGTGAATAAGAGCAGCATCATGGTATTGTAGAAAGATTTGATTTAAAGTCAGAAAACCAGGGTTCAAGTCCTGGGAGTCACCTCTCTTAGCTTTAGTAATTCAGTAAAAATGAGGGTGATTACAATTTTTGTTGCTGTGAAAATCAAATATGATGCGGCACTTGAATGTGATAGAATATTATTGCACTGTAAGACTATGGAGAATATAGGGAACCTTGGGAAGACATTTAAACTGTTGATAAGTGAAATAACCAGAACCAGGAAAACAAAATACACAACTACCAACAACACCAAAACTATAACTGTATCATTTGTGACTAAAATGATCTAGCTTGACTCCAAAGAGTAGATATGAGAATGTACCTCCCTCCCTTCTTGGCAGAAATGGAGCCTGTCACTTTAATGATGTATTTTCTAGTCTTGCCAAACTGCTTTTCTCGCTTTCTTTTATTCTTTGTTATAAGAGGTGGTTCTCTTGGTGTATGAAAGGAGGGCTGTATTGGGAATTTTTCTAAAAAATCAGGTGGAATATCTGTAAAGCCTTTTGCAAATTGCAAAATACTATATATACAAGATTGAAGGCAAAAGGAAAAGGGGATGGCAGATAGTATCATGGAAACAATGAATATAAGCTTAGACAGAGTAGAAATATAGGAGGGCCTGGTGTGCTTTGGCCCATTGATTTACAAAGAGTAACATGACTGAAGGACTGAACAACAACATACAACTTTATTGTTGTTGTAGTTGTTTGTTTTTCAGTGGAAGAACCCCAGCTCAAAATCAGGTCTTGTGACTAAATCATATTTCTTAGAGCCTGAGAAAGCCAGAAAAAAGGGTTAGAACTTAGTGCCTGAAGCAGTAGGGACCCCAGAGCTGCTTGCAATTGCCATTTATATCCTAGGCCTATTTCAGAAGAGATTGTACTTTTGAGACCAATGTTAAAAGTATCCTTGATATTGTTGTTAAAAGTATGATGGAACAAGCAGGTCCTTGCATATAGTCAAGGAAGGAGGTTCAAGTAATCGAATCAGTACAGAGGCCAATAGTGATAGTGATAAGCGAGAGAACAGCAGTGTGAATGAGAGTCCATCTGTTGTGGGCACAGGGTGGGGGTGGGGGGCAGTGCAGGGAAGACAGGTAGGAGTCTGAAAGCCTGGGAAGTTGGACTCTGTAGTGCCAGCCATGCTGTGGGATGCTAAATGGAGGAGTCATCTAGGGGAGAGGCCACGCTGTATTTTCAATCCTAGCTTTCTTCCTCCCCTCCCCCACACATAGTCATGCCAGTATTAAGGAGCTCTGATTGGAAGTCTGGGTTTGTATAGTAGCTGAATCATTCAATAAATCAGGAAACAGGTACTATACAAAGTTAAAAGTCAAACAGTCCTTGCCCTCAAAAAAATTCAATTCCAATAGCAGAGCCAACATATATACATATAAATCTATACAGAATATACACAAAATTAATATGAAGTAGTGTTGAGACAGAGGGCACTAGCAGCTGGAAGGACCAGGAAAGACTTCACGTAGAAGAGAGAATTTGAGCTGACTCTTTAGGGAAGCCAGGGATTCTAGGAGGGATAAAAGTAAGGAGGGAGAACATTGTAGGCATGGGACACAGCCAGTGTAAAGTCTCAGGAAAGAGAAGTGGTATGCCAAGATAATGGGGATTTATTTTTTAGCTTCCTGTAGTCCTCATATGAAAAAAAACAATATGTCCAGACTGGGGTATGGGGTGGTAAAGGGAACAGGGCACCTAGAGCATGAAGTGTGACTGATAATAGCATGATGAGAGGTCTTCTAGAAAAAGAAGCCTTAAACCTTTCAGCTAATGCAGTCTGCATCTCCATTTGTGCATCTGCCCAACTTCTTCTGCAGCAGTATGCAAACTGTTGCATGCACACAAAACTTTTGGCCTTGAATATTTTATGGTCCCAGTGGTAAAGACATTAATCATGGCTATGCTATCTTGCTGGAAATCTCAGATTCTGCCTCCCTTTGTGAAGGCACAGATGATTCCTTTTCATTTGACGAACAGGAAATGAAGCTGAGAACTTTTTAAGTGTTGTACTTTCTTTGGCACTGTGCAGGAAAGGAATCTTGGCTTGCCTCCGTCCATCCAATTCATTTTTAATTGGAGCTATTTACAGGACAAGTGTCACCTGAAATTCTACTGAAATTTAATTTCAATTCTAATTTTAAGTAAATTTTACCTCATTTTCTTTTGTTGTTGTTCAGTCATTTTTCAGTCTTGTCCAACTCTTTGTTACTCCATTTGGTGTTTTCTTGGCAAAAATCTTGGAATGGTTGGGGACCCTGTGACCTTGAGGCCACATGGCCCTCTAGGTCCTTAAGTATGGCCCTTTGACTGAATCCAAACTTCACAAAACAAATTTCCTTAATAAAAGGATTTGTTCTGTAAAACTTGGACTCAGTCAAAGGCTGCACCCAAGGACCTAGAAGGCCCCAAGTTCCCCACCCCTGGGCCATTTCTTTCTCCAATTTGCTATTTTAAAACTAAATTTAAAAGATATTTCCCATTCTTTTCCAAACTAACGCAACTTTTACATCTGCATTATGCCCACCATCTGGACAGATATTTAAATCCCTATCTTTAGACCGTTGTGAATCACTTTGCCTGTGTGTACATTACATTTGTGCACTTATATTAAAGTCTGGGAAAGAGAATCTTGTAACAAATGGTATAGACTGGGGTTCTTAACCTTTTGTGTGTCATGGAACTCTTCAGCAATCTAATAAACCCTATGGTCCCCCTTCTCAGAATAACACTGTAAAATGTATAAAATAAATTATATAGGCTTACAAAGCAAACCAAAGGTTAGGTAAAATAAAGAAGCAATAACTTTCCCATCCAAGTTTATGAATCCCCTGAAATCTATCCCATCTATGCCCCAATTCCAGGTAAAGAAGCCCTGGTACAGTGGAAAGCTTGCTGGACCAGAATCAGGAGACGGGGTCCAAGTCCCTGCCATTGCGATCTGACAGTGGGCAAATCTCTTTCTTTTATTGGATCTCATTTAACTTCTAAAGTGAAGTTCAACTAGACTTTGTCTGAAGTCTTTTGTGGATTCTAAGATTCTATAATTCTGACGTCCTAGGGCCAAAAATACCCTGCTGAGATGATTAAATCCATTCCTCTGGCTTTAGATGGCTTCAGCTTTCCTAATAAACAATCCACATTACATATTTTAATGTCCTTTAAACTGGATATGTGTCTCATTAGATTAAAAGCAAAGACTGGCATTTTTAACCTCCATATCTTCGGAACCTACCACAGTACTTTCCATGTAGTAGACACTTAATACTCGTTTGTAGAATCTAATTGAGTTAAATTCATTTAATTATACAAATTGTATAGGGGGAAAGCACTGGATTTGAAGCCAGAAGACCAAATCCCAGCTGTGTTAATTAACTGCCTTTATGACCTTGTGCAAATTATTTCATCCTCTGGATCTTGATTTCTCCAACCATGAAATATTAGAGTTGAATTAAGTGATCTCTCAGGTTCCTTTCCACCCCAAATTGATGATCCTATAACCCTAAATAAGACTTATAGTAAGTACAAAAAATAAATAAACAAAAATGGGTCACACTTGTTGTTTTTTCTTAAACAAGACAAGGAAAAAGAGGTCACTGTGATTCTGTGTGGTACAGTACACTGAATAGAAAGTCTGGGGAGCTGGATTCAAACTCCAGTTTTGACATTGAGTAACTGGGTGACACAGGACAAGTCACTTGAAATCTCTGAATTTCTGTTTCCTTAGCTATTTAAGAAAACATTAAGGTGATCTACAGAAATGTGAATTATTATTATGAAAACTTGGTGATCTATCATCAAAGTTTATTTCTGTGGTGCTATAGCCTAGTCAGGATGCTTTTATTCCCATCCCCCCAATCCTAATTTCATAATGTCAAATTCAGTCCATGGATTGTGAGAATAGTGACTTAGAAGTAATAGGAAATTACAGAATGTCAGAGTTGTAAGGAAGTGTAGACCTGTTTCAACAGGAAGCCTTACTCAACCCCTCAATTCTAGTGCCCTTCCCCTATTGATTATTTCCTATGTGTCACATATATAATGAATATCTTCCTTTATATATATTTGTTTGCATGTTGTCTCCCCCATTAGACTGTAAGCGCCCTGAGGGCAGGAACTGTCTTTTGCCTCTTTTTGTATCCTTAGCACAGTTCCTGGCATGTTGTAGGTGCTTAATAAATGTTTATTGAATGGAACTGAATCGAACCAATTTACTTCAACCTCACATTTTACAGACAAGGAAACAGAATCAGACAGATGGCTGTGACTTCCAAAAGGCCACATAGCCAATCAGTTGTAGAGCTGGGATCAGGGAGTACTGAGGTTTTGAAAAAAAAATACATTCATACTTTATCCTACAAAGAATAGCTGAAAAGCACAATTCTATCTTTAAATAATCCATGTACTAACAAGATTTCACTGAGAGTTTATCATCTTATGATTTTAAATCTAGGAGCTCAAATAATGTCTTTCAGATAACCTGGATAGATCATCTTTTTGAGTTTAAGCCACTTCATTTGTAAACCTGGTTTGTTTCTTTTTACTTCAGAATAACTGGAGGTTGAACTGAGGTTTCAGATGTGAACCCATATTGTGTGTGTGTGTGTGTGTGTGTGTGTGTGTGTACGCACGTGCATGTGTGTACAGGACTTGCTTTTCCAAGAAATTGCACTAGACAGTTAAGATGGTGTAATGTATTTCTTGATTAAGGCTACAGATCAGCCTGCTTATGCCCAACTATATAGGAGCTAACTATCTGAATACAGTGCGAAATTAACTATCAAGGGGACACATGTGTTTTGGGGGCATGAACAGGTGGTCCAGGGGTTACTGGGTTTTATTATTTTCCCAATCCTGATAGTTCATTTAAGGAAACAAAATGGCCTATTTGTGAAATCAACATCTTATGCTTTCCTTCACTTCAGCATGTCACAGCTAATGTGCTTTAGTGGGCTTCTCAGACTGACTTAAAGTACAGCCCATCAGTCTCAATCAGAGTGGGGAGCAGAGAACAAAATCCTCAAATGAGTACTGATTGACTTAGTGTGTATATCCTATAGTATCTTCTCATATTCCTATTTATGCTTTCTGTTATACCTATTCATTATCATTTTTATTACCTATATATCACAAAAAGACGTGATGTGTTGTTCTCTACAAATGCAGCTGGAGTGTCCATTGCTCCTTAAATACAGTGCCTGTGACCATGTATTTTCCAGAAGATTTTTTAGGCTGCTTTATGTAGCGGATATGGAGCTGGCTTCAGAGACTGGACATTCTGAGTTCAAGACTTGCCTCTAAACTGTGCTGTGTAATTCTGGACAAGTCACTTAACCTCATAGTACTCCAAGAAATTCTCAAAGATTTGAGGATCAACTAGTAACATGCCAATATGTAATGGTAGAGGAATTCCCTCACTAGCAGCTACCAGCACTAATGAATGATGCCTCATCAGAATGAATGATGCCTTCTCTTGGCATAAAGAAGTACCTGGGTTCTTAGAAACTTCCATCTCAGTGTAGGCTGGAAAGGTTTAGCATAAGGTCTTGGCAAAAGACCTTGTCCATTGATCAAGGACCAACTTAGCTAACAAGAGAAAGTTTTGCCAACAGAAGATAATGGACACATTGGCGATAGTCAACTTTGAAACATAATAATATAAACAATATACTATATATTAGTATGTATAATATAAAACAGCATACAACTTGGTATGTCACTCCCTTGCTTTTCTGCAGTGATGGTACCAGAGCGGCAGAAAGGGGGTCAGTAATTTCAAGACTTTCATAATTTTTTGACCGATGGTTCTTAACCCTATTTTGAATTATGGATATTTTGGTGGTCTATGGATCCCATTTCACAATAATATTTTTAAATGTATACAATAAAATACATAGTACTGCAAAGGAAAACAACTATATTGAAATGCAGTTAGAAATTTTTTTTTAGAAAAACAAATTTACAGACCTCTTGAAGTATATCTTCAGGGCCTTTGGGAGTCTGTGGGCTCCAGGTTAAGAACTTTTGTCTTAGACCATTCCTAAGCATTAATTTATCCATTGATTCTTTTTGATATGTAAGCTTTGTCTCATGACCAAGAAGTTGATTCAGTGCCTAGAGAACAAAATCCCATGCCTACCAACATTCTTAGGAAAAAAATGTACTCAGAAGACATAAAGTAGCTCAAGCTGGATAAAATGAAGACTCACAGCTTCTCCTAAGAGAGATACATACAAGCATCAAAGAGACTTCATTTCAACATCCTCCCAAAGGCACAAGGGCATCATTGCATAGGACACTGTCATCTCAACTGGCAGCACTCAGGTTAAGTATAAACAGAAAGATGACTATGAAGATAATTGCAGCTTGTCTGTTAGCATATGTTTCTGAGAAAGAAATAGAGAAATATTAAGGAGAATATGACAAAATCCTCCAAATTTAATCAACATATGCAATACAGTACTCAGTGAATTAATTATAAAGGGGGCACAAGGAAGTATGGTGGAAATTGTGGTTTCAGAATAATAAATAAAAGGAACAGAAGAGTTAAAGGTTATTCAGAAGCCTCTCACCTACATACCATGAATTTTTTCTTCCACATCAAGTCAACAAGCATTAAGTGCCTACTGTGTGCTGGCTGGCCTTATGTTCAGCACTGAGGAGGGTACAGAGGAAAGAAAAGAAAAAGAAAAAACATGCTCTCCAGGAGTTCAAAATCTAATGGGAGAGACAACATGCAGACAACCTTACACAAACAGGACAGAGACAGGATAAACTGGATATAAATCAGAGGGGAGGCTTCTTCCATCTTTTATCTTGATACTGGAAACCAAGAGCTCCTCAAGTAACTTGATGCTCAAAGATTTGAAGCTTGACCAGCCCAAAAGGGCCCTGAAGAGTCATGAAAGGGAACTAGCCTGAAAAGTCTTAGAGAGGGACTGACCAAGACTAATGCTCTCTTGTCTCTCACAAACCACCCGCATCTCCTCAATGTAGGGCAGGGCCTTCATCTTCACCCATAAGGGGAGAATCCTGTACCAGTGAGCTTTAGGACATGGGTTACTGGAGAATAAATCCTGGCACACAGCAAGCACTCAATAAATGCTTGTTAATTAATTGATCAGTTGAATGATGAATTGGCAAGTACTGTAAATGGATGATGAACTAGGCCCGAATTAAATAGAAGGGAATTGTATTGAAACAAAAACCTAAATTTTAATACCATTATTTTCCTAGACATTATGACAATTATAATAATTGCATTTTGGAACTTTAAGAGATGCAAATCAGTAGCCCCAATGAAGATACCAAAATTACTTAGAAAGCATCTTAGCTAGGAAATTCTCAATCTTTTTGCCAAACAGAGAGATATGGCAATGAAGTTCAGTACCTATTTAGAATACATTCATTTGTAAAAATCTTAAGGAAAAGTAAGAATATTATCATCTCATAAAATACTGAAAAGCAGCAAGGGAAAAAAAAGTTGGTTTTTTTAAAAATAAGTTGGTGAAAAGAACTAAGTGATCTCAAGAGCCTTTAAGGATGAGGCTGGAAGGAGGGCAACAAAGAGATGCAAAATGAAAAGACCCGGAAATGTTTTTATGATTAATTGTCATTTCACAATCAAGGAAAATGGCACTACCACATTTAGACTCCTCCTACCTACAGTCCTAGACTTGTTACTAAAGGAAATGAAAATGGGACTGAATGGAGCAAAAGCAGGGACAGCAAGTAGACCAAAGCAAATGTACATGGAAGAGGAAGCTTGAAGGGACACAAAAGAACTGAGAGACTGAGTCTCACAATAACCTCTCTCTACTTTCCATCAGCAGCTCTGCTTAATTTAGACTCAGTGAACACCATGCTAGCCCCAGAATAAGCTCATTGCCCAAAATCTCATCAGCCTGCAGACTGCTTTTGATACTCAGTGACTTCTCAGATCCCTCTGATTGGAGGGATGGAGGGTGAAGTAGTAAATTCTTCTCAAAATCTTTCTTTACAGAGGGCACAGAAGTTTTCAGAACCCTCCATTTTCCATCAGCAGCATGTTTGGACTCCCAAACATCATGCCCCCATGCTGGGTGTCCCCAGCTTCCCTCTCCCTTTTCAGCTTTCTTTTGCATCATGTCTCCTCCATTCACTTATTAGCTCCTTCAGGGCAACCATTGTCTTTCTTTTTCTTATTTGTATCTCCAACACTTATTATACACAGTTCCTAGCACCTAGTAGCCATTTAATTAATGTTTTTTAATTGAATTGAATCAAAATGTGAAAATAGGGAGAATCACAGGCATGCAAAAAAAAACTTGAACCTTATTACCAAATAAAATGAAATAAAAAATATTAGCAGCTGCTGACCCATATTTATATATACCTATCTGTACTAATTTTTATTGAGAATAATCTGTTTTCATTAAAGCCATCTTAATGAGGACATTAGAAGGGAACAGTCAGGCTGCCTAGAGTGCTGGGCCTGTAGTCAGGAAAACCTGAGTTTAAATCAGGGTTCAGATGTTTATTTGCTGTGTGACCTTGGGTAAGTCACTTAATCTCTGCCTCAGTTTTCTCATCTATAAAATGGGGATTATAATAACACTTACTTTGCAAGGTTGTTGTGAGGATCAAATGATATAATATTTGTAAAGCATTTAACACAGTGCCTGACACATAGTAGGTGCTATATAAATGCTTACTTATTCCCTTCCTCCCTTTTCTTCCCCTTTTGCAAGCAATATTCCATAGAAGACCACTTTTTTTTTCACTGTACAATTGGCTGAAGTAAATAGAGTACAAGATCCCACTGTACTTATTAATAAGACTATAATAAAATTTAGTTAAGGCAAAATGCCTCCTCAAAAGCTTTCCTCCAACAGTGTCTCCCATAAGTACGTTAAAATCACATAAAATATGTTCAAAGATGTTAACAATACAAATAATTTTGTTTGGTATCCTTGTGATAGTTAATATGGAAATATCCATGGATTTGTTGATAGGCACAGCTGCTGCCCAGCGAAACTATCAATACCTAGAGATCTAGGAGGCAAAACCGGGTTTATTATAATATATGCTTTACCATAGTCCCATAGTTCTTAATTTACTCTGAGTCAGGAACAGAGATTTCCTAAAACTTATATAGTTTCTAATTACATCAGATAGACAAAGAAAAGAATACAGTTTTTCTATTCGTAGTCACCAGAAAGAGACAAGAATTCAGAACTGCCCAAGAAGAAAAATACAGGTTTACCTTTGGAAATACACTTGTAAGATTTACATTTCAAGGATAGTCTTGTGAGATTTGCATTTCAAAGCTAGACTTGGAAAATTTATAGTGGGTTAATTGAGAGGAAGGAGGTTTACACACTAAAAAATAACTAGAAAGGAGAAATCTAATTCAGAGCTGGTTGCAGTTTTTCAATAAACACAGAGAAGGTGGTCATATGGGATTTACATTCACTAGGTGGGTATCATAAATTCCTTTACCTCCATCCAGTTTCTTACATAGGTTAAAGAATAATTAGGGGTCTCACCTGGCTTAGTGTACCATAAGGAAAACCTCAGTTTTGCTGTGACTTCCCTCACAACTAAAGGTAGCCATACTGAATCTAAATAATAGTAGAGAACAAAGAATCAAAAATTCATACAACACAAGCAAGGTGTGCACTCAATGCAGCCTCTGAGGCTGAGATGCAACAGAACATGGATCAGTTCTCTGCCACTTGAGCTAATTTTGTCCTGACTATTAATACTAAGAAGAAAGAGGTTCTCCATCAACCTGCACTGCACCATCCATATATGGAACCATTGGTTACAGCAAACGGAGAAATTCTGAATGCTATGAATAAGTTCACTTGCCTTGGCAGTATACTTTCTAGGGATGTACACATAGATGACGAGGTCGATGCACACATTGCCGGAGCTGGCTTAGTGTTTGGGAGGATCCAAAGGAAAGTATGGGAGATACACATATCAGTCTGCTTACTAAACTGAGGGTTTCTCAAGCTGAACTGCCAAGATTAAGATTCTACTGCAGAGAATACAACTCCGATGGGCTGGCCATGTTGCTTGGCAACACTCGCATAGAGGTCAGAAGAAGCAATGCAAAGACCCCCTTAAGTCTCCCTGAAGAACTCTGGAATTGATTGTGAGACATGGGAGATACTAGCACAGGACTGCTCAACATGGTGTGCCCACATCGAAGAAGGCCCTGAGCTTTATGAGCAAAACAGAATTGTAGTAGCTCAAAAGAAACATGAGATGCACAAATTTAGAGACATTTCCACTACAAATGTTGGTATGAATTGTTTGTGCCTGACCTGTAGTAGAGCCTTCCAAGCTCATATAGGTCTGATCAGCCACAGTCAGACACACCGTTCCTTGACCCCGACAGAGTGATGTCATTTTGGTCTTTTTCAAGAATAAAAGGCAACAACCGATGTGATTGTTCATTCTGTCAAGCCCAAGAACATTGCTGAGCCTCGTAAATAACATCCACTATCACTATAAAGAGAGTAACCTAACTATCCACATGGGAGAAAACAAGTGAATGAAGAAGTAAACAAAATATGTTTTGTCCAGCCTATGAAGTACAGTTGGTTAGATGACTGTTTTGTTCATAAGTGAACTGAACTGTCTCTGGGAAAGTACAAAATTATTTTAAAGACCCACGAACTTCTTTATGGAACAAAAGCCCACCTTTTAACATGATGACTCATGGAGTATCTGTGGCCTCTGAAGACTTGGAATAGATTATTCAGAAGGTGATACAGAGGCCATTGGTTGATATGAGCAGGCCACAATGCATTTAAAAAAGAAGAAGAAAATATTCAGGAGTGATGTCAAGAATGTCATCAAACAAATGTAGGATTAGAAAAAAATGTTGGGTCAGCCACATAGTAAGAGGAATAACTAGATAAGCTGTATGCTGCATTGGTATTCAGGCAATGTGAAGAAAATGCCAGAAATACCTCTAGCATATTGTGAACACTCCCAATGGTGAATTTATAGGACATGGAAAAGATTTTAATTGTTAATATGGATGGATTGCAATCTGAATTGTAGGAGAGAATACCGATATGATAAGACCACAGAAACATTGAAATTTTAAAGTGCTTTTGTTAATGATGCTACATAGCCGCAGTTCATGGCACATAGAATTGCAAGTGACCTATAGAAAGGCCACAGAAAGATACAAGATGACAATTAATAATAACATTTACATAATACTTTGAGATTTGAAATCTCATTATATTTATCATTTCATTTGATCCTTTTAACAAGTGACTTGCCCAGGGTTATACACTTTAGGAAAAGCCATTTTTTCATGTAGGCTTGACTATTGTTGTTCATCCTTAATTCTTCAAGAAGACTGATGGCATCACGAGGGTGATACTTCAGTAACTAAGGGCTAGGTGGCTTTTTCCTAAATGAAGGAATATGAAGATATTGAAGATGTTCTAGTTCTTTTCCTTAAGAGGTACTGAAACTCACCCTAAGATTCGATTGTCTGAAGCAGTGGTTTTAAACTCAAATAGAAATGGATCTCTGCATATTAACTTAGAAAATGAAAAATTAACATCTATTATTTTTATTTATTTTGATTAACATTTCCCAATTACACTTTAATCTGATTTTGGCCTGTACTCTGGAGTTTTGTCCAAAGTAGCCTGGGGTAGACAGACATGTTTGACACCTCTGAAGAGGACTGGCTCAGTTTGCTGTCATGGTAATTTTTCCACTTAAATACAAAAGGCCACAAGCAACTCAGACTTCCTCTCAGGTTTCTGACCATGGACAAACAACATGGTCAACACTGGGAAACTGTGGTCAAACAAATCAGTGTGGTGCACCAACTTAATCTCCTTGTTGAATATCCTTCTTGTGCAATAGCTAAGTAAGCCTCCTTTTGACAGCTATTGAATAACTTACAAATATATAATTTTGTTCAAATGTCAGACTTAAACTACTAGTGAGTCAGTCCTTATCCATGACACATGGCTAGGAAAGTGTCTGAGACAGGAACTGAACACAGATCTTCCTGACTCAGAATCCACCAAGCTGTCCCAATAATGACTTGCTCATAGAAGTTGCACACAAAATATCATGGAGGACCTGTATGGCCAGTAGAGGATTTGGGCTGGTCATACACTGAGAATGAAGACTAATAGATGAACAGCTCAATTATTGCATTGACACCCAAAGAAAATTAAAATATGGGCTCCAACACATTGGGTGGGTCTGCTTTGAAGGCTTTACAGGAGGACAAAGATAGAAATTATATAGGATGAAAAGGTTTGGGTCGTTAAGTGGACTAATGGAGGGATAAGACCAGAAATCGTTTGAGGTATTAAAATAAGTGTAACAGAGCAATGAAGATGGCCTAAAATTTAATACTGGCATAACAAATCACCTTATTGAAAGCTGAAGGGAACAAATCCAGGTTTGTACTCTAGAAACAAGGCCTGGATTGGCTTAAATGTAAATGAAGGTCATCGTGTAGTTTCATAACACATCAATTTTGGCATCTAGCAAATCTTTCCCTAGAAATATGAGTAGATCCCAAACCCTACCTGCCTAGGAGCACACTATTCTCAACAATTTCTAGACCTCTCTAGAATAAATTTCTCACTTTGTGGCACTTACAGTTTTCCTAAAAATAATAAAATAATAAAAAAGTTTTAAAATCGCAAGAGAATCATATACAATAAAGGGAAAGTTTACAAAATCCTGTCAGTCGCAATAGTTCAATAAGAAACCTCCACTGAATGTAGGCGAGTGAAGAAGTAAAACTTTTCGAACAGTGAATGAAGGTGCCAGTATCTTAATTAGAGTATTTTTTTAAAAATAAAATTGTTGAGTTATTTGGAATTTTTCACACATTCAGGAATATCCCCAGGGAATGAATAATACTATGCTGTTCCCATTTCATTTGGTTGCCTTGAGATCCTGTTGTTGAGATTACAGGACTTGAAAATAACAGGAACATCCTGTTGACAAAAATAAATTCCTTAAAGTAAAATATTGATGCAAGTGAAGCCAATGTGTGTGTATGTGTGTGGGGGCAATGTAGGGAAGGAGGAGGTGTGCTCAATTTGTTGAGGAGTGGCAAATGATTGCGTGTGTTTGAGGGTTCATTTGCTAGTATGATGGCAACAGCATATTTTTAGGCATTTTTATCAAAAGATCATAAATCTAGAGCTGGAACCTTTGAGACCTTCTGGTCTAGCCCCCTAATTTTACAAGGAAGGAAACTGAGGCCCAGGGACATGTCTTCTAAAAAATGCAGTTTATTCTTTTGTTTACATTCATACACATACACACATACACACACATAACAGTAATTTAAAATTTTGTATTTGGGTTTTTAAAAATTTGTTTGCTTCTTCTTTGGCCTTTTTTGTCCTGGACCTGGCCAAGAATCCCTGGATAAGGCAAAAGTTCTTAACCTGGAGTCTACAGACCTATGGATAGATATTGGGGGGGTGGGTACGTAAACTTGTATGGGGGGGAAATTTCATCTTTATTTTCACTAACCTCAAACTGAAATTTAGTATTTCCTTTGGTTACAAATGTAGGCAAAGATACTATATCGTGCAGTTGTGTATTCACCACCAGACTGCCAGAGGGGTCCATGACACAAAAAAAGTTAAGAATCCCTGGCTTAGGGGACTCCTGGCCAGGAAATTCCTTCTAAGAATGCAGACAAGCATATGACTCAGTCAGAGTGGCCTGGGCCACAAACAGATTACTGACTCAGGCTCACACAGCCAGTATGTATTTGAACCCCAGTGTCTCTGATTCCAAAGCCATCTCTCTCATCATGCTAGCTCTCAAGATATTTGGTGCTTTGGCAAACTGATCCTTAACTGGAATAACTATTGCTAGACTTCCTTGGAATGTGCAGTTCCAGGTATGATCCTCAAAGTATCACCAGGCCTTGGTACTCTGATGGAAGCCAATACCTCATTAAAGCACTGTACCAGAAATCTATTGATATATGGATTCTAGTCACAGCTTTGTTACTAACCAAGGGTATAATCCCAGCCAAATCACTCATCAACATTCACCAAACATTTACTATGAATTCAGTGTGTGAAGGTACTATGTTGGGGGCTGAGGGTCATGTAAAGATAAATAAAACTCTAAAGAAGGCAAGGAGGTGAGGTTGACTGTTGTGTCCCAGTGGAGGGCCAAGAAAATAGGTGAGAAGGGAGACTTTTCAATGGGGTCTTGTGAGTACAGTGAAAAGGAATTGGTAAACATGAATAAAGGGATTGTTACCCACAGTAGTGGACCTGATAACATTAGGTAGCATGAATTTAAAGTATCATAGCTCAGATTAGGAAAACAGAAAGCCACCCTTAGTTTGTCCATCTATCAAATGTGGGGCTTAAACAGAATGATCTGTAAGTTCATATCTCATATTATTATTATGGAGAATGATAGCTCTCTGCCTCTCTGTCCTTGTTTCTGTGTGTGTGTCTATCTGTCTTTGTCTCTGCCTCTCTCTCCCTCACTGTCTTTCTTTCTCTCTCTTCCTTCTCTTCTTTTCCTTCTTCTCTTCTTCGCTTCCTTCTTCTACTTCTGAAGAAAGGTTCTGGGAAACTTTCAGTGAATTGACATTACTGATGCGACACCTTGATCCCCTTTCCTCATAGGCACAAGACGAGGGGGAGGTATCCAAGGGCAGTAGTTTTCTCTAGAGAGGCTCTCAAACTAGCTAGAGACTTTGGCCCAAAGGTGATACCTTCGGCTGTACAAGATTTCTATGGGACCATACAAATGTGAGTAAACTCCTTGGTCTCGTTGTAATCAGGACCCTCATCCTTGGAAACAATCCAGAACTAAACTGGTGTCTCAGACCATCCCAACATATGTTCTCCAAGGACATGGGGATGATGTGGGAAAAGAACAGAGGGAGGGTTATTCTCCCACCCCTGGTATGGTATTTTCCATCATGAAAGATTATAAACATCAACTAATGCCAATATAGAGAGGCAGCCATGGAGTAGTAGATTGAGATATGAGTCAGAAAGACCCAGATTCAAGTTCTGCTTCTTGGCAGTGTGATCCTGCGTAAGTCACTTAATTTCTCACTTCCCTAGGCAACACTAAGGCTATAAGTTACAGGGAAGATGCTGATCTTCACTGACAGAGGACGTTCTTTCCCTGTAGATGATAACAGATGGAATCACAGTTCTAATTTTAGAAAATATTTATCAATAAAATAAGACAGGTAGAAAGTCGTCCTACCCAGCCTCAAATCTTAATTCTTCTATAAAACTTTCCATTCCACCTCAAATTGTTGTCTTTGTTCTCTGAGTTCGTGAGGCTAATGTTCTTTATCTTAATCCTCTGCATTGAGATATACGTATGAATATAATTAATGTTTAGATAAGAAATGTTTTTTGAACTGAAATAGGTAATAGTTCCCATTGTTACAATATCAGTGCCTTTGAACCAATAAAATTTTAGATACTATTAACTCTTCTCATTGAGGACTAATAATGCTTAATGTTTGTCCAATAAACAAATCAATAGATTGGGAGCAGAACAGACTATGTGATCTTGCAGTTATTATCTCATTATTAGAGTATACTTATAATTTATATTGTATGTGTATATATATATATATATATGTGTGCATATACATACACATATGCACACATGTCCTAAGATAACAGTAGCTTTATGTACTTAATACAAGGATTCTGCTATATGGAAAATTTAACTACCTAAAAAATATTTTCCCTAAGGGTGGCAATAAAATTCCAACTACCTACCACCCTTCAAGAATACATTTTTCTAGGTTATTAAATTTTCCAAAAGTCTAGTTCTTTTATATGCCACTCCTTTTTTAAAAAAATTTAACTATTCTAAAATGTACTACTTAATTCCCTGCTTTCCTAAAAGGGTATAATTTAACCTTGTTTTAATGAAACAGTTTTGATTATGAGTATAAGTCATTGTCATATATGTGTAGTTATGGATAGTATAGTGACATAGAGTTACAGTGGTCCTAGAATGTGCTTTCATGAAAAAGAATTGTCAGCTGGGATTTTGTTTCTTTTTCATAAAGGTAACTGAAGCATGTACAACTGTAAGGCCTCCTTGGTAGTAATATGGCTGCCTCCTTGTAGAATTAACTAATTAATGAATCAGAAGATCAAACAGCCACATCCAAAATGATTTTCTTGTCCCCGCAGGGAAAAAAATCACTTAACAGGCTATACTGTGCCTCTCAGTGTCCTTTGTCTTTTTAATCATCATTCAAAATATTATCTGTCATTATAAAAACATTTCTGCAACATAAACACAGTGGACCACAGACACTTTCCTGTCAACTTGTACCACTCTGATGACTTGCTTGCACAAAGTGTGTTCATGAGATGTGAAAAAGGATCTCTCATTATTTGAAGGATTTCTGCTTTGGGGTTTTGGGGGAAGGCTTCCTCTAAGACCTATAAATTCTTTATCAGAATAATATTACATGTCTTATGAAATGGCAAAAGAGAACAGAAGGAAGGCAGGAAGGCAGGAAAGGAAGGAAGGGAGGGAGGAAGGAAAAGAAAAGGAAGGAAAGAAAGGAAGGAGGGAGGGAGGAAAAGAGGAAGGAAGAAGGAAAAGAAGGAAGGAAGGAAAGGAAAAAGTCCAGGAATCAAATTATAAAAGCCTTCCATGGGAAAAAAATCCACATGAACTTAGCCAACAATACATTGACAAAAAAAAGCAACATACAGAGGGCTGAGTCATGAGGATTCATTTGTGGTTTATGATGGTGATTCAGAACGAGGTCATCTTCACCAGAAATTACATAGGGATTATCCTTTAAGAATCAAAAGTTTATGACAAATGCAGGTTATGCAAGGAAATGATAGAAATTGTGCAACACATCAATGCAGACTTAAAAATGTTAGCACCTGTAAAATACCTAGCAATAGATAATCTGGTGATAAGAATTATACGCCAAAAGCTTACTGGGAATACAGGACTCAAAAATATCCGGGAGAATTCCATCTATAAGACTGTCTGACCACTGGCACATACCAAAATATTATTATTGCATTCATCTGGACATGACATCTATCCATAAAAAATTAAGAATGCCTTAACCAATGATGCCATACCAGATACTCTTAATCCCCAAGCTATACGGGACAAAAAAGAATCTTTCAAAATATAAAGATACATTGAGGGAAATCAAAATCCTGAGGGGACTGGATGAGGCACATGGACTCTCTTACTAGAGTTATGCTAATTATACTTCTAAGAAACCTACAAAGGATGCATTTGCATCGTAACACATATTCAATAACAGCCATTATTTCAGTGGCCTGTTCAATAATAATCCATAAGACATTACATACAAAAGAATAATATTAGGATTTATCCCAGGACAGATTCTGTCCATGCTTGAATCAAAATAAATGAGAAAAAGTAGATATTATTAAAACTTACATTTATATAGTGCTTTAAGGTTTGCAGAACGCTTTACACACATTATCTCATCTGAGTCTGAAAACAACCCTTAGAGGGAGATGCTGTTATTGCTTCCATTTTACATAAAAGGAAACTCAGGCCTGTGGAGATTAAGTGATTTGCCTAGGATCACGGTGCTAGCAAATGTCCAAAGCAGGATTCAAACACAGGTTTTCCTACCTTGATTCCACAGCTTCTTCTGCTACTAGTGCAATAGAGTGTTGGACCTAGAATCAGGAAGACTGGAGTTCAAATGCTGCTTCAATTACTTCACTGTGACCCTGGGCAAGTCACTTAACATTTGTCTGCCTCAGTTTCCTTGTCTGTAGAATTGGAACAATAATAATACCTCCTTTCCAGGGCTGTTGTGAGGATCAACTAAAAATATTTTTAAAACAATTTGCAAACTTTTCAATACTATATAAATGCTTGCTATTTATTGTTATTATTATCATCTACTATACAACTCTGCCTCTCTCACTAGTCCCAAACCTTTCTTAATCTTCAACAGCTCACTCTCCTGTGTCTGATATTGGTTTAATATAGTGCCTTCCTCACCTCTACTCCTCCAGGAATTTTCCATTACCCTCTTCCTGACTCTCCAATCAGGGAAGGGTTAATGCAGTACCAGGAACCATACTTAGCAATAGTCCTTGCTGGACACTAGATGAGTCTGGAGACTGTTGAATAGAAAAAGGCCACGGACAAATCTCTTCACTTGAGACTACACAAATACACTATCATCTAAACAACATCTTTCCAATTTGTGCACAAATATATGATTGAGAGTTTGTCAAATTCTCATTAAGATATAAACATGCTGAACACTCTCTCCTCCCTTCTGCTGTGGCTGCCATTGGGGCTACAGTAGTACCACAGCCATGGCCACCCGATACCCCATGGCCGTGAGCCTCAACAAGGACCACAAAGTTACCGAAAACATTTCAAAGCCGCCACACTGCTGCAGCCATGGGTGCTTGACCAAACATGCCAAGTTTGTGAGAGATATGATCCAGGACATGTGTGGATTTGCTCCTTATGAGAGGTGGGCCATGGAATTGTTAAAGGTCTCTAAGGATAAGAGAGCCCTTTAAGTTCATCAAAAAAAAGGTTGGGAACTCACATCTGGGCCAAGAGGAAGAGAGAGGAGCTCAGCAACGTCCTAGCTGCCATGAGGAAGGCTGCTGCCAAGAAGGACTAAACTGGACCCTGCCAATCTTCCCCACTTACCCAATAAAGATTTGACAAATAAAAAAAAA
>CM053622.1:371910803-371923984 GCA_028646595.1 Phalanger gymnotis
TTATCAGCATCCTATCAGCCCCCAGCAGCCATTTGGTCCCCTCATTGATCTTCTCATCCCAACATAGGTAAGAAAGCCCTTTGCGTTGTTCCTAGAAGGGTCGTCACCAACCTCAGCTAATCATGAGCTTTAGCATTGCTGATACTAGTCTACTGGATGAGGGAACACTTTTGTTGTGATTTCCAGTTGCCTGCTCTAGCTTCTGTCTTCTTCGCATGTCTTTTTAGAATCTAATTTGATCAGTTAATCCCTGGTGCATTTATATTTATTTTGTAAGCAACTTGTTCTTTTTTTGCTCATCAGAATCCCTTACATGAGTTATCAGAATTATTCTTAAATTAATAGTTGCCCCTAGAAAATTTTAGGCCCTGAAATTCCACTGCTGAATAGGGGCCCTGTCTTTGTTACCAAAGAAGTGGCCATAACCTGGCTGTTGTTGAGTTTCTTCTGGGTTTCTCAGCTAGTCCAGATGCCTCCAGGCTCTAGGAGGCCTCTTTCCAGGTAGGTGAAGTTTTACCTCATATTCCCATTTTCTTATGGACAGGGACCTTGTAAACTTTGGAGCTTCAGAAAAATGAGGTGTTTGGGGATTTTTTATTCCCCATGTAACCTAGCATAGTACCTTGAACTCCACATTTGTTGACTGATTGATCTGAAATAAATATGAAACAGTGGATTTTTTTTTGGAGGACACTTTTCAAATGTCATCTCTGACCATGTTAAAAAAAAAACCTTTGGATAGGTCTCTGCATAAATTATGGGAGTAATTTTAAAATTCTAGAACAGTGGTGGGAAAGAATCTTAGTGTCTTTCCCTAGGTAGTCTATACTAATATGAAACAGAAGACTGCTTGTATTTTTAAACCAATGCAGTCATATTTATCAGTGTAATTCAAGTCAAAAAGAGATCTGTTCCCGCCTCCTTTTTTTTCCTGAATCACCATATGTTTTCTTATCTCTCCATTTCATTTTCTGACATGTACAGCTAGACCCTCTACATCAATAGGTCATTGTTCTAAGGCAAACTGATGCTGTGAAGAGAACACTAGACTAAGTGCCAGGAAAGCTGATTCTCCCATCCCAGCTCCACCACTAAATAGTGATGTGATCTTACTTGCCCAGGTGACTTTGCTTCTTAGGGCTTTAGTTTTCTCATCTGTAAAACAAGGAGGGTATGCTAGGTAATCTCTACAATCCCTTCTGTCTCTGATAGCCCAAGATTCTAACATATAGAAAAAGGATTTCATGGCCTAGTGCATTAGGCACTGGACTTGGAGTCAGAAAGACCCCAGCTCAAATCCTACCTCAGACAATAGCAATGTGACGCTGGGCCTTAGTTTCATGGCCTCTAAAGTCACTTCCAATTCTAAATCTGTGACCCTCTGGTCTAAATAGATTCTATCTAAAAGGAAACTTTTTTTTCCTGTTTAAAGTTTGCAATTTCATGGCCATAATAATAGTAGCTAACATTTATGTAGCACTTACTACGTGCCAGACCCTGTGCTCGGCTCTTTACAATTATTATCTCATTGGATCTGCACAACACTGGGAGGTAGGTGCTATTATAATCCTCATTCTACAGATGAAGAAGCTGAGGCAAACTGAGGCCAA
This sequence comes from Phalanger gymnotis, assembly GCA_028646595.1. Lineage (NCBI taxonomy): Eukaryota > Metazoa > Chordata > Mammalia > Diprotodontia > Phalangeridae > Phalanger > Phalanger gymnotis. The sequence goes on from CM053622.1 coordinate 371,912,414, forward strand.
GTGCCCAGGTTCAAACAACTAGCAAGTGTCTGCGGCTGGATTCGAACCCAGCTGTCCCTGACTCCAGTTCCAAGGCTTTATCCACTGTACCACCAAGCTGAAAACAAATTAGATGTCCATTACTGGGGGAATTAAAAAAATTATAATACATGGATGTAATGCAGTATTGTTGTGCCAAAAGAAATGACAAATTGAAGTCCTTTTCCACTCTCAGATATGAAAAATTCAAAGAATCTTGAGATTTATATGAATCAGTGCAGTGAAGTAAATAGAACCAGAGAAACAACATGTACAAAGACTGTTGTAACACAGAACCAATCTCTGTGTGAATGTAATGACCAAGCTTGACTTCAGGGGGCAGACTTCAGAAAATATGCAGATGTGGGAGATGACTGGAAGAGGACAGAGCATATGCTACCATATTTCACAGGGTCGGGGTGTTGGTTGGGTTTCCTCAAGTGCTTGTTTTTTCTTCCATAATTTTTGTTAGAAAATAAGACTTACTGGGGAGGGGGCAGGGCTGTGGAATAAACTGAGATGTGAGTGTGGCTAAACTAAAGATATCAGTGAGAATAGGATTTTAAAAACAAAATACCTCTGCATGAACTCGACCAGGAAAAAGCACCAAGAGGGCCCCGCAGCAGTCATGACTGCTCAGGTGAATAGTATTCCTGCATTCTCAAGGAAGTTCAATAAGACTATCATCTTTGGGAATAAAAAGAAATTGGGCATGTAAAAGAATATTAAAACCAGAAGCATTCCGTTGAGTTTTATTTATACCTGACAAGCATCTTCATAATGAATAACATCTGTATTCTCCAACTACCATGATCAATATTAAGACATACAGTCAGTTCCTTTTTGCACAAATTTCTATCAGTAATGACTAGTGATCTGGTTACAAGATAAACTTGTTAATAAAAATGACCAACTTTTTAAAAAAATCATGCAGATCTAACATTATTGTTGAAGTGGCCAAGTAAAGAGGAAATTATGTTTAAGTACACTTGAAATAAAAAATAATTCTTCATAAAGCTCCACTGGTTTGAAGCAGCACAAAGGAAACATAACCCAGATCATATCCCATGTTAATTCAGGAGACCACTTCTAAATGTGTCTCTTGGAAATTCCTTTTGGGTCTAGGTTGGAATGGGGTATCTACTAAAATCCCTTTCCACTTCTCAAGTCTGTGATTCTGTGACTCCCTTAAAAAAAAGACTATAGAGCAGAAGCTTATCTTTTCCCCAAAATATGTCCCAAGTACTACTTCGTATGGATATCGAATTAGGAAGTTAGTAGTTAAAGTTTTCTTATTATTTTTTGTAGTTACATTTTTAATGTTGGCTTTGTCCCCAACTAACTAGATGACCTTAGGCTAGTCACTAGAACTTTCTAAGCTTCCTTTGCCCTATATATTAAGTTACAGAATTAAAATGCCTGCTCTGGGAGTGTTAAGAGGCTAAGTCAGACTAGAGAAATATTTATTAGGTGCCTACTGTGTACCAAATATTATGCTTGGAAATTCAGGAAGCTCTCTTCTGGACAATCTAATCAAAAAAACTCTCATTATTGCAGGCTTTTGGGAAGCATACACAAATAAATATAATGCAAAGTACTATAGAAAGTACTGAAGAAAGATTACTTCCTAGTCTAGGAATCAGGGCAGCTTGATGGAGCTTTTCATCTGATATAGGTCCTGTGGGAATAGCGAGATCTCAATAGAGAGGCATAAAAAATTTCATAAGAAAGTCACTTAGGTGATAAAGCATGGGATGTATCTTTGAAACAGTAAGGAGGCCAATGGTACAGTTAAGGGAGTCTTAGACTTTGAGTCTGCAAGACATGAGTTCAAATCTTGCCTCAGACATTTTCTAGTTGTAAGACCCTGAGCAAGTCACTTAGGCTCAGTTTCTTCATCTGTAAATTGGGGATAATACTACCTAGATTGTAAGCCTGGGTTATGCAGAGGTTGGTAGTACCTTAGACCAGTGGTGTCAAACTCAAATAGAAAAGGGATCTACTATCCATACATAAGGATCTCTACAGGCATCATTTTGTCTCAGTTTTAAAAATATGATATTGTCTGTTTTATTGTATTTTTATTTATTTGTTTTATATATATTGTTCCCAATTACATTTTAATTTGATTGGGCCACTCTCAGGAGTGGTGTGGGATACCACTGTCCTAGACAGTAATAGGGAACTTAAGAGGAAAGGGAGAATTTGGGGAGGGGCGGGAGATAATGAGCTTGTTTTTTGGATATGTTGAATTAACGATATAAAACATCTAATTAGAAATGTCTAGTGGGCAATTGGAGATGCAAGACTGGTGGTCAGGAGAGAGTTTAGCACTAGACAAATTGATCTGAGAATCATCTGCATAGAGATGGTCATCAAATCCATGGGTGCTGATGAGATCACCAAATGAAATAGAGGGAGAAAAGCAGACTCAGGACAAAATCTGCAGTTAGGAGGTGTGATCTGGATGAGGTTCCAGCAAGGAGACTAAGAAGTAGTAGTTAGAAAGGAGAGCTGTGCCCCAAAGACCCAGGGAGGAAGGAATATTCAGAGAAGACAATAACAGTGTCAAAGGCTGCAGAGAGGGCAAGAAGGATAAGGACTGAGAAAAGATAATTGGATTTAGCAGTTAAGACATCACTGGTAACTGGCCTGCTTAATTTCAGTTAAAGTTCACTTAAATAATTCGGTAATACTAGTTTTAGTTAAAATGAGATAGAAAGCCAGACTACACCCTCTTATCGCCTCCTGCATTAGACTGTGACCTCCTTGAGAGCAGGGACTATGTAGTTGCCTTTCTTTGTATCCCCAGTACTTTGTGTACAACATTTGGCTCACAGCAGATGCTTAACAAATGCTATTGACTAACTAATTTGTTTCCCATTAATTAATTTGGAACAAAACGTGCTCAGTGCCCTAAGGTGTGAGGTCAGGGATCACTAGTGATTGGAAGGAAGGTAGGAGAAAAAGTAAAAACCAAAAGAAAAATAACCATGTCTGCCTGTGACTCAGTGTAGAAGTTCTGGAGATGTTCTGAAGAGAAACTAGCAAGGGCTAGAGACTGTTAATGAAGGGAAAACTTACACATGATGATGAGGGAAAGAGCAAAAGTTAGTCATGTTCAAGAAAAGAGCCAAAAAGAGTGTTTATTTAGCAGGGGGAAAACAATAACTGGAAACTACTGTAGATGCTTGGAAACTAGATGGGCTGGTAATTACTAGTACCACACTGTATTTTTTCTCTTTGAAAAATCAATTCCACATGGCGTTTCTCTATTCTTATGGTATCTGGTCTCTTCTTAAGAAATACTGCCAGTGGGTTAATTTTGACTACGCCCTTAGCACTCTTCTGTGCACAGTATTTGGTCTGCTCATTTCTTAACAGTATATTCAGTTTTTCCAAGAATTCTGTTCCCTGCCCCATTTCGAAACCTGTTCTGACATTTCCTAAATGTGTTCAACATTTCCTAATTCTAGACCCCTGACATGTGCTCACTTCTTAAATTATTGCTATGCTATCACTTTACCCAACTAAGGTAGATTAGATTCTTTGCCGAGACTGCTTATTCTCTCCCTTGAGACACAGTGCATGGCTCTTGTCATAGTTAAACTGTGTTTAGACATGAGCACTTTTGATGAATCCTATTGGAAGGCCTATTCAAATCTTGTTGGTCAGAAAGTCAGAACAGTGACTGTTATCCCTGAAGAGTAAAAAGTTTTCAAATAATTCTTTAAGTTGTCATGGTATGATTAAAGGGGTGCTGAAAAACTTGGCCTATTTCAAAATTTCCCCCCCCACCCCCTCATTGATTTGCCATGAGGTGAAATTCCCACCAGTCAGAGTCTGTGATGGATTTGACTACAAAGATATCAGGGCTATATAGAAAGGTAATAAAATTGTCACCTGCAAATGATTCTTTAACCATTTGACATTTGAACATTAAGACAGATTACTTTATTTGGATAGGTCCCTACTATGCTCCTTTGGGAGAGTAAGGCATTAGAGATTTCTGTTTCTGTCCCTTTAAGTAGAGTGGAGATACATTGTTAGATTGCCTCATGTCACTCAGGTTCTCTCCTATGAAAATAGAAACTCTTTTACCCTCAATTAATATAATCTGTACTAAAGAGAATCTGATGGTGGAATTCTTATCATTGTTCACTCCATATGGAATTTTGTTGTAGGGAAGGAACCAGCTGTCCAGCCTAACAGCCTTCAGCTTTGTTCTTCCACACCCTACATACTCATCACAGTGACCGTTCTCAGGATTTCTGTGGAAAAAACTGAGGTTCTGAAGGTTCCCAGCCTCAGATGCCCATATTCCATTGTCTCTTCTGCCTCAATTCACCAGCTCTCACCCTCTGGCACCATACCATTAAGAACTTCTGGCCTTCATGCTTTGCTGCCCTCATTCTCTGTTCTCACACCAAAGCACGTACCCAAAATATACCTAATTATAGCCTCCGTCTTTTTATCTGTACTTCTACACTTACAACGCTCGGGCCACTTTATAACTGTCCCAACGCTGCATACACCAGAACTCTGGCTTCTTCTTGACACTCCTGACTAGCCAATGACATACGGAATCAATAACCACTAACATTTATACACCACTTACCATGTGCCGAGTATTGGCAAATATTATCCTGTTTGATCCTCACAACAACCCTAGGAGGGAGGTGTTATTATTCCTATTTTAAAGATGAAGCAACTGAGGCAAACAAGGGTTAAATGATCTTCTCAGGGTCAACAACTAATAAGTGTCTGAGGCCAGATTTGAACTGAGGTCTTCCTCACACCAGGCCCAGTGCTCTATCCACCGTGCCACCTAGTTACCCTTTACAAATGTTTCTATAATGGTAAGAGGTAGGCAAGAAATCTTGCTGCTCAAATAACAACATCACCTTCATCTCTTTTCCCTTCCAAGCCCCCAATGGTCCCAGTCTCTTGATAGTGGTACTGAAGATATTTGTTTATTTAAACACCTGTTGTATGCAGAGAACCATGCTAGGTACTGGAAAATGTACAACTTTAAGATAATGCATTGTCTATGCCATCTGGGCTCGAGCAATGACCAAATGAGGCTTGGGCTGGGATCTATTGTTAGCCGGTCAATGAGAGCCAGAGTGATTTGGGTTTAAGGCATGGTCCTTAAGAAAGAAATCTAGCCTGTAAATCCCAAGATGTCTTTCAAGGTTTCAGCAATCAAAATTTATATTCCTTTGGGCAGAGCACCCACAGGTAAGGGTATGCTACCCTATGTGGACAGAGGGAGAAGAGGGAGGGAGACAAGGAGGAAGGGGAGGAAGGAAGGAAACAAGGAAGAAAGGAAGGAAAGAGCTTTGTTGCCCAACTGCAACTGGCCAGTTGGGTCCCCAGTGGGGCAGCTACTACTACTCACAGGTTGTTGTTTGTCCTTCATTCTCGAAGAGGACCATTACATCACAAAGGTGGCTAGGTGGAGGGAGGCATTGGGTCAACACATCTGTTCCAAGAAGTTTAATGGTGAGAAAAAGCATGCAAAGAGACAAGGAGCTAGGTGGACAGGATATAAAAGTTGTAAGAAGGCTTTTAGAAGAATCATGTTTATAGGTAGATGAGGGAGAGCCAATAAAAAGGGACAGATTGAGGATCTCAATGCCCTCAAACACTTCTACTCTAAAGATAGAGATTTGCAGCATCAGAAGAGACTTCTGGTTTTTTTATTTGGATGAAATGTTGACAAAAAGTAGGGATTCACTACTGAGCTTTCACTTTGAAATTTCAAGTTAATGTGCACTACTAACATGGGCTAATTCTATACCTTCTGAATAAGATTTAAATTTCTTCAGTTGTGCATTTATTGTGATAGTAAATATTTACCTGAGTCTTAAAAGAATGGAAGATTCAGGATGGGAATAATGGGGCCACAACTGGGTTTTTTAAAATCTTTTCTCTGAGAAATACAGGACTGTGCCTGGGAACTCACCACTGTCAAGAAGTCCAAAGTTTTGGGGAGACTGGTTGAGCACAACAGAGCTCAGCTCACCAGCACTCCCTCTATCCTGCTTCCTGTTCCAGGACTGACTCCCCAGTCCTGGCTTCCTGTTCATTTCAGCTCCAAAACAATATGGCCTTCAGCTCACACATATTTGGACCCCGATTTTGACCCTGTACCTGTGACCCTTCTCTCCTGGTGATTGCCCTTATTTGTTCAGCCCCTTTCAAGGAATAAGACTGTGAGCTCTAGGAGGGCAAGGATTTTCTCTCCCCAAACACCTAACACAGTATTCAACACACTTAACAAATGCTTAACAACATGCTTAACAAATGTTTGTGTATTCACATTTTTAATTGAATTGAAAAAAATTCTCTCTATTCCTTTTATAGTTTGTATTTAAATTATACATTATGTATATTACATTATATAATATCATATTGTATTTAAATGTAGACTACAGCTTAGATTTCAAGACTTGCTGTGGTTTAAGGATGAGCCTTGGTTTGGTTTGGTAGCTATTGTTTGATTGTGTAGCATTTGATCTTGCCAAGGCAAGGTGCTTCGGTTGAACTTTATTTAAATTCAGCCAACGGCAATTCTTCCTCTGGTGATTACTTGGCATCTGTATGCCTATATCAACGTCTGAATCGGAGTCTCTTGTAAGATTTTCAAGAGCAGGAACTATGTCACTTTTCCTATTGTTCCCTCACAGTGGTCTCAGATTGCAGATTCAAATAACAACAGAGCCTGTTAAAGCCAATATACACATACACAGGTGATCAAATTTACCTCTATTTTTAATACTGTGATATCCAGGTTCAAGGGCACTCATGTTTGCCTGTTTTAGTAAATCTGGGGCCCATTAACTGGAAGTCCCAGGTCCTAAACATATTGATGAGGGAGGGAGCTTTAGGCACAATGCCCCCAAATTCACTTCTCAAACTTAAGATATTTTATCTATGGATCATTTCTTTAAAGATTAAGATCATAGAGCTTAGATATCTCTTCGAATGAGATAAGGACTACAATTGACCAAAGCCATGCAAACTATGAAAATAGAAATAGTCAAGTATCCCCAAACTACTTATCATTGCATCTATCCCTTTAACAGCAAAAATTTCCTGGTGATGCAATATGCCTGTGAAAACCTTATAATAATTTTTTAAGAAGAAGTTACACAACTTCCTTGGAAAGAAGAATGTATTGTAATAAATTCATGCCAGTAGCTCTTTAGATGCTGAATATGTGTAAATTTTCAGACCATTTTCAGCCTTTGATGGAAGGATTTTGGTATATTCCAGGTGGATCTAGCATTTTGAGGATGGAATTCAGTTGCCTTTGAATTTTTCCATAGTGGCCTTGGACTACATTATTCGGACAAAGAGGAAGTCAGCTTTATCTTTCAAATATTTTATTAGAATTTCAAATAGTTTCCAAGTGACAGAAAATTGCAAAACTACCATCAGACTGGTCTAACACTGATGAGACCTCATCTGTTCCTAAACTATTTTATTTGTGTGTGCGTGTGTGTGTGTGTGTGTGTGTGTGTGTGTGTGTGTGTGGCTTTTAAATACTGATTAAAAAAAACCCTTTACTTCAAGAAATAAAAATGGCAAATGGGAATATGTGCCATCTTGGAATGGCAAACCCACCATTTTACTGCATAAGGTTATAAAAACCTTAAAACATGAAAGATGTTTCCAGATCTTTTACTCAAGATCTTTAGTCAAGCCAAGCTCCAATTCAAGTAGAGAAATCTGCCTGTGTGAGAGTCCCAAATTAATAGAAGGTAGATCGTTAGTGCATTATTTTGAAGGATATTTGTATTTGTATTCAATTATTACTTTCCTAAGTGCTGAAGTAAACAAAATGTCTCCCATCCTCTTCTCTTTCAGATGCTTTATCCCAAATGTTTATGCAGCTCTCTTCACTGCTGCTCTCATTCCCTTGATGTGTCTCGTGGTAGTGTTTGTGGTCTTCATCCATGCCTACCAAGTGAAGCCTCAGTGGAAAGCTTATGATGATATCTTCCGAGGAAGAACAAATGCAGCAGGTATGAGATGATAAAATTGGGGCAGTTCTTAACAGTCAGAAAGAATGCTGGAACAAATTGTTTTTAACCCACTTCCCTCATAACAGGAACTGTAATATGACCCATTAGTCCTATTGTCTAGCTCAAGTACTAAACATTAAAGTGAATGGTAGGCTGAAACCGTAGGCCAAGAAATTGGTTTCTGATTTTCCTTCCTTCTCTAGGTTGCAGGATCCCTTCTTAATTCTCTAAGATTGCAAGTAGGTGGGATGTCAGAATAGTTGTTTGTTCAGGCCAAGTTTCAGATTTCCAAGCAAGCGATATTCAGTCCTGAGGAGACCCTTCTCTGGTTATCTAGGGGCCTCTGCCATGTGGGCAGGGCGTGGCCTTGGATCAGTACAGCAGAAGAGCCAACCAGAGGACACTGTGCCTATCATATCTGTGTCTCAGAAGATGACATTTGAGACTTCCTGACTCCTTTTTCTGGCTTTCTATGGAAGGGCTTTCCTGCCATTTTTACTGCAAGTAGGTTTCTTCTGGTTTCTTTTGCATGGTGCCCTCGGATTACATCATTCAGACAATGTGTCAGGTATCTATAGCTAAACAAACTGCCAAGGAATGGGTGCAACTCTTCCTTGATTTGTAAAATATCTTCATTCCTCTCAGGTTTCAAAATCTTCTTCAGACTCAAATAAACTCCCAAAATGTCCTTGAGTGGTATCTTTTGCATTTGGAGAGCTGATTTTTGCTGACAGATGTGCAAAATCATATGTAATCAGACAGTTTCATAAGTGACTACACATGTCTGGATACTTAAGAACTCTAAGTTTTTCCAGCCCAAATTGGCATTCATTTTAGTTCATTTTTTCCTTGCTGAATCATACTTAGCACAGGTTTTTATGATCTGATTCATTTTTGGTTAGATTAGACTCCCTTTGGATTCTCTCAGCCAGGAACAGCAATAACAACACACACCTACACACCTAAAAATAGCTCAGAGAAGGGTAGGGGAGTGCTTGTCTGGACAGGCAGGGAGAATCTTTAGCCTCTTCATGTGAATGCTCAAAGGACAGTGGAGAAGGATGTCAGAAATTTCAAGCACTCCATCATTCTAGTCATTTTGTACTTGTAAAGATCATGGGAGGTACTTATTTTTCTATAGTCTCTTGTATATATACATATATGTATGTATGTATGTATGTATTGTTTTATCTTGTAGAATGCAAATGCTTTGAGGACAAGGATTTTTTTGTTGTTTTTATTTTTATATATCCAGTGCCTAGAAAGGTGCTTGGCGCATAGTGGGCTCTTTATAAATGCTTGCTTATTGTGGCAGATAGAACATGAAAGGAGAAGGGATATGTAAGGATCAGAAGAAGGAGCTGCGTATTTTTAGCCTGTAGAAAAGAAAGACTCAGAGGGACATGATAGCTGTCTTAAAGTATTTGAAGAGCTGTCATATGGAAGAGGGATTAGACATGTGCTGTTTGGTCCCAGAGGATGGAAGCAGGACCCAAGGATGGAAGCTGCAAGGAAGCCAACTGAGATGTCACAGTCAGAGCCGTCCATCAGTGCAAAGCCCTGCCTCCAGTACCCCCCAGCCTCCAGCTGAGCTCCCCCTACTGAGAGGTCTTCAGGCAGGGATTGGATGGCCACTTGTCAAGGGCATTTTAGTAGCCACTCCTTTCATGTATGGGCCAAATTAAATGGCCACTGAGAAGGCCTTCCAGCTCCCAAATTCTTTGATTCTTTGGAAGGTATACTTTGCTATCTTCATTTACTAATCTTTTGACTGAGAGCCAGTCTCAGAACACAGGAAGGACAGAGAAAAGACTTAGAGGAATGAGTTCCCCCTAATATAGAGAGAAAAGATAGGTTATTTTGGGAGGCTTACAGTTTTGTTCTTCATGGCCATCTCTTAAAGGAGATTCCAATGGCATTCTGTAGTCATAATGCTTACATGTCATTTATGACTCAATTTTTAAAACTCAAAAGACCAGAACTGTCTCATGCCTTTCTTTGTATCCTCAGAGCTTAGCACTATGTCTGGCACATAGTAGGCATTTAATATATGTTTCTTGACTGATAAAGTGACTTCATGTGGGTAGAAAACAGGATACACCTTAGGAAAGGGCACTTTGGGGATATGGGGTAATTTTTGCAAAAAAGATAGAAGCAGGGTGGCCTAGTAAAAAGAGCACTGTCCTCAAAATCAGAATTCACAATAAATTAAAATTAAGCAAACATTTATTAAATACCAATAGACTAGACAGCTAGTCTAGGGGCAGCTAAGTGGCTCAGTAGATAGAGTGATGGGCCTGGAGTTAGGAAGGCTCATTTTCCTGAGTTCAAATCTGGCCTCAGACACTTCCTAGCTGTGTGACTCTGGGCAAGTCACTTCACCTCTTTGCCTCAGTTTCCTCATCTGTAAAATGAGATGGAGAAGGAAGTGGTAAACCACTCCAGTATCTTTGTCGAAAAATGGGGTCACAAAGAGTCAGACACCTGAAAAATGACTCATCAACAACAAATAGACTATACTCTCATTATTTCTCATTTTAACTATTGTAATAATTTTCTCCTACCTTTAGGCTTATCTAGCCCCAGTCCCAATTTCATTTCATGCCTATTGCAATTCTAACTTCCATATGTGCAGATTTTATCTATTCTACTCCTACTCAAAATCCTTTAATGACTTATTATTGCTTTCCAAATAAAGTTCAGACTTCTAAGCCTGCCATTAAAGGCCTTCCAACTTCTAACCTTTGCAACTATTTTTCAGATTATTAACCTTTACCTACAGTGTATACCAGTCAAAATGAAATCTCCTTCACATGCATATTCCACTCTTTTCTACCTCCAGTTTTTTGATGATAGTATTCCCTATGCCTGGAATGCCATTACCTGGCCATTTCCTCCTTTTGGAAGTCTCCCTGCCCCACAATGTCTAATACAAATGCTACTCCCTTCACTTCATACCCAATCATCGATAAGCTTTATTCCCCTTGGAAGTCTCATAACATTTTGTTTGACCTACTCTTTTGTATTCATGGTTTGTTTTGTAAAGGTACATATTTTAACTAATCTTCCTAATTACAAATTCCTTGAGGTCAGAAATGGTTCTTTACCTTTGTATTTTCCTGACTACCTACCAGTCAACAGCTGTGTTCGCAGAGTGCTTTACAAATAGCTGATATTTAATAAATATTTATCTAATAATACAAAATTGGTCTGAAAAATGGAGCTCCCCAAACAATAACTTACGCAAAAATGAGGAACCTGTGATTTCATCAATGTGGGACAACACCTCATAACCCAGCTATGACTTCGTAGTCCCAACATCCAAAGTGGTGGTTCTTGAAGAGTGTGTCACTAGTTTTGAATAAGCATGACAGGAGATATCTCCATTGTCCAGCTCCTGCCCCCAGCTGCAGTTTTCTGCCTGCTCTTCCTGGCTTGACATTGGGGAGAAGGTCACACTAGCAGCTTCTGCTGCTGTGAGTCCTGGGGAAATTTTTTAGGGCGGGGGGGGGGGGGGGGG
>CM053622.1:371924484-371983819 GCA_028646595.1 Phalanger gymnotis
TCCATTTTTTTCCATTTTTTTCTTTTACTTCCCTAATTTGGTTTTTAAAATCCTCCTTTAGCTCTTCCAGTAATGCTTTTTGGGCTGGAGACCAGTTCACATTAACTTTTGAGGTATCAGATGTGGATATAGTGTCATTGCTATCCTCTTCCAAATTGGTATTTTGATCCTGCCTGTCTCCATGAAAAGAATCAATGGTCCTCGGTTTTTTTTGTGTTCTTCATGTTGGTTAGCCTTTTTCTGGCTTTACAATAAATTTCTGCTTTTGGGGCTCAGGGCTCACTGTCCCAGCTTTCTTATTCTGGGGATTGTGAGTCTCGTTGTTGGCTTTGTGAATTATAGCCTTCAGTTTCCTGAGGTGTGGGGGAGGACGTCTGGCTGCCCGAAATCTCCCCTTCCCCTGAGGTTGTTCTCCAGCACTGTTGCTCTTCAGCAATGGTCTCAGCTCTTTGTTGTTTGGGCTGGGTGTCTGGCACTTCCCCTGGGGGAGCAAAAGTACATCTGGGCTCCTGGTGTTGACCCTTGCTGGCTTTGCCCCTCTGGGACTGAGGTACTCCTACTACTTGGCCACCGAAGCCCCACTTCTATCTCCTCTATTGCAGCGTTTTTGTTTTCTTTTTTTTTTTTCTCGAGGAATTCTCTGGGTGGGGAGGGGAGGGATTAGAGCAGTTTACCTGGCCATTACGTCTCCCAGAAGTTCAAGAAGCGTTTCATACCTTTGGGCTGCCAGCCTCAAGAGTTGGTATCTCACGGTCGGTGGCGTTGTGCTGCCTCTCGTCGCCTCCACAGAGTGTCGTCCTGTGTTGGGAGGCCTGGGGATCTCCGCTGGTTTCAGGTGCCTGGCTTTTTCCCATTTGGGGCTTTCTTGACAGGGATACTGGAGTGATTTAACACTTCCTTCTCCAGCTCATTTTACAGATGCAGAAACTGAAGCAAAGAGGGAAAAGTGACTTGCCCAGGATCACACAATTAGGAAGCATCTGAGGCCACATTTGAACTCAGGAAGATGAGTCTTCCTGACTCCAGGCCCGACAGTCTATCCAGTGTGCCACCTAGCTTCCCTAATAGAGATTGATAGTCTGACTTTATAGAATTATTTGCTCTCACATGTTAAGACCTTTGCCTCTGAAGTCCTCTCACTTCTAATAAGATAGGTTAATTTCTTCCTCCGTTCAATGAACTGGATGTTCAGTGAGAATGATTCATAATAAAGATATGTTCCCTAAGCCAAATTTCAATTTCTCAAATGGAATTTTGAATGAAGCCTATAATTTTAGGGTTTAGTTTTGATCTCTGGCAGTGATAAGCCTGTCTCTACATTTAGGCTCCTTAGAATTTACTGGCTCCTCTCTGATTCATAAGCCCTTTCTTATGTGAAGAATGATTCATGAATCAGGGAAACAAGATTCATTTGAATAAAAAGCGGAAGTAGATGACTGAATCTTTTTCATATAAAAATCCTACACATAAGTTCTTATTTGCTTAATATGAATTTAAGGGACTTTGATCCACCTACAAATGTTCAACGTGAATTTTGGATATCTCTTAAAATAAGCCATAGAATGGTTACAACAGAATCTACTAGTGGGACTCTTCAGTATCAGCCAGCATTTCAGGCTTCTATTTCTAGCCATTCCTAGAATAAGAATCATGACATACATAGGGGAAAAATAGCTCTATTTTTAAAGAGTCTCCATTTGTCATCATTAAAGATGAATAACACGTAGTTTGTTTTGCTTTTGTCAAATTTAAAGAAAATACTTTAAATGCTTATGATAAATGCAACAAAATATTCATCTTTTTCTGTCTCCAATTTTAATTTGGCCAACCATATCTTTACTAACATTTCTCAAGATCAATTGGAATCCAAAACAACTCAGAAATTCAAAAGACTAAAAGAAAGGACAACTAAGAAACGGACCTCACTTGAATTCTGAAATATTTATTTATTTTTATTCACTTGGTGAAAACATGTTTATTTTGTAAAGAAAAATTTTTAGATAGTTAATGTGATTTTCCTCACCCAGACAAGGCAGAAGATTAGGTGAAACTAGCTGAATGTCATCTTACCTAGTAATAGTCAACGCTTGAATGAGATCCAGAGTGACCAACATAACAGGTTTCACTCCTTGGCGGGAATTCTCTTGTTTGCAGACTAGTCACGTGTTTCCATTGCTGAAAATAAAAACAATGCTTACAGATTTAGTGGGGCAGCTAGATAGTGCAGTGAATAGTGCATCAGGCCTGGAGTTAGGAACACCTGAGTTCAAATGTGGCCTCAGAAACTTAATAGCTGTATGATCCTGGGCAAGTCACTTAATAGTCTTTGCCTCAGTTTCCTCATCTGTAAAATGAACTGGAGAAGGAAATGGCAAGCCATTCCAGTATCTTCACCAAGAAAACCCTAAATAGGGTCATGAAGAGTTGAACATGACCAAAAATGACTGAACAGCAAAAACAGATTAGAGAAAGTACTATGCTACAAAAAAGCAATCTTTTCTATTTGAAGCTGAAACAATATCCTATTCACAAGTATGGGTCAACCTCCCATGGTTTTCTGGTAATGTCCCCACCCCTACAAACCCTAAATTCTTGAAGCTGCAATGTGATTACCAGTATGGACATAACTTTGTTTGTATATTCTTTCCCATACAAATCTCAACCTTTGTATTTGAAAGTTTCATAGTACCAAGTATTCATAGGTTTTCTAAAATATCTAGTGTTTCTGAAAACAGCAGCGATTCAAATAAGGAATTTATAAACCTAGAATAGTTATTATAATAACATTACCAATTTTTGCTACTCCTAGCTAATTAACTCCATAACCTATGAAGCTTAAAGGATCCTCAGAAGTAATTCAGGCAGCCAGCCATGGTGACATATTCCTGTAATCCCTGCTATGGGAGGGAGGCTGAGACTGATGGATCACCTGAGCTCTGGAATTCTTAGCTTCAGTAGGACTAAAGTCAGTTAGATATCTGAACGTAGTCCAGCACCAATATGATAAGTGACCAGGTAGTAGAGAAGAGGGAAACCAGGCTGCCTAAGGAAGACAAACTGGTCCAGGTCAGAAAAACAGCAGGCCAAATCTCCTGTGCCAATTAGTGGTGTGATTGGGCTCAAAGTGAGCTCATACTCCGTTTCTGATGAACCATTCCCAATCTTCTTCAATGATTCAGTACTTATACGTAGAAAATATTTCCATATTTATAATATAAAGCCTTCTGCTACAAGTTAGGGCATGGCTTCCTAACTAGGAATAGTCATGAACTCTAAAAAATTATTGTGAGCTCTATATTTCAGTATAGTTTCCCTTATACTCAAATTATTTTATTTTATCCATATAGAAACATTATTCTGAAAAGGGCTCCATAGAATTTACCAGATTGCTGAAAGAGTCCATGACACAAAGAATCTCTGAGTTAAGGCAGTTAGAGAATCCTAGGTCTTGAAGAGGCCTAGAAATGTCATATAGTCTTCCCTTCTGCCTTAGGTAGGGCCTTCCAAACTGTCTTATGGAAAATGAGAATTATCTTAATTTTTAAAAAGCTTAAAAAACCTCTCTTAAGAACCCATTCTGATAATTCCAATGACCCTTTAAATTCTTTTCACTTTTCCAATAACTTCAGTAAATTCTTTTCACTTTTCCAATAACTTCAGTTCCTACAAAGTATAGTATTCTTAGAGAAGATATACAGGGTGTTCCTAACTGGACACATAGGCAGAATGCATATTTTCAAGAAATGAAATGAATGACATTTTCAACAACATTTTATTTAATTGGTATATTAACAAATAACATCTTCAATATGATTTCTATCATTTGTGATGCAAAAGTCGGTGTGCTTTGCAAGATTCACGTGCACTCGATGCAATAACTCCACGTTTCCTATGTGTCCAGACTTTTGGAACACCCTGTATAACATCTCATTTTATGTCTCCCTCTGTTCCTAGCACTGTGCTTTCTGCATATAGTATATACTTAATCAGCATTTGTCAAATTGAGCTAGACTGTCCTCAGTGGAGTAGCATTTCATATCTTTGTATTATGATCATTATAGTCTTCTGTATCCTCATCAACATCACTGATAAAAATTCATATTCCCTACATAACATCAAAAGAGCCCTACTTCTTCTTTGAAATTGATGCAGTACTCTATGACCGTGACTATTCAACCAGCTATATGATTCCACTAATGAACTAACCTTCAGCAAATGTTTTGACAATTTACTCACAGTATGTCATGAGAGATTTTTTTGAAAACCTTGCTGAAATCCAGAAACATTTTGTTCATGGCTTTTGCCTGATCTGCCAAGCTAGAAATCTACCCAAAAAAGAAAATGAGGTTATTTTGATATGACTTGTTCTTAGTGATTCAGTTGTGGTTCTTAATGCTCTGGTAGGAGCAGTAGTTGGGGACTTTACTTCACTACAGATTCTTAATACCTGTGGAATCATTTTAATCTCGTAAGAGGCAGCATTTTCTAGTGGATAGACAGGTGGTTCTGGAATCAGAAAGATCTGATTTCAAGTCCTGCCTCAGGCATATACAGGCTTTGCAACCCTTCACGAGTCCCTGTTAGTGCCCCAGGTAATTGTACAAGTCACAGAGCAGTGTATCACCTGCATTGGTAGAGGAAATGTCCTCATTGGTTGTTTGCAATAGCCATATCATAGGTGCAGCTGAAAAAAAATCTCCATCACAAATGAAGTTAAATGAATTATATGACTGTGATAGTATGAAGTGAGGATACCCTGAGCCCATCACCATAGCACATACCCCACCCCAGACAGCTACAGGCATCCTAGAACTATTGTTGCATAATTTTAAGTGAATGAATTTAATGTAACCTTTTTTTAAAAAATGCAGGCAGAATGAATGAATGAATGAATGAATGAATGAATGAGAATTTATTAAGAAATTACTATGTGCCAGATACTTATTCTTCTTGACCTCTCCAACCCTCTGACACTATTGACTCTTCTTGAGTATTCTCCTAAGACTATCACTCTTAAGTTTTCATGACACTAGCCTCTCTTTTTTCCTATCTGTCCACTTCTTTTTACTCTCTTTTGCTGGCTCTTCATCAAGGTCATGCCTGCTAAATGTGGATGACCCACAGGACTCGGTCCTAGGTCCTCTTCACTATTTTACTTACTGATCTCATCAGCTCCCATGGATTTGACTATAATCTCTATGCTGATGGTTCTCAAATCTGTTTATCCAGCACTAGTCTCTCTTTTGGCTTCAAGTCTCTCATCTCTAGCTGCCTATTAGTCAACTCAAACTGGATATTTTGTAGACATATTAAACTCAATATGTCCAAAGCAGAACTCATTATCTTTCCCATCAAACCCTCCCCTCTACCTAACTTCCTGATTACTGTTGAATGTACCATCATCCAAGTCTGCTAGGCTCACAACCTAGATGCCACCCTAAGTTCCTCACTCTCTCCTCCATATCAAATCTGTTGCCAACACCTGTCAGTTTTACCTTTGTAGCATGTCTAATAGATGCTCCCTTCTTTCCTCTCACATGGCCACTACCCTAGTGCAGGCCCCTATCACTACATGCCTGGGCTATTGCAATAGCCTGCTGCTTGTTCTGCCTGCCACAAGTCTCTCCCCACTCCAATCCGTCCTCCACTCATCTATCAAGTGATCTTCCTAAAGCACAGTTCTAATCATATTGCCTCACCTCCCTTGATAATCTCCAGTGGCTCTGTATCACTTCTAGAATCAAATGTAAAGTACACTGTTGGGTGTTCAAAGCCCTTCATAACCTTCTCCCCCTATTTTTGAATGTTTTTACACCTTATTTCTCTCCATATGTTCCTTGATTCAGTGACATTGACCTCCTTGCTGTTCCTTGGACAAGACACTCCATCTCTTGGCATCTCAGTAGTTGTATCCCATGCCTGGAAAGCTCTCCCTCCTCATCCTCACTTCCTGGCTCCCCTGACTTCTTCCAAGTCTCAGCTAAAATCCCACCTTCTACATGAAGTCTTTCCTGATCTCCCTTAATTCTAGTACCTTTCCTTTGTTGATTATTTGCAATTTATCCTATATGTAACTTGTTTGTACATAATTGCATGTTGTCTCCCCTAGTAGATTGTGAGCTTCTTGAGAACAGAGGCTTTCTTTGTCTCCAGCCCTTTAGTACAGTTTCTGGCACACATAGGTGCTTAAAATGTTTATTGGTCGACTGATTAAGTTTTCAAGGTACGAATATTAAAATCAAAAGTGAGAGACAGTTTCTGTCCTCAATGGACTTACAGTTGGTAAAGGAAGACAATATCAATAGGGAAGTGGTAACCAAGGAAAGGAGATTCATTCTGGGGAAGACAAAAGGAGTTGGGGCGGGGAAGTATTCATGGGGGTGGACAGATAGGTGGATGGATGGATGGATGGGCTGTAAAGCTGCAACACGGATCAGTGTCTGGGGTTAGCTAGTAGATAAATTGAGCTAAGTGCACTAGTTTTTATGTACTAAGTCACCAATCAACTCTTAGGCCTTAGATTGGAAGTTCCCAAGAAGAATGGATCTATTTCCCTAAGTCCCAGAGGCATGGATTCTCAGTGGTCTGTGTAAGTAGGGTAGGCTGTATGGGGTGTTCAGGGAAGACTAGCACCTCTGGTGTGAGGGCTTGCTGAGCCCTTTCAGGGCTACTCATCTGTCTTTGGTGTTCACCTGCAACCAGTTCTCACCTGTGGCTCCAAGAAACATATGGAGCAGCCACATCCCTGTAAACTGCCTTGGCAGACAGGCTAAACCAGGTTGAGGGTAATTGACAGTCTCAAACCTGTCAGTGAGTTTGGGGGTTGTCTGTCCCAAGCACATGAAGACTTTGCCCCAGTGGAATGATGAGATGAGAGCAATTTGTTCCAATGGCCATAAAGGCAGCTGAAGCAGGCTCTGTGGACAGCTTAGAGATTGCTCAGACGGTAAAGACACCAAGGTCATCCACAGCATTCCATCACCAGTCATCTTGACTAATGTCTTGGCACTGGACTTTGATGACTCTGGAAGAGAGAGGGAGGCTCAAGACTTTGTGCAATTCTGCCTCACTTAAATCCAATTCACGCCAGTGTCAAGACATCACCTGTGATGTCACTGGTTTTCTTCAAAAACAAAGGACAAACAACAACTCAGGTAAGGCATAGGATCATCAGACTGTATACCCAGAGCAGGAAGGTACATCAGAGATCATCTAGTTCAGTTGCCCCAGTTTGCACATGAGGAAACCAGAGCTCTCAGAACTTTAGTGATTTGCCCAAGGTTATGCCACCATTAATGGAAGAGCAAGGACTAAACCCAGATCTTTTTGACTCTACACAGCACTCTTCCCACTGCACCACAGAGCTAGCATGGCAAAAATCTCATTCACTATTGAAATAGCTAGACAAATAACTTTACCATCTGCCAGACTGAAGAAAGAAATGCTGTTCTTGTCCTAAGTAACAGTAAGTTTTATGCGCTATTAACTCTCTTCCTTCAGCTCCTATGAAAGGAGTTCCACTGAGAATCTAAATTTGAAGTTTTGTGCTGTGTTTCACTTTTAAACTCCACATTGATTTAAGAACTCCTTCTCTTCACATTCTCCTTTATTCACCCTTGAACAGACCACAAGATAAGCCATTACTTTATATCCCTATAAAAACTACCTAAAGTGGTTATTTATGCTTGTTTCTTCCACCCAGCTGTATCTTTTTACAGGTGACTGAAATCATCTATTCCTACTAACATACATATCTGAATCACAAAATATAGAACTGGGTACTTGAGGGCTTAGGTTTTTGTTTTGTTTTGGTTAACATTTTGCAGAACCACACGAGCTAGGAGAGAGACCAGCTTGTGATAACTGCTGTATCTCTAAAATTCTATATGGGATTACCATAAACAACCCTGTGTTGGCTTTTTTTCCTGAGAGATTGACTCTTATGGTCTGGTGACAGGATGAGGATCATGTTATAATAATGCAGGCCGTGATACTGATATTTAATCTCCCAAATTCTAAACTCCATTGTTTGAATAAGATTTTGATTTTGAAAGAATGCATATCTTTCATTGCCCATCTTCCAGGTTTGGAGTCTCTGCTGATTTTGGCCTTAATGCCAATAGGAATACTTTATTACCTTGGAGGAAAAGCATTTCAAAGTGTGCATAGTCACAAATAGTAGCTCATAGTATGATGCTTTTAATGAAATGGAGCATCTGGCAAAATCACAGATTTCTTTAGGTGATATTGCTTAGACTTGTACTGTTAGAGGTGGAAAGAATCTTAGAGATCATTTGGTCCATCCCCTTTATCTCACAGATGAAACACCTCAGGCCTAGAAAAGCAAAGTAGTGTACCCAGGGTGGCAGAGTTAGGATGTGGCAGAATCAGGACTTTAAACTGAGGCCTACATGACTCTAAAGGACCGCCTTCCCCGCCGCCACCACTATAGCAACCTACAGTTAAAAGAAGATCCAGAAATTTGGACAATAGAGTTGGCCAAAAGTCTGAAAATATGTAGTGGGAACTAATAATACAAGATTTTACTTAATTCATTCAGTCGTTTTTCAGTCATGTCTGAATTTTTGTGACCCCATTTGGGGTTTTCTTGGCAGAGATATTGAAGTGGTTCACCATTTCCTTCTCCAGCTCATTTAATAGGTGAGGAAACTGAGGCAAACAGGGTAAAGTGACTTGCCCAGGGTCACACAGCTAGTCAGTGTCTGAGACTGAATTTGAACTCAGGAAGATGAATCTTCCTGATTCCAAGCCCAATGCTCAATCCACTGCCACCTAGCTGCCCACAAGATATTATAGATTTAATCATAAATTCCTTTAGAAATCTCGAATTTGCTCATTCTCTAGAACCATACTGGAGAAGAGAAAGAGAACACACATTTATTAAGCACTTACTATACACTAAGCACTATGATAAGTAGTTTACAAATATTAAATTAATTCTTACAACTACCCTATCAAGTAGGTGCTATTGTTATCCCTATTTTACAGTTGAAGAAACTAAGGCAGACAGAGGTTAAATTATTTGTCCAGAGTCACAGAGCTAGTAAGTGCCTGAAGCAGGATTTGAATTCAAGTCTTCCTGACTCCATGCCTAATATTCTACCCACCATGCCACCTAGCTCCCTAGTTTATTGGTAGTCCATAATGGTCTGTGTAGTATATATATTTTCAAAGTTCAATGGTAGAAATAGGCTTTTTATAATATACCACTTCTTTTCTGAATGAATTTAAGTCCTTTAAAAGGTGAGTTTTGTTTGGTCTGACAGTAAGAAGAAAGACTGGCCTGATGCTGATTTTTTTTCTCCAAACCTGTTTGCCTACCCTCAGTATAAATGTTTCTATTGACTGTGAGAGGTCATATTTAAACAGATCTTTTTTTAAAATGAGCTTTGACAGAAGCCAAACGAAAAGTGCAGTGTAAATAAATAACCCTCAAGAGAGCAAATATTGTGATTTTATAATTAGGATATGTTGCCTTCAAAAGAAAGTAGATTTAGGTCATAAGGAAAACTAGAGGTGATTAGTGGTACTTTAAAACACTGTTGTACATTCCTATAAAGATTTGGGGAAAATCCGTGTAACTGAAGTTTGACAGGTAATTGAAAAGAAAATATATCTGATCCCCAAATTCACTAATTTATAAACCGAGTTAATAGTTTGGGTTATTTTTCCCTTCCTCCCTAATGTCAGATTATTCACAATCCAGCTACTACTGTTTTTAAGATGCTTTGCTCTGATAGTGTACTTTATCCTACTTTATAATTGCATGACCTCCATCATTTCAAAAACATGTAGTAACATACAAGTTTTGAAGCCTTGGGCATAAATAAGCTATAGAAACTATTTTACATTTGCTAATCTTACAACACCTGTGAACCAACATAATCAGTAACAATTTACACTCCTCACATAAGTGAAAGGAAGAAAACCCCCAAGTTAATGGGCTCAGGAAATTTTAAGCTGTAGATTTGTTCATGCATTGAACACATACACACATATATACACCCAGAAAATTGTAGCAATGGATTTGATTATTTTTACCACAGATACATAAATATTGTTAATGAAGTTAAATATACTTTAGGGCTATGTCTTTTCTTCTCAGTTCCCCATCTCAGATGCAGATTCCTACACAATGATTTCCTGCTTCAGTCTAGGGGTTCCACCACACATAACTGTTTTTTTTTTAATCTGAGGATTTTTTAAAACCCTACCATATTTAGATTTTCATAAAGGAAAGAGAGAATCCGAAGTTGTCACTAAGAATGGGTAATTAGTTAACTCATATATATCTGAAGTTCTACACTATGTCTTTAGGTTCTATGTCATATATTAAACATATAGAATAGTATTCATTTATACAATACTGTTGATTTCCAAGTTCTCTGTGATTACTTAAGTTAGGTAATTGTGAACACAATAGTGTGAGGTATTGTTTTTCCCAATTTACAAGTATAGATATTAAGCAACAGAAAGGTTGAGTCATTAGCCTGTTTCCTGTTAGGGGAGTGGTAATGTGATTTTCAAACCTTGCTTTAGTGATGTACTAGCATTGTGGCTATCAAAAGGCATGGTGACAACAAACCAGTGGACATCATTTATTTAGACTTTGCAAAGTTTTCAATAATTCAAAGGCTGTTAGTAATGACTGCAGAGAAGAAAACAAAAATAAAAACAAAAAAATTGAGCTGCCATCTCACTGGGGAAATGTTTTGCAATGTTTGCAAGGCTAATTGCTGGACAGGAGAAATTCTTAGAGAAGCATTGTTAAGATGGTGTTTCCCCAGAGATAAGTCCTCAGAACTCTCTTAAGGTACTAACTTAAAAGTAATTGCCTCTAGAATTCTTTATTTTTTCTGTTTGTTTCTCTGTATTCTCTGTTTATTTTTCTAGCATTTTTCTAGGATTTGAAGAAATTTGATTTGATACATCCAGCATTATTAACTGGGACTTTTATTGAGAAGTCCTTTCATTTCATTTCAATGACTGCAAAATGCTGTATGATGCTTTTATAAAAACTGCTTCTTAAGCATAACTCACTGATTAATCTCTGGTCAGATGCAGAGAAAGCCTCATTTTCAGGCTTTCTGATTAGGACATCTAAGAGGGATTCTAAATGTGGCTGTAGGCATGTTGAAAGATGCATTCTGAATTTTCCCTGTATTACAAAAGCTATGCAGCATGCTGAAAATTGGCCCAGTTTGGTGTCTGAGCATGTCTATACGCAGATGGGTGCTCAGCCCTCTGACTTCTGAGTAGCCAGCAATCTGGGCAAAAAACTGTTAAACCAGTGTTCAGTTGTTAGTTGACTTCATCTTTGCCTTTAAAAACCCATTTTTTTTTCTGACAGTTCTCCTCCTAATAACATTACATGAAACCTGATATCCTGAAAATTGGCCATGAATATGAAAGATCATTCCTTCCTACCTTTATGGTATATTTTCTCTCATTTGAAGAAAACAGAACATTTGACTTTTCTTGAGAGCTAAAGATTTCTTTGGCCCCTTCCAGAGGATATTAGCTGGCAACCTTGAAGTATGTGGTTCAAATAGAATTGCTCTAATAACAGTTAATGGAAGATCCATGTGGGTATGTCTGAGCTAACTCAGTTATCCTCCTTAGATGCAAAATTATAGCTTGTAAATTGAAAATTACATCTAGCCATTTCAAGATGAGACCATAATCCTAGGCTTGCACCATATTAATCTGACATTTCATTCTAATAAGTCACAGTCAGATAAAACATCCACAAAAGCTTTCCCTACACCATGCAATGGAACCACTGGGAGTCCATGGAAAGTCATACGGCTATTTATGTTTTCAGTGGATTGAGTGACTCCACTGAGAATTTGCCCTACATTCCCTACCCTTCGCCCACAGAAACCATACCCAGCCTGTGCCAGTGCTGGCTTGCTTCTTGGCCTGCAAATTCAGACTTGAAAGAGACTTACCTAGGTCTTTTTAGCATGTAATGCTAAATGGGAAATCCAGCCTATTCCTGAATCATCATTAGGGCCAAGTTAGCTCTGGGTTTCCCCTAGGTCATTAAGCCTGTTCCTGAATCACCTCTAGGGCAAATTGAGCTATGGGTTTCCCCTGGGTCATTGTGCCTCTATAGAGTTTGGGATCCTTGGGACTGGTTTTGGAGTAAGATTCTTCAATGTCTGCCCCTGAGATTAGGCCCCTTGGGATTATTCTGATCCTATTTTAGAAGAGATTTGAATCCTCAAGATGGTACAAGTTTCAAACTAATGCCACTGGAAACCTTAGATAAGTTGAGACAATTCTGTTTAAGACCAGCTGTCCTATTGTTGTTCTGCATTCGTTCACCTTTGCCTGACTCTTCATGACCCTAGGGACCATATCGTCCATGGGGTTTTCTCAGCAAAGATACTAAAAATGGATTAAAGCAGAGGTTAAGTGATTTGCCCAGGTTCACACATAGCTAGTAAATGTCTGAAACCAGATTTGAATTCAGGTCTCCTTGACTCCAGGCCCAGGGCTGTATCCACTGTGCCACCTAGCTGCCTCCTACTAGATATGCTAAGGTCATTCTTTGCTTCAGTGGACCCTCTTAGGAAGTTTAAGTAAGGGCTTATACTCTTATGGTTTGGGTTTGAACTAGAAATAGATCTTTGAGAATGAAAATTATACAGTGTAAGCAGAACTACCTTCCACCTAAAGTACTTTTCCTTTAATGTTGAACTGCTAATGCCCAGAATTCCTCTAACTGGGGAACTCAAGTTTTCATCAGGGCCAGGATTACATTAGAAACAGTAGTTCTTCCCAAAACAGATCCACAGTGGTGTAGGAATAGATGAGCACTTGCAAAAGATTCGTGAGACATAATATTGCAAAGATAGAAGTTGTTGAGACAAATCAGTGGGATTGTTGATGGAGATAAGAAGAAACAGCCACTTACACACGCTCGCAAAGACTCTATTGAATTAGAGGAATATGATAATGAAAAGAAAAATTCTGAAATTTGAATTAGCTTAGGAAACCTTGGCTGGGTCTCATAACTCTTGAAACTGGGCCTTTGTGGTTCTCCTTGGAATCATTTGCAGAGACCATTATTCCCCTACATTACCTTTGTTGTGTTACCTGTCCTCTCATCATCCTGATGCTGCTTTGGTATTTCCCTGAAACCTGGGTCTTGTTTTTTCTCTTGACTTGAGTACACAGGTAGATGACTACACCTTGTTTATTCAGAACTTGATTAAATCTTAAATCTTATTAAGAAAGCTTGCTAGCCCAGAAACACAATAAGTACTTTCTTATCAAGAAATCTCAGCACCCTGAAACTACTCTGTTGCTAAATGCTATTCATTTCACAGTGAAAGAGCCACAATCCACACCCCTCCACACTCATTCCCACTCCTTATCTTGAAGCCCTACATCTTGTGTCCTCAGGGACTCAGATTGGGTTCTCTTACATTTCTTTGAAGAGTGTTTTTACAACACCTCTCCAATTGTTTGAACTAAAAGGCCAAAGGGGGTAAAAATAAAACAAGTTTTAGAAAGGATGGTAAACACAGGCTGAACTTCATGCTCACTTCAACAGGGTATCATCCCCATACTACTGTCCGTGGCATAAAATAATACAACAGGCCTACAGTTACAGGGAACATAAAATGCCACACTAGACTCTCTAAAAATGCAATGAAAACAATTCTATCTCTATTTGCCAGCTCAAAAATCCATCTACTCCCTCTTTTAAACACAACAGCAATAAATGATTTCAATCCAGTTTTTCTTTCTTCTACATAAATTTAACATATGAATTTCATGAGAAATTAGAATTTCTTGCAAGTTTTAAGACATTAATTGTTTTTGCTAACCACCTTTTAAAACCAGTTTTTCTTATGAGTGACTCATGGTTAAGTTAGGCACCTGTCCAACACAACATTTTGCTTTGTTTAATTTCAACACTGGATGTTGAAAATACTACCTTCCTAAAAATGATCCAAGGTGGGCTTTCTTGGCATGATTGTTATAAAGGCAGCCTTATTTCTTAGCCTTCTCACTACTATATCTCAAGCAAATATATTATTCTTTCCTGTTATTTTAAATGATCATTATTAGATTGATCTGAGGTTTTGCTAGTGATCTAATTTGCAGATACTACTCTAGATTGATTCATTTTTAAAAAAAAATTCATAGCATTTTACAATATCATTTCTACCTTTGCAAGACTATATATACCCAAATTGCTGAAAGCTAAAGTTTAAATCTAATAGGAAACTTATTATTAGTAGTCCAGTTATTTTGAAATGCTTACTTGAATGGAGGTAAAGAGCGCTGAATATGGACCTGAATCCAAATACTCGCTCTGCTACTTGGGGGAATATCAGAAATTTACTTAAGTTAGGTGGGCCTCAGGTTCCTGGCAACAGTTCAGACAGGATTTATCAAGGACCTAATGTATACCGGGGCTATGCTAGGCACTGGAGATACAAAGACAAAAATGAAGCCCCTCCTACCCTCAGGGAGCTTATATTCTGAGAACTAGATTGAGAACACATAAAAGTATGTGTTAAATTGAACTAGATGCTCTCCAAGGTCCTTTCTAGCTCTAAATTCTGTAATTCTAATAATAATCTTCATTAAATGAATACCCTATTTATCCACTCTCCAAACCCACTTTACTCTCACTTGTTGCTTTTCCTACTTTTAAAGTCCTTTGAAATCAGTCAGGTTTGTTTTATTCTACAGAAGTTAAGAAGGTATGAACAAACCCCACTTGAAGTCAACCAGCTCTTAATCACTTATTTTTCACTCTTGGAGAACTAGTTTTGGCACTGTATTTTGGTATATTGAGCTGTTTATGACTGGAAACCTAGATGTCTTTCACTTTTTTTCATTCCAGTGGTTCTAGCCTGAAAAATGAGGAGTCATTACTGTGGCAGAATACCAAAATAACATGGGTGTTGCTAATAAGTGCCATTCCATGATGCCATCTTACCCAGTAGGACTTTCCCATCATCTGACTTCCTTGTACTTTGCTCTAGGCATTCATAGAGGCAAAGGGACCAGATTTTCAAAGATAGCTGCCCTGTTTGTTCATACAAAAATATACATGTCCCTTTGTACTGTGTACAGAGATATAAATAGAATTTTGTGTGTGCATAGTGGGTACAAAGTTTGCAATCTACAAATTCAGTGCACAAATGTGGGACCGATTTTGGCAAATTATTTGACCATGGTTCAGACATTTTCCAGACTTTGGGTATTTTGCCATAAGTAAAAGCAGATGTATGTAGTCCTCTTATGGAATAATATTTATTTGTACTAAAAGCAAATATACATGAAAATTAACTGTCTCTAGGTATCTTTTTTCTAGCCCTTCTATAAGAGAGCCATGACCATGGGCTTCCTTAATTATACTACATTTTGCTTATGTGATTCTTATCTTATTTTTAAAATGATAATCACAAACCAGAAAAGCAACATCAGTGATTCCCAGAAAGAGACACCTGCTTCACTTAGTCTCCTTTTCCTATAAATCCCTTTACTTCTCAAATATGCTAAAGTTGCATCAATAACAGCACATATGGCTCTAGGTTGGACTCAAAGATATGAGTAGATGTGGACTTTGAGGTCTGCCCAGAGAGTTACCAGTTTCAGAGTCCATTGAGCTGACATTTCACTGCAGGAAAAGAACTTTTGTTCAACAGTGCTAAGGTCGTAGGGCCATAGATTGAAAACCAGAAGGGTTCAGAGATATCAGTTAATTCACACCCCTCATTTTACAGAGATCTGCTACTCTATCTGAGTCTTATAATGATCTGCCAAATGAATATTAACACATCTCCCTTTTAAGCTTAAAACACCCATAAAAAAGAGAAAAGAAAAAGGGGAAATTTGTACTAAAAGTATGCTGGAATGAAGGATACTTGAAAACATATTGGTAAATGTCTAGGGCAATGTGTTAAAATAATTTCCACTTCAAGTTCTTAGCTTTATTCCCATCTTCAGTTCTGCTTAAATAGAAAAGTAGATGATACGTTTGGTATTATTTTTTCCTAATAGAGGCAAATCTTTCATCTCATTTTTATTTCTGTTCTCAGCTTATAGCCTCAGAAAGTGGGAGAGGGCCTTGCATCTGGTTCCCTCTTACCTGTCTGGTTTCTGAGCCTGTGGGAGTATCACTCTTACATTCGGGTTGGACTGTATTTTCATGATAGTCAAATGTCAATGGTGTTTTGTGAATAGCCCAGCAGGTGGTAGTCTAGGAGAGGAACAGCTCCCATCTCTCCACATCCTACTCACCTACTCACACACCCATGTGCAAAGAAGAAAGAGTGTCAACATAGTAATGCATCTTATCACCACTGGGCACAAGAATGGGAATTCCAATATTGCTCTTCCATTATTATTCTCAATGCATTTCCACAATGTCACAAGGAAGGGATCAACAAAGAATCTCTGTAGATAGTCAATATTTTGAAACTGTTTTTCTTATTTCTAGAAATCCCACTGGTTTTATACCTATTTGCTCTGATTTCCATTACATGGCTTTGGGGAGGACTACACATGGCTTATAGACACCTCTGGATGCTGGTCCTCTTCGTCATTTTTGACAGCCTGCAGGTAAGACTCAATCTTTGTCCAGTTCCAGAAGACAGATTCATCCATGACTAGATAAGGAACTTGAGACGTGATAGGTTCCTTTAAATGTGTCAAGTGGCAGATGGAAGTGAGTTTATATCAGCATGAAGTCATACAAGAGAACCACTGGGAGAAAAATCTTCAATATTTTAAATGTAGATTAAAACCCAAACTGTTCTTTACATGGGGAAATATACTGCATTTTGGTACCCTCCCCCCCAAACTGCAATAGAAATCTATGCTGTTTTTATAGGATCTTTTTCGATTCAGTCCAGCTCACAATGCAGGACCTGATTTTAAGTTTGTAGAACTTAGTGAAGGCAACACTATAGATCTTGTGCATATAATTTTATATCAGGATTTAGGTTTTATATCAGGATTGAGGTTCTGCCCTTAATACCCAAAAGCATAAGTATGTTGAAGAATGAAAAAATGCCCATAGTGTTTAAGGTATTTTCTTTCAAAACCTGACGGTGTGAATGCCATGAAATTATTTTGGCCCAATGTGGAAAATGATTGACACCCCCCATTTTCTGTAACACTGCAACTCAGGGACTTAAATTAGTCTCATGACTATGTTTGGAGAGTATAACTAGGAATTATATAACCATAGCAGGAATTGAAGCTATCCTTTTTGTTACTCTTGCTAAATGGAAAATAAATTATGCACTGAAATGAACAAATGGAACAAATGAAGGCATTTCTCTTAGATTTATAAAGTGGAAAAATCTGTCCTAGGTTGTAATTCTTTGAATTTACCATATTATCTTTGGAAGAGTCTGATGTTGCAAAATGTAGTTATCATACTTGTACATAAAGAACCATAGTACCCACTTAGAGTCAGAGTATAGCTTGAACCCAGGCTTAAGATTGATTGTCAAGTGAAGAATTGAGATCATAGATGTAGAATTGGAAGGATAATTAGAGATTAATTTGTCTAATATTCTTATATTATTAACGAAGATCCTGAGGCCCAGAAAGGTGACTTACAGTGTCACACAAGCAGTAAGCATCATATCCAAGATTGAAAACCCAGCCATAATATTCCAAACCCCTTGTTCTTCTCATTGTTCCATACCAACTTTCAATTTTGTGGTTCATTCTATTGGCTTATGTAAAGTAGCCCAAAAATAGTATAAAATGAAATTGGGAAGAGGGAGGATTGCAAATAGGTTAACAAGTTTAGAAAAAGTAAAATTGGTTTCTGACCAAACATCCCTGAAGGGCTGTTAAGATTTTATGTAGATCAGATACACCAACATTTGTTGGTTATATAGATCAGATATACTGATATTAATTAGTTATATAGATCAGATATACCAATATTTATTGATTATCTACGTGCAGAGCTAGATTGTGTAAAGAGAGGAAGCATGATTTAAGAAAACCAGGACTCATTTCTGGGTCAGGAGCCTTGGGTTCCAGTTCTGACTAGACTCTAATTAGCTGTTTGACATTGAATAAATCACTCCACTTCTCAGGGTCTTCTGGAAAACATGGGATTTAGACTCTTTCACCTCTAAAAAATTATGTGATATTAAAATAGAAAACAAAATCTCTCCTTTGGGGACCTTATAATTAAAATGTGTAGAAATACAACCACCTTAGCCAAAATCCAGGATGCCAGTGAACATGTACACAAATTAAAATATGTTACAAATTATGTGTGTAAATGTTGTATACATAAAAATTAATAGCATAATCAAAGTTGGGTGAGATTCATTAAGCATCTTCAGGCACAGTAGACCTTGCACTTAGTATAATCAATAAATGTTCGTATATTTGCCGCAATATATTCTCAGCATGAGGCCCTTTCAGAGTGAGTGCTCAGTTATTAAGAATGCAACCTAAAAAGCAACACTTTTTTAAAAAAAAAATTCTCATTTTGATAGAAAAGAAATAAGTGGGAAATTGTTTGATTTACAATAAAAAGAGACAAGAAAGTAATTTCCTAAACCTGCTATTATAGTGAAATTGATCAGTGGGAAGGAACTTGATAGTAGTGCTTCTCAAACAGTATAAATTGTTTTTCTGGGTTCTTTACCAATTCTTATGTCATCATCATGTATACCATTTAATCTACCCTTGTCTCACTCTCCGCTACCATACAAGTATATTTTTCACAACACAGAGCCCCTGTGAGGAACTTTGCTATCAGAAGTGTCCCGAGGTACTTGGACGTGTGTTTTTGTAATGATGACACATGAGGAAGGGGCATTCGCTTGAAAAGTACTCAACGTTATTATTAATAATCATAATCTTAGTAACTAGCATATATGTGGTTCTTTAAGGTTTGCAAATAACTTTGCAAATATTATCTTATTTTATCTCCACAACAACCTTGAGAATTAGGTGCTATTATTATCCCAATTTTCCAGATGAGGAAACTGAGGCAGAATAAGAGGAAGTGATTTGCACAGGGTCACATAGCTAGTAAGTGTCTTGGGCAGAATTTGAATTCAGGTCTTTCCATCTCCAAGTCCAACATTCTATCCACTGCACCACCTAGTGGCCCTCATATTATTCTCGATCACCTTCCTGTAGGAAGTTTAGACAGCTTAATGAATACAGTTAATGCATTTGCTTAATGGCCTAACTCAGTTAAAACTCTTTGGATTGGTAGATACATTTTGTTTTAAAGCACTTCTGACTTTTGGCTCACCCACTTCATATCTCTATACACTACAACTCTCTTATTCCCTTTTTTATGGATAGTAGACAATAGATATCTGATGATGTAGAAAACTTATTCAGAATAAACTGTGGAAGACCTTGAGAATGATTCTTTATTGTCCTACAGTAACTGGGCTTAATAGCTCGTGTTGATATAGCATTTTGGTATTGTTCAGTCATTTCAGTCAAGTCAATCAACTCTTTCTGACCTCATTTGGGGTTTTCTTGGCAAGGATAATGGAGTGGGTTGCTATTTCCTTCTCCAGCTCATTTTACAGATGAGGAAACTGCACTGAGGCAATCAGGGTTAAGTGACTTGTCCAGGGTCACATAGCTGGTAAGTTTCTGAGGCTAGATTTAAACTCAGGAAAATGAGTCTTCCTGACCTCAGGCCTAGCTCCCTAGTTATTGTACTCCAAGTGGCATACAGTCAGAAAAAGGACAGAATGCTGTGCATGAGAGAATTTGATGAAGGCTTTGTGCAGGAAAGGTGGCTTGGACTTTAGCTTCCTCTGAGTACTAAGAGAAAAAAACATTAAGTACGAGAAACACAACAAGGACAGAGACAGAGTCAGCACAGTGTTAAGGGGACACTGAAAAGTCGAGCCTGGATTGGTCAGAAGATTTATGATGAGGAGCATTCAGAAATGAACAGGCTTTTAGTGGGCATTCACTAGGTATTTGATTTACTGGACATAGGGAAGGGTTGGAATCTAGCTTTAAACATCAGATGGAGTTTTTTAGAACATAACAGAATTTTATATTGAGAAGGAACCTTAGAAATCCTTTCTTTTCCAGTGATCTGTCACTCCCACTACATTTATTTTTCTGTTTCTATTTGCACTGGTCTTTATTCACATGTTTTCTGTCTCTGTTCTTCATTTTACAGATGAAGAAGCTGAAGCAATGATAAGTGTAGGGTATCAATAGACTTGACCTGATAAGTAATCAAAAAACTTTGTATTTTTGTTGAGGAGGGGCATGCCATGAGAAATATGGTGCTTTATAAAGATTAGTGTAACAGTGTTGTACAAGACGGCTTGAAGTGGGAAGAAACTCAAGCAAAGGAGACCAGTTAAAAGGCTGTTTAAGTATGCTGAGACTCCTGGACTAGAATGTGTGAAATTGGTAGAAAAGGAAAAATTGTAGGGACATTTTAAATGTAGGACTTACTTGATGGTCATTTGGATAAAAGTACAAGCAATTTTACCATGTGCATGCCGTCATCATTGCTACTTGGGCTGGGGATTCCCCTTCCCCCTTTTGACAGCCTAAGCAAGATGCTGCCCGAGGCCCAAGAAATTTGCACTAATGAAAAGGAGAAAAGGGGTGTGATGGGAATCACTCACTCCCTTTAAAGTCTACCGAGTAGGCTTTTAGTCTTTAGTCCTCTGGCACAGTGCCCCTTTCCATCTTCACAGTGACTAAGGGACCAGTAGGGGATTTCTGCATCATCCTAAAACTGAGTTTTTCAAAACTAAGGCAGAGTATGTTCTCCTCTCTTGTTCATGGATACACCCATGGTATGCATATCAGTTGGGAACATCATCTTCATTCTTGCCTCTATGTCTTCCTTCAGCTTCCCTTCACGTGGGTTGTAGTTTTCTCTCCTATCCCCATCAAAATTCAAAATCCTGCCCATGATTCCACCCACTCCAAGTAGTATCTCCCTATAACTTTACTCTTTATTGATCCCCCTTTCTTCTAAACACTTAAAGTTTTTACAGTCTGCATCAACAGATTTGTTATTTGATAACATGTTGTCCTATATTGTTGTATGTTCGTTGTTCTCTCTGCTATACTGGATGCCCCTCAAAGGCAAGGATCATCTTATTCTACATGTGCATTCTCCCCCCCCCCCACCTCCCCCAGTACCTAGCACAATGCTGAATACATAAGGGATATTCCGTAGAGATCTGTTCATTGATTCAGGAATAATTGCTTCCTCAATATTGTACTGCCATTGCCAGGTAGCTCCCTGTACATCACTATCTGACCTATATACTCTTTGTTTAGAAAAATGACCTCTACCAAAGTCCTACTCTGTTGCTTTATTGTGCAATGGAAGCCCATGAAATAAGCAAACCAAAATGTCCCTCAATTCCAAGTAACTCCTTTCTGCTTCTGCAGTGATAGTAGTAGAGAAGGAAGAAAGGGGTCTGAGGGTACTAAGAATTACACAGTTTATAGATTGTCTATGAACATTAATTTGACTACTTGTATTCTAAATGTGAGGTGGTTGTCCTGTAACTAACAAGAAGGCCTGTTGCTGGAAGAGCTAAATTATCTTGACATCATGATTATAAATAATAACAAAAGAAGAAAGCTTTAGCATTAGATGGTCCACAGGTGCTCCTTGAAGTGACAAAGAAAGAGTTGTCAGAGTGGCTTTTATCATACACCCCAAAGCTACAAGAAATATTATCTCATGGAATGGTTGGTCATCACATATTTTAGTGCTAAGGATAAGCATTTGCAAAAAGATCACCAGAAAATTTCAGTTTATGTGCTGACATTATTTACTAAGTCTTAAATGGTACAGAAGTTCTATGAAGAACATGATAAGGCCTTCCAGTCAAATGAGTACATATATATGTAAATATATATATACACACACATATGTATATTGGATATTTTATGACTTCACTACAACAATGGAAGAGGTGAGGATGAGGAGGAATGTATGAGAAAGTATAGATCAGACAAAAGAAATGGAAAGGATAAAGACTCTAGATTATGTAGAAGCTTCACATCCCTATGTCATAAAGATTTTCTTCTAAAAAAAAATTTGTATGTCTCAAACATGGTAAGTATCAAATAACATCACAAATAATGTAATAAGTAATAGTTAACACACAGGAAAAGAATCATTATGGACATGGGAACTATCACTGGATAACTACTATCAACTCGTCACAGCTAAGATCATAATTTATAATAAACAAAAAATTGTTATGATGAAAAGATACGGTATATCATTTAAAGGATGTAACATTGAATTGCTTAAGCAACCTATTAAAAATGGGAGATAGACAGTAGAAATTACCTTAACATCCATAAGTTAAACCAATGTAAATTAATTCCTATTGCAAGGAGGCTAAAAGACCTCAGAAAGTACCTTGGCTAACATTTGACTTATTTGCCAAACGAGGAGAGGTGGCTGCCAAAGGCAATACCAATTCAGAATATAAACTACTCTATAAAATCTTTTGAAGAGGGTAATAGACAATTATGAGCAGTATCATCTCATAAAGCTGAGAAAAACAATGGAGAATAAAACCAGTCTAAAGAAATCATGACATGGTAGCCAACTAAGCAAAGTCATCGCAAGGATATTCAAGGATAAAAGCAGAAGAGGACTATGAAAAGAGGGGAAAATGGAAAAGATTTGCAAAAACTACTACAACAAACTTTTTTTTCTCTAAAGAATAATTGAACTGCTATCTTTGGACCCTCATATCACAGGACCTGAGGTCCTTACAAAGGAAATAGAAATGGAACTAAAGAGAACAAAGCTGGGAAAAGTAAATGTATTAGATCAAATACAAATAAAGTAGACCTATCCTGGAGATGACAATCGTGGAGACATTACTGGACTGAGCTACAAAAGTTCTAAAGGGAGAGGAAGATACCAAAGGCATGGGGAAAATTTCCATAACTTCCAGAAGTGACCGTAAGAATATCAGCAGCTACAGAACTATATGTCTATTCCCCCAAACATACAAAATTTTAAGGGTTAGCTATGTATGAGTTGAAGGCATCTTCGTGAAGGACACTGATAGAGAATAAAGAGGCCTTTGCAAAAAATATGCAACAATGGGCCATATCTTTACCACCTCTGAATTGACTGAAAGATGTAAAAAATATAAAATCTGCTTATGAGATGTGCTTATTTTTTTGTTGAATACTAAAAGCATCTGACTTGCTAGAACAAAAGTGATTTACAGGTTCTTTTATGACAAGTTATCTCCCATCCATACACCAAGATCATTCAAGATTCCTTGGAAGATGTAGCAACAGAAATAACCCTATTCGATGACCTTCCTATAATAAACATGGAAGAAGCATGAAACAGGGAGATGTATGCCTGCCAGAATCATTGCCACTGAATGGAGATTTACCTCAAAATCCAAGAAAGCACACTCTGTGGATAGTGGGGACCTCCAATTTGTGGAAGACATTGTGTTGATTTTATCAAGCAACAAGACACTGAAGAACCTCCTGTTACAGATCTGTAATCATTCAAAGTATTTTGGACTCTCTAGGAGTATACTGGCAAATGTTTTACAATTGGCTGTCTAGGAAAAAAATATTGATAAAGAAACATGATATACTTTTAAATTTAACCCGAATTATTAACATTTTCTCTATCACCTTCTAAAGTCTAAACAATAAAAAACCCAATAAACCAAGCTGTTATTTGTAACATTTGCCCATTCTAACATATAAATGCTTATGCTGAAAATGTAACAATTAATTCCATGAACCAGTTGAAGCTGGCTTTAACAAAACCCGTGAGTCTATCTGTCTTTACATGAAAGACCAAGCCAGTGAAAAGTGTCTATTTTTCAAATTGTCACATTTCAGCCTGCATCTGAATTGATTCTGATAGAGCCTGTATATGGACAATGAGCTAGGCATAGAGTCGAATAGGAGAACAGCTTGGGTTCCTTCTGGAAATTTTCAGGGTTCTTTTACTGATCCCGAGTTTCTCTCAAAGTTACTACAAAAGCCAATTTTCTCAATATATTTTACTGGTGTTGCTGCCTAGTTGCAGAACCAGGAAGATCAATGCTTCTGAAAATTTCAAGATGAACAATATATAGAGTACAGTGGAAAGGCAAATGGTGGTTGATAGCAGGATACAACATAAAACTGAGGAAGTACAGAAATGAATGAATGAAAGTTATATTAAGGAATTATATAATAGGTTAGGGTTGACAAGCCAAAGTAGTCCACCCATCCTCAGAATATTGGGGGCGGGGAAGTGAGGAAGGTCTCCAGTAGTTTGGGGGGAACCCTTGTGGTTAATTTGTAGAAGGATAAAAATGAGATTCACACAAGGTGGGCAGGCATGGACATTTTGTGATCTGTATCATTAGGGTAGAGAGAACTCTTAAATCAGTGAGAACACATATTCACTTGATTATTTAAGTAAGAAAATTAGCCACAATTGCCATTTACTGCCATTTGTTAAGCATTCATTGTATATATAAAATCATAATCACAATCTGTATTGATAATATAGCATTATATAGAGAAGATCTATTGCTCTCTGGGAGCATAGATCCTTGCAAGAAGAGATTATTTCATTCATTGTATTTGTACCCCTAGTGCTTAGCGCGGTGTCTGACACAGAAGACAATTAATACATAATTTGTTGGTTGATAGATTGATGTTTCATGTTTTGTATTCAATAATTTACGTAAATCTATATTATAGCAAGGAAGAATAAATGAACTTTGACTTAAGAGAAATGCTTAATGCAGAGTAACATCAAATAACTGAAAACTAAAATAAAATTGAGATATGTTGATAACACACTATATCCCTAACATAATGAGCCCAGTTTCCTAAACCTACAGTCAGCAGACTGTGTTTGTGCAACCTGTGGGAAGAAGGAAGTTTTCTGTGGATTTCTGAGGTAGAAGCAGACAGAAGGGGAAAGGTCCCATGGCAGCCTTGACCTTCCTTCCTCATGTCCTACCTCTCAATAGGAGACTAGAGCAGCTGCTATTCTGATATCCCTATCATTTTCCCAGATAATGAACAGCAGCTCTCAGCTTGCTGCAGTGTGGCTTTGGAACGTGTCTTTGAAAGATATAGACACTGATCTCATGGCTGGTAGCCACACGTACGCTGCCTGCTGGCTGTGTCTCAGCAATCTCTGCTGGTTGTTTGAACTATGTCTACGTAATGATTCAGGGCAGGCAGCTGGGAAGAAAGAAGCAGAAATGTTTGCGTGATACTCATTGTGCTATGCGACACACCTTGTAGGAGAGAATCAAGTGCATTTAAGCTTGAGTTTCTGATATTTTCAACAGTATGAAAATCCTGATCCTTTGGGGCAAAGGTGATGTAAACCATAAACTGGTGGTGCTTTATGTTTGCTGACAATACCTTTGCCAGATACAATTACAAGCGGCTTAATTTATGTGCTATTTGTAAACCTGAGAAGTAGAGCTGTGAATTGCGCTTTTCAGAGCCTTTTTAGAGAGACTACAAGTAGCTTATATGAACTCATTAGCATGAAAAGAACTTTCTCCAGTCTTGCCAGTCTTTTCAAAGAAACTATCATGCAAAGTATACTGTTTCTATGTGCATGTGTGTGTGTGTGTGTGTGTGTGTGTGTGTATATATATATATATATATATATTCTCCAGCAAAAGGGAAAGGAAGCGCCATAGAACTCTGCAGACCTTACTGAGCCTGTGTTGAAGTGCTCACAGAGACATAATTGAGTTTCGACTTCCCTCCATCGTTGTCTATGAATATTTAAGGTGATAGATTCTGTAACTCTGTAAATAATTCTGAAAAAAGTACATTTATGGATGGAACATCTGTCTTTCACATGATGGCCAGAATGTGTTTTGTGTCTGAATTGCTATAGAGTTTGAATAACTATTTTTCTGGGTTGCTATAGAAGAGATTCCTACATTGGGTGGAGAGTTAGACTGCATGAATTCTAAGATCCTTTACAAATCTTAGATTCTGCTTTTCTAGTCTTTAGACTGTATAGTGTAAATTATGTTACCTAATTGTTGTCTGAAGTTCTTGGAACTTCTTAAACATGTCATACAAATAATTTTGTAGAATAACAAAAAGTATATGGTGGGCTGAAGAACATCCATATTTTTTGATAGTGCCCAAAGCTCTTCCTTGGTGTCACTTCTCTTTTCTTTCTGCTCTCTCTTCTTTGATGAGTTCATCAGCTCCCATAGATTCAGTTTTCACCTCTTTGCAGATGATTCCAAGATTTATATATCCAGTTCCAGTTTCTCTCTTTATCTCCAGCCCCACATCACCAGCTGCACATTGTACAGTTCAAACTGGATTTCCAGTGGGTATCTCTAACACATGTCCAAAACAGAACTCAATATCCGCCCCCCCACCAACCCAAGCCCTCTCTTCAAAACTTCCTTATTACCATAGAAGACACTACCATCCTCCCATCTGTGATCCTATTAGGATCATAGATTTAAAGCCAGAAGATGCTTTAGAAATCATCCAATTCAACCTCCCCATTTTACAAATGAGGAAATTGAGGTCAAGAAAGATTATTTAAATTCTCCAAGATTGCCAAGGATTCTAATAGTAGAAATAAGATCCTGACAGAGATATTTAGATTTTGAGTCCAGTGCTCTTTACAGTAAGCAAGCAGGCAACAAGTATTTGGCACTTACTCTTTTCCAGGCACTGTGATAAGCATCAGGGACACAAATGCAAGCAGAAAAACAAGACAGTCCCTCAAGGGGCTTACATTCTAGGGAACACATAAAAGAGAATTAATAAGTGGAAGAGTGGAGGGCTGGGGAGAAGGCACTCCAGCGGGGACATGGTGGTGAAGACCAGAGATTTGGAAGCACAGCCAGATAGTGAATGAAGCATCCCTAGTAATAGAGGCCCTAGAACGAACTCACCAATGCGAGAAAGGAATGAGCTTGACAGAAGAATGTTCCGAGGTGAGAAGACCTCAAGTGCTGGGGAAAGTTAAGGGTAAGAAGGCAGCTTAGTCATGTAGAAAGTAAGAAGAGTAAGTGGGATGGGAATGAAGCATGGTTATTTTGGGCACATCCACAAAATGGAGGACTCACCAATGCACAAAGGAGGCCGTCATGGTAAAGGGATGTTTTAGGGTGACAGACCACAGGCACTGAGGGAAGTATACCATCCTACTTCTCCAATGTATTAATTATAATTCTAATTATCTTTCTGTGGTTGTGAATAATAATGTATTAAATACTTTTTTATTAAGATTTTTAGCAACTTTCTGGTATTTTAGTAGCTTGTAGTCATAGCATAAGGCTGTAATCAATCAACAGGTTTACTGAAATGCCTTTCTTTTTTTGGACTTTCTTTTTTTAATTTTTAAAAATTTATTGTTTATTTTAAGCATTATTTTCTTTTTACATTTTGAGTTCCAAATTCTCTCCCACACTCTCCTCCATCCACTGAGAAGGCAAGCCATATTGATAACAATTATACATGTGAAATCATGCAAAATAGATTTCTATATCAACCACATTTCATAAAAAGCAAGAAAAATAAAGAAAGTGAGAAAATTATAATTCAGTTTGCACTCAGAGTTCATCAGTTGTCTCTCTTGGGGTAGACAGCATTTTTTCTTTATCACAGTTGATCACCATTACAACATTGCTGTTACTGTGCACAATGAACTCCCAGTTCTTCTCACTTCACTTTGCATCAGTTCATATAGATCTTACCATGTTTTTCTGAAAACACCTTTTATAATTTCCCACAGAAGAATAGTACTCTACCACAATCATATGCCACAATTTGTTTAACCATCCCCAATTAACAAGCATCCCCTCAATTTCTAATTCTTTGCCATCACCAAAAGAGCTCCTATAAATATTTCTGAACATACAGATCCTTTTCCTTTTTCCTTGATATCTTTTAGGTACAAAACCTAGTAGTAGTATTGCTGGGCTTTATAGCCCTTTGGTCATAGTTCCTAACTGTTCTCCAGAATAATTGGACCAGTTTACAACTCTACCAGTAGTGCATTATTGTGCTTATTTTCTCACATCCATCTAGCATTTGTCATTTCTAATAGGTATGAGGTGGTACCACAGAGTTGTTTTAATTTGAGTTTCTCTAATCAATAGGGATTTAGACCATTTTATATAACTATAGATAGCTTTAATTTCATTTTCTGAAAACTGCCTTTTATATTCTTTGACCATTTATCAATTGGGGAATGGCTTTCATTTTTATAAATTTGACTCAGTTCTATACTCAGTATATGTTTGAGGAATGAAGGCTTTATCAGAGAAACTTGCTATAAAAATGATATTACTTCATTGTCTATATGACACCTTTTAGCAAAATGTCATTTTCCGGATTATCCCTTTTAATTAGGTCTGGTTTTGCTTTTGCTTTAAGTGAGATCATGATGACTAACTCTGCCTTATTCTAGTTTAGCTAAAGCATATTAGATTCTGCTCCTGCTCTTTGTGTGTCTTTCTGTTTCAAGTGTGTCTCTTATAAACAACATATTGTTGGATTCTTGTTTATAATCCACTCTGTTATCTGTTTCCATTTTATGGGTGAGTTCATCCCTTTTACATTCACAGTTATTATTGCTGTGTATTTTCCTCCATCCCATTTCTTCTTTTATTTTTCTTCTCTCTCTCTTTGTCCTGTCTCTCTCAAAAGTCTATTTTGCTTCTAATCATGCCTCCCTTAATCTGTTCTCCCTTTTATCATGCCCCCATCTTTTTCTTATCCCCTTTTCCCCTTACTTTGCTTTGGGCAAGTTACATTTCTGTACACAACTGAGTGTGTGTGTGTATACATACATACACTACACATAAATACACACACACACACATATATATGTATACATATACATATATATATATATGAAAATCTTCCTTCATTGAACTCATTCCAACGAGAGTAAAGTTCAAGCATTGCCCACCACCATCCCTGTTTTCCTTTCTTCTATAAAAGCATTTCCTTGCATGCCTCTTTTATGTGAAAAAATTTTCCCCATTCTACCTCTCCCTCCCTCCTTTACCCAGTGCATCCCTCTTTCTCACTCCGTAATTTTTTTTGAGATCATTCCAAGATAATTAACTCATATCCATGCCCTCTGTCTATGTAAACTCCTTTTAACTATCCTAATAATGATAAAAGTCTTAGGAGTTACATGTATCATCTTCCCATCTTTGGAGTGTAAACAGTTTAACTTTATTGTGACCCTTAATGATTATTCTTTCATATTTACTTTTTTACACTTCTCTTGAATCTTCTGTTTGAATGACAATTTTTTTATTCAGTTCTGGTCTTTTCATCAGGAATGCTTGAAAGTCCTCTGTTTCGTTAAACATCCATTTTTCCCCTGAAGGATTATACTCAGTTTTGCTGGGTAGGTTATTCTTGATTGTAATCCTATATCCTTTGCCTTATGGAATATTATACTCCAAGCCCTCTGCTCCTTTAATGTGGAAGCCGCTAAATCTTGTGTGATCCTGACTGTGACTTTACAATATTTGAATTATTTTTTTTTTCTGGTTGCTTGAATTATTATTTTCTCTTTCACCTGGGAGCTCTGGGATTTGGCTACAATATTTCTGGGAATTTGCGCTTTGGGATATCTTTGAGGAGGTGATTAGTGGATTCTTTCCATTTCTATTTTATCCTCTGGATCAAAGATATCAGCACAGTTTTCCTTGATATTGTCTTGAATACGATGTCTAGACTCTTTCTTTGATTATGGCGTTCAGGTAGTCCAGTAATTCTTAAATTATGTCTGCTTGATCTATCTTTCAGGTCAGTTGTTTTTTCAAGGAGATAATTCACATTTTCTTCCTTATTTTCATTCTTTTGACTTCATTTAATTGTTTCTTTTAGCTTCCACTTGCCCAATTCTAATTTTTAAGGAATTATTTTCTTCAGTGAGATTTTGTACCTCTTTTTTCATTTGGCCAATTCTGTTTTTTTTTTTCTTGAGTTCTTTTTTCAGTAAATGTTTGTGCCTCTGTTACTATTTGGTCAATTCTGTTTTTAAAGTGTTATTTTCTTTAATATTTTTGTGTCTCTTTTACCAACCTGTTAATTCTCTTTTCACAATTTTTTTGCATCACTCTCATTTCTTTTCCCAATTTTTCCTCTACTACTCTTATCTCTTTCTTTAACTCTTCCAGGAATGCTTATTGGGCTTGGATCCAATTAGCATTTCTTTTGAGGCTTTGTTGCTATTTTCATATTGTTGTCTTCTTCTGAGTTTATGTCTTGGTCTTCCATGCCATCATAGTAGCTTTTTATGGTCAAATGATTTTTTATTGTTGTTTGCTCATTTTTAGAGCCAAGTTCTTGACTTTGAACTTTATGTTAAAATTGGGCTCTGCTTACCTGGGAGGGTGGAGGCACAGTCTCAAACTTTAGACTTTTTCATGTTACTATTTTCAGAGCTGTTTTTAGAGGTTTGCAAGTTTTTGGTGCTTCCAAAGTGGTGTGATCCTGGGAGAGTTGTAGTCACTGCTTTCCTGGTCCATACTTTGCTCTTTACTCAGAAAGAGTCCCTGTTCCTCTACAGCCACAAGCATGAGCACTCTTTTTTGCCTTGAAACTACAACCAGGGCCCCTGCTCCCTTGTGACTGACCTTCAGCACTCCTCTTTGCATTAGAACTGCAACATAGACTTGTGTATGAGCAATACACTTGCCAAGCAGTGCCAACTGTACTTAGCATCAGCCGAGGGTCCCCTATAATCTCTTTCTGACCAATCGTTTGAAACCTTTGCCATCTTTAAGCTGAGAGCTCCCAAAGCTGCTGCTGTTGCTGTGGCTACTATTGATGCCTCCACATATGTGAGTTCCAGATGGGCCTCCACTGTAGCGTCACAAACTTCTCCTGTTGACCTCCTAGGTTTTCTGAAGCCAGAAAAAATGCCTCACATTGACCTTTCTTTGGCTCTGCCATTCCAAAATTTTATTTCAGGTGTTATTTTAAAGTTGTTTAAAGGAAATGTTGAGGGAGTTGAGTGGGGTTGCCTCTACTGCCACCATCTTGGCCCTGAAATTGTTTTCTCCAAAGTTAACAATAATCCCTTAATTGCCAAATCTACTGACCTTTTCTCAGTCCTCATCCTCCCTGCTCTTCCTGCAGTCTTTGCCATTGTTGATCATCTCCTTCTGGACTCCTTTCTAGATTTTCATGATAAGAGCTTGCCTTGGATCAAGTCTTAACATGTCCAGCCATTCTTTTGCCGGATCTTCATCCATGTCATATTCACTAACTGTAGGTGTCCCTCAAACCTCTTTCTTGGGCCATCTTCTCTTGTCTTTCTGCTCTCTATCATTTGCTAATCTCATCAGCTCCCATGGATTCGATTATCATCTCTTTGCTGATGATTCCCAGATTAATATAGCCAGTCCTAGTTTTTCTCCCAAACTCCAGTCTCATATCATCAGCTACATATTAGAATTTCCAACTGGATGTCCAATAGCCATCTCAAACTCAGCATGTCCA
The DNA here is from genome assembly GCA_028646595.1 of Phalanger gymnotis. Taxonomy (NCBI): domain Eukaryota; kingdom Metazoa; phylum Chordata; class Mammalia; order Diprotodontia; family Phalangeridae; genus Phalanger; species Phalanger gymnotis. The sequence continues at coordinate 371,956,009 of CM053622.1, forward strand.
AAACAGCTCATTATCTTCCTCACCTCTAATCCAAGCCCCTTCTTCCAAACTTCCCTATTACAAGCAAAGATACGTGCACAACTTCCATTGTGGATTCTTGTCACGTACCCCACATATCCAGTCAGGTGCAAAATCTTGTCATGTCTACCTTCACAACTAGTGTCATATTCACCCCCTTCTCTCTGTTCACAAAGTCATCAACCTAGTTTGGCCCTCATCATCTTTCAACTAGACTGTTACAATAGCCTCCTACTTGATCTCTTTGCCTCAAGTCTCTTCCCTCTCCAATGTATCCAAAAACAACTGTCAAAGTTATTTTGATAGCAATTAGGTGGTTCAGTGGATAGATCACTGGGCCTAGAATCAGGAAGACTCATCTTCCTGAGTTCAAATGTGTCCTCAGACATTTACTGGCTGTGTGACCCTAGGTAAGTCACTTAATCCTGTTTGCTTCAGTTCCTCATCCATAAAACGAGCTGGAGAAGGAAATGGGAAACCACTCTAGTATCTTTGCCAAGAATATCCCAAATGGAGTCACAGAGAGTCAGACATAATTGAACAACTACAAGGTTTTGTTTTGTTTTTCCTAAACCATAGTTGTAACCATGTCATCTACCCACTACTCACCAAGCCCTAGGAACTTCCTGTTACCTCCAGAATCAAATATAAATTCCTTTGGTGTTTAAAGCTCTTCACAACCTGGTCCATTCCTACCTTTCTGGCCTTCTCATATTTTATTCCCTTCCAAATACTCTGTGATCTAAACATACTGACTTCTTTGCTATTTCTTACAGTAACATTCCATCTACTGTCCCTCTGTCTTTGCACTGGCTGTCCTATGTGACTGAAATGCTTGCTTCCAACTCTTCTTATCCTTAGCTTCCTTTAGCTTTTAGCTCCAATGCCACCTTCTGCACAGACCTTTCCTAATCTCTCATATGTGAGTCTTCCCCTCTGAGGTGCTCTGTCATCTACTGTAGGTACATCTTATATGTACATATTTATATATACATTTTCTGCCCCATTAACATGTACAGTGGCATCATCAGGTGATACATGGTGAGTGATCATCAGAGGCAAGATGAAACCAAGATCCTTTGACATTAAAGCCAGTGTGCTTTCCCATTCCAGAACAATTTCATTTCTCAGTACACCTATATCTGTATGCCTCTCTGAATATAGATATATATATACATGGACATCTATATGTAGACAAATATAGAGTCAATCGTTCTCTCAGGCCTTTTAGAAGAAAAATATCTTCAAAATATTTTTGGGAGGTGGGTTTGTACAAAGTGATGAAAATTCCCAGATCTTACAGGCTTACTTGAACTTCAAATGAAATTTTATATAGACTCAAATGAAAAAAGCTGAATTTTGTCAGTAAAAATTACATTTTTACAATATGAAGTTCTCTAGTGTTTGTATTATCTTGCCCATAACAGACATTTCTTTCCTCATATGGAGAGTTAGCAGCTGGCTTTTAGTTTTGTTTTGTTTTTTCTGGTCTTCTCACTAATCTTCCAATTTAAAGAAGCCTACCCATTGCTGAAGAATATAATAATTCCTCAGGCTGCCATGTCTGTCTAATAATCTTTACTCGTCTTTTGAACGTTAATTAGAGTATTTTTGTTTTTGACCACACTTTCTTTTGTACTTCAGCATATCTATTTAATTTCAGGCTTAAATGATCCTTAAAATGCTTTACTTCCCTACAACAGCAACCAATGCACTGTCTCTAATAGTCAATGAAAGGTGTCCCTTAGGAGCTAAAAATTTTTTATATTTCCTTGGAGTAATATCCCATTCTTATAAAACACAAAGTTAAAAACATAATAAAAAAGCGAAACATACATATGGCATAAAATTCAGCATTTATCTGAGAATTAACTAAAGTTAGATAAAACAGCTCAATCCCATTTCCTCTGGTCAAGGTCGGACACTCTGAGTCAACCTACTATCAGTAGAAGCACATACATATTACAACTGCTGTCGGTTATAAAGTGAAGGCATTTGAAAAGGATTGTGTGTCTCAGGCAATTCACTTACCACTAAGAGCTTTGAAGGAAGGAGTTGTTTTTGTCTTTCCTCATATCCCCATCTCTTTCCACAGTGTTTTAAAGCAATATATTTAATAAATTATTATTGATTGATTTAGTAGCTTATAGTGATGGCAAACTAACAAATGATTATAACTTGACATTTCAAGTGTAAACAGATACTTATTCCTTGAATGTTAATTGTCCTTTCCTGCTCAAGATGTAAAGTAACGTGTATCACAAACATTTGCATTCCAAACTATTCAGTTTAACTGGATAAAAAAATTATACTCAGTGTCAAAGTAGCATGAAAATTTAGGAGGAGACTTGAAGGGAGGCTTCCTCTCCTCTGTCCACAGGACAGTCAAATTTGTTGCTGCTTCACTTCACAAGCCAGGAAAGTAGTTCTTCCTCCAATTTATAATTTCGATTTCATCACTTGGGCTAGTTGTTTCTATACCTTAGTCACATAAGAATGTAATATAATGTAATATCTTATTAATACAAGGACATGACGATCCTCAAGTAGAAATGATGAGCAAGTTGTGTGACATGTGAAGTGTCCAGACTGAGAAGCAGCAAGATAACTCCACGGAAACTGAAGAGAGGACAAACACACCTATAAAACAGTGCCCAAATTGCATTTCTTAAAAAAAAAAGACTTTAAAAATAAGATAACATTAGATGCTACTTTAGAAAACTTTGATCTATTCACATCTACAAATTAGACATCCACTGGACTGGAGATGCAAACTAAAGATTGAAATTAGAAATTGTTGCAATATATTTCCTTTCATGGGGCAGCTAGGTGGCTCAGTGGATACGGCCCCAGGCCTAGAGTAAGGAAAATCTGAGATCAAGTCTGTCTTCAGACACTAGCTGTTTGACCCGGGGCAAGTCACTGAACTCTGTTTGCCTCGGTTTCCTCATCTGTAAAATGAACTGGAGAAGGAAATGGCAAAGCACTCCAGTATCTCTGCCAAGAAAACGCCAAATGGGGACACAAAGAGTCAGACATGGCTGAAACAATTGAGTAACAACAATTTCCTTTCAGATCATCGTTGAAGCCAGGCGTGCTTCTTATTAAAGGAAACATTCTAAGTGCCCACATAATAACTGACCTTGGACAAGTTATTCTACCTTCCTGGGTCGAAGTTTCCTAGTTTCTAAAAGGAAGGGCTTGTAGTAGATGACCTTTAAAGTCCCTACCAGCTATATGGGCCTATGATCCTAGTTCCTTTTGAATGATATCTTATTATATCCAAAGTCCAGCTGCTAATAATGTTCACCATCAACAATTTAAGTAATATTCCCATCAGGTTGTCCTAGGTACTATTTTCTCCCCTGAGTGCTATGCTGCTTGTGATGTAGTTTCTTTTTTTTCTTGAACTCTTTGCCCTAATTTATGCACTAGGAAAGCTGTCCAAATGACAGACAACTTGGGATTTTAAGGGTGATTTACAAAACAGGCCTGAAAGCTAGTAGCTTCCAGTTTGGGTAAATAACAATCTGGCGCAAGGTAAAAGAAGCCTTGAAGAAATGGTGCCTCAAAGGACTCTATTTTCTGCTTTATTTCAGGCCTAATTCGCACCTCTGAAACCTTAGAAGGATTTTTTTTAGCTTGATTCTAGATTGAATGTAATTCCTCACTTCAAATGTTAAGTAAACATTGTTTCCCAAGTTTTACATGTCTAATAAAAACGTGTAGGCCTGGAGTATTTCCAGCCATGAAACGTAACATACAAAGAGTGTACCTCTCACTACAGAAGAGATTAACAATTTTTTGATTTGAACTTAAAGCAATGTTGTTAGCTCTGTAGAACTTTCTGCAATGTTAACCCTTTATTTTCTGGGACAGATGTCTTATTGGAAGAAAGGACTAAGTTTGTCCAGGAGAATTCAACAATTCCAATTTAGCAAACATTTATTTAGCATTTACTCTGTGCAAAAATTTGTGGTAAGTGCTAAGTGCAAAGATAAATATAATACAAACTATTTTCAGGGAGCTTAAAATCTGACTTTGTCTTAAGCTGTAGCATACACATGTAGTTTCCTTAGGAAACTATAATTTCATTCCTCAGGATACTCTCTCCTGTCACCAATTCATTGAAACGTTATTAATTTGATACTGTGCTAGGTATGTGTTAAGAGAAGTACAAAGTTTAGGTTTATTGGGATAAGTTTAGTAAGTATGTGGAAACTGCCATCTTGGATCTTACAGTCCAATAGAGGAATGTGACAATACTGCATTTCACAAACTCAGAACCGTATTTCACAAACTCAGTGATTTTCTTTCTCATCACTCCTTTCACACATACATACTACAGCTTCTCCATACTGAAGAAATTAGACTTCTTTAATTGCTGTGCCCAAAATAATTCATTGGCTCCAGCTGAGGATCCTTTCTGAATTTAGCCAGGCTTGTCTTCAGATGACAGTCATACAATCTGTCCTTGTGCCTAGACTGAAAGCCTTTCTACTTTAGTAGGACTCGAGAGAGATTGTACCTGCTAATACAGCTTTCTAGAACCCAGGGTCAGCTCTACCCTAAAAAGTAACTAGAATATGGGGTGGGGTAGAAGAGGAAGGATGCCTTAGGACAACCCCATCTAAATTTTCTGCCTAACTGGAGGAAAGCCCTGGCTACCTCTTAATTTCTAGTTATGGCAAAGCTACCACATCAATGATGTGGCATCAGAATAGGACTTTAATGGAGGGTAGCTATAGACTTGAACATAGAGACTTCAGGGAGTGTTATCTCATTGTTATGGATACTTGGACACTTCCTCAAGCAGTACAGATTCTAACGTATCCAATATCTTCATAATCCATGATTTTCAAAATATTCCATAAATATTCCATTTAGACCTATTGTACTAGAGGCCTTTCTCTGGTTCTTTTATCATTTCATTTTGACCCAATGATATCAGTATTAGGCTTATATCCCCAAAGAAATGAAAGAAGAAGAGGAGCCCAGTGTTCAAAAAATAGTTATAGCAACTTTTTTGTAATGATGAACAACTGGAAGAAAGATGGATGTCCATCAGTTGGGGAACGTCAGAATAAATTATAGGATATGAATGTAATGGCATATCACTGCTCTGTAAGAAATTAGGAAAGAGACATTTTCAGAGAAACCTGGGAAGACATATTAATTGAATCAGAGTAGAATGAGCAGGAGTAAGAACAATTTCCAGGCGTAGGGAACCTGTATCTTTGAGACCACATGTTGCTTTCTAGGTCCTTGGGTGCAGCCTTTTGATTGATTCCAAGTTTTACAGAACAAATCCTTTTATTAAGGAGTTTTGTTCTGTGAAGTTTGGATTCAGTCAAACTGCCACACTCGAGGACCTTCGAGGGCCTCAAGATCACAGGCCTCCCCACCTCTGATTTAGACAATGATTACAACATTGTAATTCTGAAAGATTTAAGAACTCTGATCAATGCAGTGACCAACCACAATCCCAGAAAAACAAAAATAACGCATCTCCTTCCTGCCAACCCACCTCATGTCTTGGCGAACAATAGATGGATTGGAGGTGCAGAATGAGACATAAATTTTTTTAAACATAGACAATATATATGGATTTATTTTTCTTAACTGTGTTTATTTGTTGGAAGGGGTATATGTGTGTGTGATGGAGGAGGAGTTTTATGGGAGGAGACAGAGAGGGAATAGTGACAATGACTCCCAAGAAAAGGAACAAAAATGTCAATGAAACATTGAAAAATACATAGGAAAGAACAAAAGGAGGTTGGGAGAGACAAAGTCAAGCAAGTCAGTTTTGGAATTAACATGTAGAACTTGTTATATGGTTTGTTTTTTTTTTAAGTTGAGCTGTATGTAACGATGGAAGTTTGTGGTTTAGTGCACAAAATGTTTTTTTTTCCATTTTTCTTTGTATACGGAGATAATAGTGTTTGTGAATGTTTTTCAAGTTCATTATGATAAAAAGATAATTTTAAAAGAAAATATGGTAAATATCATAGATTCAATGAAATATGGAAAAATATGTATGAAAGAAAGCAGAGCGAAATGAATAGAACAAAGAGACCAACTTAAGAAATAACCACATTAATAAAGTGAGAATGAACAAGTTTGAAAGATCTTGCAAGTTTGATCAAAGCAAAGACCAACCGTGGCTTCAGAAGACCAATGATAAAACATACCTCCCACCTCTTGACAGAGAGGTGTTGGACTAGAGATGAGGAATTGGACATGCGTTCTCAGACATAGCCTCCATGTGTTGATTTGTTTTGTTTATTTCACTTACACTTAAAGTAGAGTTTCTACTTAGAGGAAGGAGGAAAAGGAGTTAATGTATAGTGATAGGTGGGGGTGGGGCAGCATACAAAGAAGAAAAAAAGAAATGTATAAAGGAAAATGAATAGAGCAGTTTTGTTATTGCTTTGTTAAATGTAACATATGTATTTCTTTTTTAACTACATATGAAAGAAGTTCATGGTTTCTTGTACAAATCTCTTCATTCAAAAGTTTGTATTTATTGATGGGTGTTAAGTTCATAGTAAAAAGTGAAACTTTCAAAGTAGATAAATTTTTGTTGCAGTAAATAATTTGGGAATTGCTGCTATTTATCAGTCTAGTTTGATAGCTCTCAACAGCTCCTTATTTACATAAATTCAGCAGTTCAATCCAATACTTCTTAAGCATTTACCATGCGCTGAGGCTCCAAAGATTAAATAAAACAAAATTCCTTGTCATTATGGAGCTTATATCCTGGTAGAAGGGTGTAATGCAGAAACAGGCACAATAGAAATAGAAAATAAGCAAATAAAACAGATGAGAATGAAGAACAAAATGACTCCCCAGGAAAGACAGTCTGTTTCTGAGTGAAGAATCAGGGAAGGCTGCATGGAAGAGGCAGTGCTTGAGCTGGGTGCTGGACAAGAACAGCAGGATGTTGGAAGGCAGAAATGTAAAGGATGGCATTCCAGGATAGGGAATGGAAAAAACAAAAATGAGAGTCTGAGAAGTCACGAGGCTTGTAGAATGAGAGAAAAGCCATTTAGTATGGCCAAAGTATGGAGTATGTGGAAGAGAGTCTCTGATTTACACAGGTTCCTTACATTCCTTACTGTGGGACAAATGGGTGACCTAATCAGTCTAGCGGTCAATCTTATTAATAATTTATTAGTAATAAGTTATTATTCATCATAAGTACCTGCTATGGCTCACGTTCTATGCTAGGCATTGGCACACAAATAGAAATAAGGAAATAATCCAAAGAATTTACATTCTAATGGAGAAGACAAGGACAATATGGATTATATGCTACATATCATAAATAATATATGCAGAATAATTATAAAGAGAACAAATATAAGGTAGTTAATAAGGTAATCTGGGAGGGAGGGCACTAGCAGCTGGTCGAATCAGGAAGGGCTGCAAATAGAAAGCGGTGCCTGAGCCGCATTGTTACCAGAGGTGGAAAGAGAGTACATTCCAAGTATGAAGGAACAGCCAATGTAAAGACAGAAATGGGAGGTGAGGTGGCTTGTGTGAAGAACAATGGAGCCAGTTTTGCTGGATTGAAAAGTACAAAAAGGGAAGTAATGAACAATAAGGCCAGAAAGATAAGGTGGGGCCAGAATGTGAAGGGCTTTAAAACCTAAACAGAGCAATCTATATTTTATTTTTATTGTGGAGGCAGTAGAGATCCACAAGTGTTTACTGAATAGTGGAATAACTTGGTCAGATCTACACATAAGAAAAATCACTTTGGAAGTAGTATGAAGGACGGACTAGAGCAGAGGTGGGGAACCTGTGGCCTTGAGGCCACATGTGGCCCTCTAGGTCCTCAAATCCAAACTTCACAGAACAAATCCCCTTAATAAAATATTTTGTTCTATAAAACTTGGACTCAATCAAAAGGCCACACTTGAGGACCTAGAAGGCCACATGCGGCCTTGAGGCCACAGTTTTCCCACCCCTAGACTAGAGCATAGAAAGATTGGAGACAGAGGAACCAATAAGAAGGCCATTGCAATAATTTAGGTGATAAAGACCTGAACCAAAGTGATGGCTATGTGAGTAGAAAAGGTACAGATGCAAGAGGTAGAAATGTCAGGATCTGACAAGTGATTGGACATATGGGGTAAGGAAACTGATGAAGATAACACTAAAGTCACGAACTAGGGAAACTGGAAGAATGTTGAACTGCCTTCAACAGAAAGAAGGAAGTTTGGAAGAGGATGAATTTAAGGGGAAGGATAGTGAATTCTGTTTTGGGCATGTGGAGTGTAATATAACTCCCAGACATCCAGGTGGAAATGTCCAATAGGCTGGTGGTGATACAACACTGTAGCTCAAGGGACAGAGACTGATGCTAGATTATAGATCTGGGAACCATAGGCTTAGACATTATAATAAACCTATGGGAGCTAATGAGAGAGAGAGTATAGAGAGAGAAGGGGTCCCAGAACAGAATTTTGGTAGAGATCCCAAGTTAAAGGCCACATAAGGAGGATGAGTCAACACAGGAGACTGAGAAGGAGCAATTAAGTAGAAGAACCAGAACAGAGAAATGTCACTAAAAAACCCCCCAAAAACCCAGAAAAGAGTGTATCCAAGAGGAGAGGTGGTCAACAGTGTTAAGTACAGAAGATAAGTCAAGAAGGATGAGCCTGAGAAAAGACCATCAGCTTTGGAAATTAAGGGATTATTGGTACTTTTGGAGAAAGTAACTTAACTTGAAGGACAAAGTCAGAAGCATAATCACAAAGGAGAGAAGAGGAAAGATAACTTTTTCTAGAAGTTTGGCTGAGAAAGAGTGGAGAGAGAAAGTATGATAGCTTGAGGGGTAGTAGAGTCTAGTGAAGGTTTGTGAGGGATGGGAGGGAAGGTGTTTGGACATATTTGAAGGTAGTAGCAAAGGAAGCAATAGACAGTGAGAGGTTAAAGATTACGGGTAGTTGGCATCGCAGTCTTCTCTGTAGAAGAAGAGAGAGAATGGTATTAGGGATATGTGTGGAGTGGTTGGCAATTGGCTAGAAGGGTCACTTCATTATCAGATTGATAAAAAGGAGAGAGAAAGGGAAGATGGTAAGGGGTTTTGAAATAGAGAATGGAAGAAGAGGGAGCTCACATTCAGTGATTTTGGAGTTCTCCTTAAAAGAAGAGGCAGAGAAGCTGGGTGGTGCAGTGGATAGAACACTGGCCCTGGAGGAGCTGAGTTCAAGTCTGATCTCAGACACTTAACTAGCTATGTTACCCTGGGAATGTCATTTAACCCCAATTGCCTCAAAAAAAGGCAAGAGGCAAGATTCTCAGGTGAGGGAGAGAAGGAGATGGCATATCACTGGAAAGCTTGAAAGGGAATAGCTTCCATGAGGAGAAAGAGAGGGCATCAATTAATAAGAACCACATGCATTGCCTTGTTGTAGTAAAGGCCAAGCTGAAGTTGGATAACATGAATTCATAATGTCCCCAGACAGCACATTGGGTAAGTTTCTCCAGCTCCATTCAGTATCATGTGAATAGGAACAGAGGAGGCACACTGTGGAGGTCATCTCGGACTTAAGTTTAGAAGGGATAGAACAAGGGATTTGAGAGTAGAAGACAGTGTAGACTTGAATTGGCTATGAGGTGGATTCTGGAAAGGGAAGAAAATAAAGTCACAGCAGGGTAATGGTCTGAGAAAATACTGAGGAGTAGAAGGTTTCAAGTTCCAGATAAGGACAAAGACTAGGTTTAGAAGAGGTGAAGCATAGGGGGAGATGGAATGATAGGAGGTTATTCTCAGATAGGGGATTTTTAGCATTTCTAAGTGGGGAAGTGGAACACTTGTGAGTAATAGTGGGACCTAGTGGGTGACCATACCTGTACATGGCTGAGGTTGAGTGGAGTAGGTAATGGGATTTAAAGAAACTGAGGAATTAGGCTAAGGAGTTTGAGGGAGCATTAGTAGTTATGAGGAAGGCCTCTCTAGTTTAGGGCAGGAGTTGGAGAGGAGAGGAAGATGCCAAGTGCTTGAGAAAAGGGGACAATGGTGTGGGAGCTTCTACGTGATGGCCACCATGACCTAATTAGCATAGGAACATTTATTTCCTTAGGCACTACTTACCTTCAGGTTCTTTTCCATTTTCCCCTTCCTTTCTTGATCATCTGTTGCCTGAGACAGCCTTCTCCGTTCCTGGCTTCTCAGTCTCCCACAAAGGCAGGGTCTGAGGTAAGAGAACTAGTATTCCCAAAGGAGAAGGGGACAGTGAACCTCCCTTCAAATCACTGTCCATCCAAACATAACCATACTCTCTTCTGACATTGGCCCCAGCCGCTTGACCCAGCTTCTCATCTTCATGTTAACCAGACATTCTGCCCGGCTCCTGTCCTAAAATGCCCTGAGCAGGTTTTCTCTAAAGCAACAGCCCTCAAAGTGTGATCTAAGGACCAGTGCAGGTTCCTGAGACCCTTTTAGGGAGTTCACAAAGTTCAAATTATTTTTGTAACAACACGAAGATGTTACTTGTTTGTTAAAATACTAACTTTTCCACCTACGTATACGTGAGGCCAGATTTTCTTCAAATACTTCAACCAAAACAGCACTGCATTAGATTGAATGCAGAAGTAGATAGAACAATCCAACTGCCTTTCATTAAGACAGACATTTAAAAGATTTGCAAAAATATGTAAAACAATGCCACTCTTTTCACCAAATTATTTTTGTTTTGAAAAATATAGTTATGTTCATTAAAATATGGCATTTATGTTAGCATAGAATGGGCTTCTTATTGCTATTTTAACAAACTAATAAATATTTTAAGATTTTATCAGTTTTAATTTCTGATATGGTAAATATTGATAGATATAACCTACATAAACAAAATTTGGTGTCCTCAATTTTTAAGGATGTAAAGGGGTTCTAAAACCAAAAGTTTGAAAACTGCTACTCTCAAATATAGGTGGTAAACCAGATGTCAATTCTACGCACATGCAAAGACCGCTTGAGAATCCTGAGGCAATTTTCTCCACGTAGTAGTGAAAAAAGAGAAGGCTGGGGTCTTAGTGGGGAGATATGTGAGTGTATCATTGAACTCCCAACAATGAAAAGAGGCAGAAAGGCCAATTCTTGGAGTCTTTAGAGTAAAAGGAGGGCTAACCAAGGAGATGCTAACCTTCCTGATAATCAATGAAAATACCTCATTTTTATGAAGTATTTTAAGATTTAATCATTGCTTTTACCCAACAACCCTCTGACGTAGATAATATAGGGATTATTTTCTCCATTTTATAGAAGAGGCTACTGAAACTCAGAGAAGTTACATGACTTTCCCATGATCACACAGGGTTTGAACTTAGATCTCTTTTCTTTTTTCCTCTTCTTTTCTTTTTTTCTCAGGAAGACCCAAGTTCAAATCCAGCTTCAGACACTTTACTAGCCATGTACCACAGACAAGTCACTTAAGTCAGTCTGTCTGTTTCCTCAACTATAAAATGAGTATGGGGCAGGTAGGTCGTTCTGAAGTGAGTAGAGCACAGGTCCTGGAGTCAAGAGGACCTGAGTTCAAATGTGGCCTCAGACACTTGACACACTTACTAGGTGTGTGACCTTGGGCAAGTCACTTAACTGCAATTGCCCTGCCTTCCCCCCTCCAAAAAATAAAATAAAACAAGTATAATACCAGCACCTACTTCTCAGGGTTGTTTTAAGGATCAAATGAGATAATATTTGTAGAATACTTAGCGTAGTGCTTGGCACATAGTAGGCAGTATATCAGTGCTTAATCTCTTCCCTTTCTCTTTGCCTATTAGAAGTCCAATGTTTTTCCCACTGTACTTTGCTGCCAATATTGGGCATGAGAGTATCTATCATTCAGTATAACTTTCTACTTTGCTTAAAAAAAAACCAAATAAACGTAGTAGATAATAGATGCTAATTTATTCAGTGCCAATGACATTAGAGATATTTCTAGGGAGGACTCAAATACATCACAGGCTTTTTTTTTTCAAAAATTAGAATCCATTTCTCTTGGAAAGAAAGGAATAGCATCAATCTGGATAAATTTGTGAGAGATTAGATTGTACATAGTCTTAGAACTCGATGCTTCTCCCAGTGGTTAACAGGACTTCAGTTTGCAAGATACAAGCTGCACATTCTCCTCCAGCAGGCTGACACACAACTGACAATTTAGACAAACATCTGGTCTCAGGATGTTCCATGACAGTTTTAAACTCATTCTCTATTTCAGGAAGGGAATCACAACATGGAAATTGGAGCTAAAAATATATTGCTTGTTTTCAAACTGAGAGGCCAACATTAGCATGCACTGGTTAAAATCATGATCATTCCCAGCCTTACATCTTAAGCAATTATTTTCCTGGGAAATTAGCTTCTCAAAGGCACTGACTGATCTGTGTCCTCTCTTCCCTTTGTATCCTTCTGCAGTGCCTAGTACAGTGTTCTGTACACAGTGAAGCCTTTTCTTTTTAAGGCAAAAGGCTTTTTTTTCCCATTTAGTTCTGTTGTGTAGTTGGTGTATGTCTAGTTTCAGCTTTCAGACTGAAGCCACTATTTATTAAGTGTTTTTCCCCAGTGAAAAGTTCCTTGAGGCTCATGAGAAATGGGACACATTTTGCTGCTAATGAAGATATACAGAGTCGGATTCAAATGGAGCACAGAAGCAAATTAACAAATTCTGTCTTCAGATGAATTATTCTGTAAGAATTCACAGTAAGCATCTAGAAGGGGATCAGTGCAGGTGTTTGGTTAGATACTGTTTGCTTTTAGTCTTGGCTGCTTCCTTTTGAGGATAAACAGCTCTTGGGAAATACACATTGTACAAATAATCAGTTACAGAGGACAAATTGTTTCTATGCACTTCCTTTGCGATTACTTTCCAACAGCTAACAGTAATAAGAAATATCAGTGGTTTCCATTGGAGACTAGCATATGAACTATTCATGAGCAGTGGAAAGGAAGGAGATTTTCCCAGTAAGTCCTGGGATAAGCATAGAAAAGCCAAGGGATGTTGGGGCTGTAGCATAGAATTACCCCAGAACTAAGCCAAATTCAAGGGGAAAAATGATTCAAGTTTCTTGTAGAGTGAGATTCAGGGAAACCAATGAAATATGAGTGATTCCAATTACTTCACATCCCATTTCAGCCTTTCTGGATGCAGATTAAATTTATTTATTTTTTTACAAACTAAAGCTATCTGAACTAAAGCAGGGAGAAAGGAAAGATATCTTACTTAGGTTTTTTTTTTTGTTAGTTCAGACTTCTCTGTTCCACATCCTTAATTTTGTTTCTATAGAATTTAGGTCCCTGAAACATCTCTGTGTTCCCACGTGAAAAGCCTTGGCTTCCGACTATGTTTGACTGTGAAAAACAATGACTAACACTTGCCTCCTCACTCTCCTGTTGATTGGCCGACTTAGGCTATTCAGACTGTACTCATGAGCTTCAAGAAAGGGACATTTTAGCTTTTGTATATGTGGGAGAGAATTGTGTTCTTAGAATCAAATGTCCAGGGAAGAAGATGGGGGCAAGAAGATAGGAGCAAAAACTGTAGGTTGGTGAAAATGTGATGCAATGAAGGGGGGGCAATTTGAAATTAATTTTAATACACATCTCTTCGAAATGTTTCATGACATGGTGGACAGCTTGTGAAGGTCTATTTTATAATAAATTGGCATCACTTAATCATTTTAGATTTTTTTCACAAGATTTTTAAGTCATTTTAGCAGGGTGGAATTAGGCTGTTTGGGAAACATTATCATCACAGAAAACGTTGAAGTTTTCCTCTCCTCCTCCTTTCTCCCCACATTGTTATACCAACTCTACAAAGCATATCAGGCTATGAAGTTTTGTTTCACTGTCGTGTTTATTTGCACTGGAGGCCTGTCTATATATTGAGCATTTAAAGGCTACTTAATGTACTGAGTCCCTGCTGAATTAAGACAAACGGTGGATTTGTCAAAAAAAAAAAAAAAAGATTTGCTATTTTTAAAAAGTCTTTTAGCAGATAATCTTTATAAACTTGTAACAATTAAAAGAAATATTCCAACTAGTCTTAGATGCCAACTCATGTAACAAGTATTTTTCTTCTTTAAAATTTTTTTAAGTATATATATCCCTAACACCTTAATCCAGGGATGGGGGAACCTACAACCTCAAGGCCACACGTAGCCCTCTAGGTCCTTGGGTGCAGCCCTTGGACTGAGTCCAAGTTATACAGAAAAAATCCTTTGATGAAGGAGATTTGTTCTGTGAAGTTTGGATTCAGTCAAAGGGCTGCACCCAAGGACCTAGAGGGCCACATGTGGCCCTGAGGCTGTAGGTTCCCCACCCTTGCTAAATCTATACAAAAAAGTAGAATGCATGGCCCCATCCCTGCTCACATTAACATTTTAATTGGGAGGCAGGGCCAAGTCTAGGCAAAACTGAAGCAATAAATCTGTGTGTCTGCCACATCTCCCATTCTTTGTTCCCTGGCCCCTTCTTCACTGTCAAATATCTCCTGGTTGCCACTGCTCGCTCCTGATTGCTCAGTCTTCTTACTGTTGCTTAGTGACTCAATTTGCCACCCCTTTAAAGATCTCCGTGATGCCTTCTTTGCTAATACTCTATGTACTGAAACTTTCCTTTCCCCCAAACTCTCAACAGAACATCTCTTCTATGTACCATTTCTTGAGGAACATGCTTTCTTCTATAGTTAATCAAGTAAGTTCAATGGAGACAGCGCGCTAAAATCAAATAATGGCCTCAAGTTGTCTTACTTGGTAATTGTGGATTCTTCAATGAAAAACTTGCTTATCCAGTTTCAGTTGTGTTGGTTTTGAATATCTTTAAGGAGTGCTTATGGTATGAATTCTTTTTTCCATGGATAGGTCCATTGGGAAGGCAATCTGGACAAGCTATAATCCATGTCACGTCATCTGTATGTAATGCTAATACCTAAGACTAGCCCTGTAGAGGAGAGAAAACCAACACAAAATAATAAGAGGATAATACAAAGTAGTAAAAGTAACCAATGAGGGAGAATGTGCAATGGTGGATAAAAACTTAGGAAGATTGGACTTCAAGAACTGCCTTTGACCCATAGTGACTATGTGACCTCAGACAAGTCCCTTAGCCTCTCAGTACCCCTAGACAACTCTTTGACACTCTAAGTTGCAGAGCCATGGCTAGTCCACTTTGGGAGAGACAGTGATGATCAGGAGCCTCTTGTGTCAGCTGAATTTCTAATAACAATAGAATAATAATGATAATAATAATAAACAATAATAATCATCCACATGATAATAATAACTGGCATATTATAGGAATTGAGAAAAGGACAAAGGTAAATGTGAGATTAAATAGTCAAAGAAGGCTTTGTGACAGTGGTGAGAGAGTAGGCCAGTCTCTGGGATCCAAATTATTTAGAATTTTATATACCAGGAAGAAGTATAGTGAGCTTCCTCACCACTACCAAAATAACTCTTCCAAACAGACCCAGAAAAGGAACTAGACTGGATCCTGATGGGGAAATCTAAGAAAAAGTCACAGTGAGTCATTTTCCTAGATCAACTTGGCATAAGAAGATAGATAGAATGATCTTCAGAAACTGGAGATGGGGTCTGTGCAGGAGCATGCCTGTGGAGTACTCAAGCATCTTGGAAGAGGCTGTGCACCAGGCCATAAGGAGGTCCCAGAGTCATACTGGGCCACTGTGACATGAACCAGTGCCTAATGTCAGCTTAGTCATCAACTGCCAGGTTCTAGGCCACAGATCCAAGGCCTACTGAGGAGGATACATGCACTCAGGGTGCTGTTCTGGGGTAGTACTAAGAGAGGAGCAAGATCTGAAGCAAGCATCAGTAGTGTGGGTTGCACCCCAGGAGCAACGAGCAACAGTTCCATCTTCTAGCCCAGCTTTCTGCAAAAGAACAACCAGGGCAGGAATCCTAGAGCAAAGGGAAGTGGACAGCTCTGTCCCACCGAACCAACAGAGCTTCCCAGCTGACTGATAGTGACTGAGCCCAGAAGCAGTCTGCTCACTTGTAACACTGAAAGCTTGGAGGTCCCCAGCTTGAGATGTCCCTGAGAATCTGGAAGAGTACAATACTCAATACCCCAAGAAACAGCAATAGGATCAGCCCAGATCTTCCCTTCAGAAGTGCCCAGAGGCTGACCTTAACATTAAGTCCAAAGTCAGGAAACAGGGCAACAGAATAAGGAAACGAAAAGGATTTTCTATACCATCCCTCCTTTGTGCTCTGGTATTTGGTGGTACGTTTAACATATGTGACTATTTTTATGTGAATTAACTGATGAGGAAATGAACCATATTTTTAAAGTGTTATCCAGATTCACACGACAGATGAAATTTCTAAGAAACAAAATACTAGGATTGGCTGGTTGATTTTTACCCCTATGATTGATGTTTATTGTTGAACACGAAGCCACATCATAAAGTCAGCACTAGCTGGGGTTAGACTTGCCAACTTTCGTGATGAGATTGCAAAGAAGAAAAAAAAAAGATCCTGGATTAGTTAGTGATATTTTAACCCTGGGAACATTTGTTTATAATATTCTCTGACCTCAGGAAATGAGAAACTATAATGAGAAAAAGGAATGGCTAAAAAGTTCCTTTTCCATTCTCTCTCTTCCCTTTTTCCTTCTTGCATCTCTTTCGTTTGTTGCATGTACCACCTCTTATTTAGTTGACAAGCCTGCTGCAGTGGCTTTTCAGCCAGGTCCATCTTTAGTGCTGCCTCCCCCTTCAAGCTTATACTTATGCTTAACCTTAAGTAACCAGGGTTATAGGCTTTATCTCTTATGCAATTCTTACAGTTCTCAGAGTTAACTGAAGCTAAAAAGGCAAGGGCAAATTAATTGGCAAAGGTGTAAATTGGGTCCAGGAATTTTGGAAATCATTCTGTAACTATGCCCAAAATATTATTAAACTGTGAATAACTTTTGACCACAAAATACCACTACCAAGCATATACTCCCAAAGAGATAAAACAAAGAGAAAAAGATATAGATATCATGTGTACAAAACTATTTAGAGCGTCTCTTTTAGTGATTGGCAAAGAACTGGAAACCATGAAGATGCCTATTAGTTGGAGAAATGGTTGAACAAATTGTGGTGTATTAGTGCTATAAGAAAGGACAAAGAGAAAAGTTTAAGATAAACCTGGGAAGATTTGTATGAACTGATGTAGAGCTAAGTGAGCAGAACCAGGAGAGCAATTTATACACAAACAACAACATTGAAAAAACAAACAACTTTGAAAGACTCATATTACCATGATTCCAGAATACTAACGATGAAAAATGCTACCCGCCAGACAGAGAGGTGATGTACTACATATGGAAAATGAGACGCTTATTTTTAGATATGACCAATATTGGAATTTGTCTTGTTTGACTGTGGATTTTTTTCTTTTCTTTATCTGCAGATAGCTCTTCCATCACAAATCACAGAGACAAACGATATGCTTTTGGATGGGTTCACTTATTCTAGAGATCCGGGGTAAAAATGAAAAAATGGATAATACTAGTATACATCAGAGATGTCAAATACATGGCCCATGAGTCACATGCTACTCACAATACTCTTGAATGTGGCCCGAACCATATTAAAATGTAATTAAAATCTAAAATGTTAACAAAATAAAAATACAATAAGATATAAATAATATCACATTTTAAAACTATCAATCCATGGTCAATGAGAATCCTTAAATACAGATTAGTAGCCCCCAGTCTATTTGAATATATCACCAAGGGTGGACCACTTTCAGGGTCCATGTCAAAGGAGTGTCATGGACCTTCTCAGGGTCATATGTATACATATGTGTACACATATAAGTGCATATGCATGCAAGATTGATCATGGGAGTTCCCTGGTCACTGGGTGAGCTTACAGTGTGGTAAACCTTTGTTTGGATTTTTTGATTTCATCTTCCTATGGAGGGCATGTGCATGCCCTTTGGTGCCTCACAGAAGATGGGTTTAAGTGATTGGAAGTGAATTAATTAGCCTGGACTATTGTGGAATAGGCTTGTTGGAAGACCAACTCTTTTATGCTAGCCTATAAAAGGGAGTCTTCAGTCACAGCCCCAGCCTTTGTTCCCCTCTTCAGAAGATACAACGGAGTACAGCAGCCTAACAGTGGATTTGAGTCCAGGGCCAGGGCTGGGAGGATGACAGGAGAGAGATGCAGAATTCTTCATCCCCCCACCCTCTTCCTAGAGGCTGTTAATTTCTTCCCTGGAGCAGTGTCATATGGGGGTTGCATATGTTCTTTCTTGCTCACATGGCTCCAAGGGAGAATTCCAGGCCTCAGCCTCGGAGAGACAATGGAGAGCAGCTAGGGAGAGGGGAACCACATGGTTTGAATGATCAGAGTTTTTAAGCCTAGCTTTCTGAAGTAATGTCAAAAGTTCCTGAGCCCTAGTTTTCTGAATAAAAAATAGGGAGAATTCCTAGAAAGCATAATTCAGGATGTAACCTTCTAGTAGAAGAAGGGGGCATTTCTTGGGCAGCACAAGCCTTCAGGATATTTTGCTAGAAACTCCATCATTGAGAGTTCTGAGACTTAGCCTTCCAGAGAGAAAGGGAATTGCTAGGTAGCATTAGCCTCTGGGAGAGAGAACATCACACATAACATTCCTTATGCTAGAGGATACACAAGAGAGTCTAAGCAGGAATATTGGAGATCAAAGGACCTGAACTTTCTCATCTGGTATTACCATGAGTTATTCACACAGTGGAGGTTTGATGGGTTGGGTTTTGTGTATTTTGGGGTTTTTTGTTTTGTTTTGTTTTTTCTTTAGCAGCCCCAAGTACATTTTCCTTTCAGGGGAGTAAAGTTCTCAGGGTATTTCCAAAAGGCTAGATAACTTCAAAGGTTCTTAAAAGTGAAAAATGAGGCTCACCAGGTTTTGAGGGGATTGCCCCAAGTTTATTTCCCTTCTAAGGGAGTCCAAAATAGTGGTCCTTTGTGCCTGGAAGGCTCTAGGAACCTGAGGAAAGATGGAACTCAGTGGAGAGAGAGAAAATTTGTATCAGTTGTTCCTTGGCTACTATGTGTCCTTTAAGCATTTTCTGTTTTTCTGTGGAGTAGATAAAGGCCTTTCCCATACAAAGTAATGTTTTTATTCCTTTTAGAACATGTATAGGATCCTGCATTTATGGAGAGAAAACATGTGCTATGTTCAAACTATATTCAGAAGTTTCCCAGATAATTCTGTATGGGCATGAAATGAGCCAAAGAGAGATATGACTTTTGGGGGTACCCCCCAATTGTGCTTATCCATGTAGGCCCAGAATTTGGGGCCCTAAATTACAACTGTAAGCATTCCTAATACCTCAAAAATTTCTTTCCCATGATCTTTAACTTGTAGTTGTTGGGTTTTTTTCCCCATTTCAGACCTTTTTTTTTTCCTCTTTCTGCTTCTGTTAGTAATTTTCTATGATGTCTACTCTAATAACATATTTTCTAATGTTATACATTTCCCAGAGGTCTTTAGGAAACAAACACACTCTAAATAAATATGCTAAAATTAATAATACCTAAGATAGTTTTACGAGATACATTTGAAAGAATTTCTATAATCTGTCCTTTGCTGCTGTTTTATTCAATAAATCTCATATTCCATATAGTCGAGCTTTGCTTCCTTTTTCCTGTTTTAATAGAATGTTTAGAGCCATTAATACAAATTATACAAAAAGCAAAACCCCCTTCAGAATAAATACCAATTTACTTTCATTTTCTCCTCTTATCTTTTCTTCTTTGCCTCACCATTTTGAGGAAACAACCAAGAAAAATGTTTTTCCTACCTTTTTGAAAGTCCCAGTAATCTTCCTTTAAAAACTTTATCACAACTTGTCTTCAGTCTTCCCTTCCTTCTCCCCAAGTCTTCTCTAGACTAAACATGTCCAGTTCCTTCAACTGATCCCCACAGGATATGAACTCAGGTCTTTTAACCATTCTGGTTGCCCTCCTGGATTCTTTCCAGGTTAATATCTTTGCTAAAATTTGATTCTTAGAACTGAAAACATTATTCCGTGGGTAGTGCAAGGGCAGAATACAATAGACCTCTTTTGTGGCTGGGAGGGTGGGCGTGAGTAGGAAGTTGTGGGAAGAGGTCTGGACCTGTTATTTCATGGTCATGGAAACACTTTATGGCTGTGAAGATTTTGGCAGTTGCTCTGAAACTTATCGTCTTAGTTGCCTGGAGCCACTAAAAAGTTAAATGGTTTGTCCATAGCTATATGACCAATATGTGTCAGAGGCAGAAGCTGAACTCAAATAGGTGCCATCACTGCCTTATTCTGGGTTTTAAAATGTGGTTTTAATATTTTTCACCAGTGGAAGAAGGGGGCCAGAGTGTCAGTGCAGTGTTCCAAAGTGAGGAAACCCCAGGTGTTAAGGGAAGTTCCCTAATGAGAATGCAATTGAATCATGGTGCAAAACCCAGAAAGTCAGAAGCATAGCTGGAACTATAATAACTATGTATAAATATATAATAAAAAATAAAATAATCATAAAAATAACAACAATGACTTGTATGCTAAGGCTCATTACAGAGGGCCTTCCTCACAATAACCCTGTTATATAATTGAAGCAAATGCTAATGTTTCCATTTTATGAAAGAGGAAACTGGGCTTGGAGATCATCTTATTCCAAAACCAGGCAGTGCTCCTGCTATTATGTCAATTAATTTCAGCAAGCATCTATTAAGCATCTACTATGACACTGTGCTAGGCATTGGATTGTGTATCACAGAGAGGAAGAGGAGACACATAAACAAATAGGATATACGCCATGTGTTTAACAAGTTCCTGAATTTGTTGTTTTAAGTCTTCTTTGCTCCCTATGCTTATCACCCAAGGTGGCTTTACTTTTAATAAGATGAACTTGAAAAGCTGCCAGCTTCAGTGTGTTGTTATTTAAATACAGGTGATGGAAGCCACAGTCTTTAGCAACTTGTAGGTTCCTATGACTACAGTAAGATTTAGTGCTTTATTCTTTAGACAGACCGCATGGTGTTTGCTTTTATAAATGCCATTAAATAAATCAAGAAATAGTCATCGAAATAAAGAGATCATCTCCACCAAAGCAAAAACACATTTCAAGAGCTTTTGATGTTTACAAAAAGCTTCATGGTCATTGAGCATTGTAATACCCTCTCTTCTATGTACCACCAAATGACCATTGTAAAATGGTGAAAATTAATGTAAAATGAAAATAAGTTTTTCAAAGTCTGGAGTAACAAAACTAAATTTAAGGAAAGACCTGAACTGGATCTACCAATTTAGTAAGTCCTTTAGTCACCACCTCATGCCACATGCATTTGAGACTAGTAATTACTGCCATGACAGCATATTGAGCTACTGCTACCTCATCCCTCCCTATGCCACTCATCCTCTCCAGCCCAGAGAGTCAGAAAGTAATGCAGATGTGTAATATTAAGCACCTCCCAAAAAAGCCATTAATTCCTTTTTATAGCCATTGTCCTTCTCTAATCCTCCCATTTGTTCACTATAGATAATTTCCCTTTCTGCCATTGCCACCATACCCACTTTGTTTAGTCGTGGGCTGTCAGAACTGAAGGTCCCTTAAACACTGTGCAGTCAAAGCCCCTCATTTTATAGATTTAGGAAACTGAGACCTAGAGAATGAAAATAACTTACCCAAAGTCACACAACAAATTATTAGCAGAGCCAAGACTAATGTCCCTATCCTTTTACTCCTCCATATTTTCCATGAACTTCTTAGTTCTCATTCTCTAACTCTCAACTCCCCTAAAAGACATTCAATCTTTAAGCCACTGACATCTCAACCTTTTCTCCTTGTAGTCTTCTCTCCTATAAAATACTGTAGATTTCCCTAGAATTTCCCTCTACTACAGCTTCAATTATTCTATTTCCTATTCAGAATCTGCTAGAAGGTTTTTTATCATTCAGATTTTAAAAGACTCATAGATTGTTAGAGCTGGAAAGGACATTAGAGGTCATCGAGTACAGCCTTCTCATTTTAAAGATGCAGAAACTGAGGACTGGAGCGGTAGAGTGACTTGTCCAAGATCGCCTCTCTTCTTTTATATCCCTATTATACTACCATTTATTTTTCAGTTCAATTTAACTTGACACTTATTAAATGCCAACTATGTGCAAGAAAGTCTACTAGATGAGTATGTTCCTGTAGAACATATTGCTGTATGACTCAGTTACATAAGTTGGATGGAAATATTATTAAAATTATTTGTTCTTGTGAGTTCTTAAAGAGGTGAGAGGTAAAATTACCTTCAGGAAATATTACACTAGAAGATGAGCCCCAGAGTTGAGTCCTAGCTTTGCTGCTAATTAGCTCTATGACTTTATGCTCAAATTCTCTGGGTCTCACTAAGTTCCCTCATATGTAAAATGATTAGACTATAAAACAGGATGTCAAAGTTAGAAGAGATTCAATTCAATAAGCATTGATGAAGTAGCTAGTATAAGTAAGGCATAATGCTAGCCTTGGTGGGGGGGAGGCTGTAAAAAATTACCCCTGCGCTCCAGGAGCTTATAGGACAGCCAGGTGGTACAGTGGATAGAGTACTAGACATGGAGAAATGAACACTTGAGTTTGAATCCTATCTCAGGCAGCTACTAGCTTTGTGAGCTTAGGAAGGTCACTTAACCTCTATGTGCCTCAGTTTCCTCATCTGTAAAATGGGGATAAGAATAGCATCAACTTTCCATGATTATTGTGAAGATCAAATGAGATAATATTTGCGTTACCATCCTTTAATTACTATATAAGTGCTGGTTCTCATCATCATCATCATTATCATCATCATCATTATATTTTACTAAAGGATCGTCTAGTCTAGCCCTGTTTTTATAGGTTATATGATGTCTCATTCTCTGTAGCTAAAAAAAAGTCACTTATGCTTTTTGGTTTTTTATATCACAATTTTTCCCAGACATACCCCTCTCACTCCCAGTAGGTCTTCCCCTATGACAAAGAAACAAGAAAGTAAATAAAAACAGTTGACAGATTGAGAGCATCTAACAGTGTAATGCCAATCAACACAACACACTTGAGGGCTGCTGCTGTGATATATTTATTTAGGGTTGAATCGCATAGTATAATGAACTCTCTATTTACTCAAAACTAAACATTATTCAAGAAACTAAAGCATAACATTGGCAGCAACATAACAACTTATTACCAGAGTGGCCACACAGCCTTAAACAAAATATATCATTTAATATATATAATATACTGTTCCAAAATACTTGTTTATACAATCGGGGATCCCAAGCCAGAGTCTTCCCTAGCCCAACACATCCACCCCTAGGTCACAGTAGGCTACAATACCCTCAATCCAAACAGAATGTCCAAGTAAAGTCCCCTTAGGGGTATATCCTTCTCCCCACACTGCTGTTACAGGCTCCCACCGGACACTGTCAGGTGCATACATGCTCAAATGAGCCAAAGAGTCTAAGTCCCAACGTTCTTCCAGCCCCCACTTCCAAGTCCTGAGAGACAGCTGGGTGCCAAAGTTTTCATCTTGACCCAGGCCAAACTCTGAGCCCCAGATCTCTCTCCTCAGTAAAGAATCAGGAAAGACACCTGCTGCATAGGTACAGTTTTTAGGTCCATATCATAAAAGGTCATAAATTACATATTCTACAGACATTCAATAGGTATGCAAGTAACCTACCATTTGGGGTTTTTTTTTTAGCAATGATACTGGAATAGTTTGCCATTTCCTTCTCCAGCTCATTTTACAGATGAGGAAACTGAGGCAAACAGGGTGAAGTGACTTGCCTAGGGTCATACAGTTAGGAAGTGTGTGAGGTCAGATTTGAACTCAGGAAGATGAGTCTTCCTGGCTTTAGGCCTGGCAATCTATCCATTCTGCTATCTAGCTGCCTATGGATTAGAAAGAGCATTATTATTAAGCATTGTTCTACCCGTGTGTCTTTGAATTCCTCATATTTGTCTTTTCTTATGATAAAGTAATATTCCATTCCATTTATATGCCATAATCTGCTTAGCTAACACTCACTTTGTTTCTAGAACTTTGCCCCTCCAGGAAAAAAATTAAACCCATGATTTTATAGAGGAGGAAATCTAAGTAACTTGATAACTTAAATGACTTGACCAGGGTCTCAGAGGTAGTGAATGAATGACAGTCCCCTGATTCCATATTCAGCGCTTTTTCCACTACACCATGTTGACTGAGACAGCAAGTGAAGGGCAGAGCTAGGAGTAGATATATAGCAGTTCTTTCAAGTTCCTAGTTCATCATCTTTCTACTAGACCACTACACTATTCATACATAGTCATGTAAATGTAGCATCTTGAGTTCCCTCAGTCCCAACACACACACACACACACACACACACACACACCCATAAGGAGTTTCCAAAAGCCACTCTAGGTTCTAAACAGGTTTGGAATGTGAGTTATCTTCCTCTCAAAACATTTGTTCATGAGCTACCTCTAATGTGTTTCTTTTGCCAATCAGCAGACACATTGGTTCAAAGCAAGAACTAGCATAGCAAGATAAATGGAAAGAAAGATTTCCTTCTTATACACATGGATGACTATCTCACAAGTCATCACACTGGTAGGGAAGGGGACACACAAAGAACATACATGATCACTATACATGATTTTACATAAAAACACTAATTTCTGGGGAACACATGTGCCCAGGGCAGCTCATGCCTTTGAATATGTCCTCTGGGAGTGTTATCGGGTGATCTGTTTTCTCTGTTGAGTTTGTGTCCTCTGTGGCTATTTTCTCTCAGTGGTGCTGCTCTCTCTCTCTACTAGCTTCTGATGGTCTTTGGTTAGTGTGTGCCTTCAGGGGGAAAGAGTCATCAATTCTTCACCCAATAGCCATCATTAGCTTTCTTGTGAAACAGCCTCCCCAGCCAGCCACATCCAGCCAGTCATCTAGCTAGAGAAATCCTTAGGCATTTTAAGTCTGTCTTTGGAACTTCTTATCTTCTGTTGGTTCTTGGCCATACTTTCACTTAAATTCTTATGTGAATTATAGCACCAAATTAATTTTAACTCATATAATATTCCTAGGTCACTATTTTGGATTCTCATCAAAAGATACTGTTAATTCATCATAGTAAGACTAAAAAAGGCCCTGAACGGAAATGTAGTAAAAGGACTCCCTTCAACATAACCATGGACCAGGTTACCCTACAGAGCAATTGATTGATTGATTGCAAGACTGAAAGGGGCCAGGTGAGGCTAGTGACTTTCCTTCTACATTATGACCTTTGTCATGCACTCTTGCCAGCAACGAAATTACTCCCAGATCTCTCTCCTCAGTAAAGAATCAAGAAAGACACCTGTTGCATAGGTACAGTTTTTAGGTCCATATCATAAAAGGTCATAAATTATATATTCTACAGACACTCAATAGGTATGCAAGTAACCTCCCATGAACTTTAGAATGACATCAGCAAACATGACCATACATAGACACAGAATGCATAACACATGAAACAAATAGCACGTCTATAACAACATCTCATACTCGAGACCAAACATATAGGTCTTATGTAATGGTTAAAACATAGCATCTCTTGGCAGGGTGGTATGTAGTAACCAAACACATAGATCATATGCAATACATATTAATTGCTGGTCTCCATATGTATTGGAGAAATGCTCAGCACCTGGCTTGCACAAGGAGTCTCTGCATATTGCATTAGCTGCCTGATGCTTACTTGTATCAATCTTACATCAAAAGGGGCTCTAACTTCCTTTTTTTACCTTGGTTCCTATATCATCATGTACAATTTCTTTTTTGTCTTTTTCCCTAACCATCTGTTTTCCATCTCAGCCCATTATTCTTTTTCTTAATCTATCTACTTTATCTTTCTTCTCACTTCCTCCTCCACCCTTATTTATTAATAACCTTAGTGATTTTTATGGTAATTTGTTATTTCACTGATGCCTTTTGCTTTGGCAAAATGTGATGTGGCTCAAACTGGTTTCTTCTCTTATTTTAGCTGTTCATAGAGTGCTGGCATGGAACTATTCTCAGCATTTAGGTGGCATTGTCAAGAAAACCTGAAGCAACTCACTGCCTCAGTTTCCTCATCTGTATAATGGGGGTGATAATAGCAACTACCTCACAGGGCTGTTGTAAGGCTCAAATGAGATAATATACTCAATGTGTTATATAAATGCTAGCTATTATTATTATTATGGCAAGTTCTGAGGCACACAGTGAATGAAATAGCACTCAAACTGCTTTCTGAGAGCAAGGGGATCTTCCATTTTAGGAAGAACAAGTAAATTACCTAATTCTAAAAGGTTGTCCAGAAATAATAAGGACCTTCCAGTTTTACACTACTTCAGAATATCAGACAGAACTCCTAGAAGTGGCCAGGTTGAGGAGCTGTATGCTATCAGATATTCATGGACCCTCACAGCCTGCCAAGAGTCGATTGCTTAGGTTTTAAGAGCTACAGGAGCAGGGGAAGGAACATAGATGCCTGCTAGGAAAGTCAACAGGAGCCTTATAGCTGCACCCCAGAGGAGCTCTTTGACAGTCTACCCTGATTGTCTTTTGCTCTGTGTTACCAACATATCTACTAGCCTTGATCTGAAGCACTGGAGCAATGTCCCGCTGCGTCCATCCTTCTACAGGAGGGAGTTGGCAGCTGTCCTAGAGTTGGAGCTGAGAAGAGATCACCATAGCCTCTGGTTAAAGCAAAGAAAATGTTCATAGTTGTTATTATAGATTCTTCAAGCCATTCTCCTCCTAGTTGTGTTTTTCTTGAGCCTCCCCCTTTCCTTTCATCATACTTCTCCTTTGGCCCCAGCCCTCTCACCCTTGGATGGCATAACTCTGCATCTTTATGTTGGCAAAGACTTAACTGAAAAATACATCTTCCTCCCTCATAAGCGAGCTTCCCAGCCAAAGCAGTGAATGGATTCACAGCCATGTGGACAGCAGGGAGCAGTAGCAGTTATTTTTACCCCTCCGTGCCCCTTTTGGCACGGGCAGTGAGGGCTCTCACCACGGCCTCAGCAGCCTCAGGAGTGATCCTAGAAAAAGATGGGATTCAGAGGCCTGTGGAAAGGCAGAAAGGTGAGAAAACGGGAGTGAATAATGTCAGTCAAGGTTCAGCCAGATGCTGCCAGGGATGATGTGAGGGAAAGAGGCCTGGATCTGGAGTCAGAGAAGTTGGACTCATGTTCTGACTCTAAACTTTACTAGCTATTCTCGTTTGGGCCAATCAATTTGCCTGTCTGTGCCTCAGTTTTCTCATCTGTCAAATCGCTAAGGGACCTTCCGTCTCTGAAATATGGTTCTAATAATTATTAGCAGAAGCATTAGCTGTCCCCCTCATATTATGAAGTTTTGGGTCCTTGATGTGTGCTGATTTAAAAACTAATCCTCACTCTGAGACACTGGGTCTGTCGCAGTATAGGCAGGACTCGAAGCTTTGCCTCAGTCAACTCACAGAAGGCCAGTATGGATTTCAAGTTGACCCCAGTGTTTTAGATCTGCTTTAGAGCCATCCTATATGGCCAAGAATTCTTGGATCTCTTTCCTGGGCCTATTCCAAAAATGACTGAAACTCTTAGGTTGACCTCAGAGCTATCTCATTCTCTTAAGAAGACTTCCATGATGAAGATGATGTGTAGGACTCATGAGACTTCAATATTTGGGTGGCTGAAGGGAATATGCATGTCTGTATATGAATGTGTATATAGGTATATGTTTATATATGTGTATGAGTAGGTATATAGGTTTATCTGTGTGTATATATATATATATA
>CM053622.1:371984319-372070982 GCA_028646595.1 Phalanger gymnotis
AAAAAAAAAAAAGAAGACTTCCATGATGACACGAGATGTGGCAGGATTAAATTTCTGGGGCCTTCTAGAATAGAATCCCTTCAGTTCATCCCATGGTTGGCATGAATCCAAGTAGATGCCTAATGGATGGGATACAGGGGACATGCAGGAAATCATTACCCCTACTATCCGTCTGCCTTATGGTATCTGGCATTATTGTCAGAGAGTGCCAGAATGAGATGTTGGAGGAAGAATGAAAGGACACAAGAAATAACCACAAGGTGTAAGAGGTAGAGCATGCTCTTAAGTAAACCAAATTATCAAAAACAAATTGTATGTAATGCAAAATTCTAAGAGCTCTTCCAATTTAAAACCTAAGAGGATAACCAGTTATATATGAGGCTAATGCTTGGACCTGAGCAAAGAAAATCTTTACCAGAACCAAATTCAGGACCAATGAATGATCTGGTTGCTGTGATGGAGACAACTGACTATTTTCAATCCAAATGATGGTATAGGTCAAATAAGCAGCCTGAATAAAGTGAGAGGCACATTAAGAGAAACGTCAGACCAAGGGATTACAGATGTATTTATTCTTTAAGGCACAAGAGTTAAGTACAAAAGCCTGACCTAGCTGAGCCAAGATGTGTTGGTGCCTCCCAACTATAGCTCAGAAATCTGCAAGTCATTTGGGACATAGGAGAGCGCTGCGTGCCCCGTGCCATCTGTATCTTGTATTCCTGCTGCAAAATAGGATTTTGTTTTGTTTTTTAGTTTATAGATTCTTTTTTTCCCAGGGAGGAGAAGATGACATCAGCTAAATATGAGCTACAGACCTAAGAACAGGAAAAAAAATCCTACCTTAGGAAACTTTTTTGCTTTTGTTTTCTCTCTGTGTGTATATGTATGCATGTGTGTATGTGTTTTTAAAGAATGTGATGTCTGTAAGTCATTTGTGTCTGGAAAGAGTTGAGCAAGTTTGAAGTTGGAGCTAACCACAATTGGTTGAAAATTGCTAAATTGTTTTTCTTTATTTTCAGTAAAATGTCAAATGCTATGCTTTTGCCTTGACAAAGGTCAGTCTGGCTTAAGGAGAAAAAAGATACCTACATGTATATCATCAGCTTATTGCTGATTTAAAGCTTCCAAAACATTTTATCTCCTTGGAAAGCTAAATATGGGAGAATTTTAGTGACACTAAAACAGGAGAGAGTAGATCACAATCAGAGCCACCCCCTCAGCTTTCTTTTCTTTTTCTGTGCTGCTTGTGAAAACCAACTAGGAGAAAACTCATTTTGACAGGACTGTTCTCTATGGTTACTGCATATGTGTATGGAATTGTGTATGTTCAGGGTAATGCAGAGCGCTGGTCGGGGACTCTCTTAGTTTTTCCTTCATGTGTTTCATCTGTCAGACATACTTGAGTGTAGCAGAGTTGTGTAAAAAATTTCCTAATGAACACATCTCACAGTGGTGGTTAACAAATGGTATACTAGAACTTGTTCCTCCAGGCGAGAAGTTAGTTATTTTTACAGCTAATGATAAATTCAATGGTACAGATATAACGTTTTATCCTGGCTACAAGAGAAGCAGTAAATAATTTCAAGGAAATATGACAATGATCATCATGATTATTCTTATTACTATTTCAAATTAATCTGGCTTTGTCATTATTTACGCATATAATAATGTAAACTCCTATTGGAATGAGTCTCTTGGACATTAATTCAATAAACATTTATTAAGTGCTTACTATGGCCAATATGGGGCAGCTAGGTGGTGCAACGGATAAAGTGCTGGCCCTGGAGTCAGGAGGACCTGGGTTCAAATCCGGCCTCAGACACTAGCTAAGTGATCTTGAGCAAGTCACTGAACCCTGTTTGCCTGTTTCCTCATTTGTCAAATGAGCTGGAATGGCCAACCACTCCAGTATCTTTGCCAAGAAAACCCCAAATGGGGTCAGGAAAAGTTAGGAAAAACATCCGAACAAAAATGAATGGCAATATGAGGCTAAGGATAGACTACGTGTTTATGGTCCACAGACCAGATCAGTTAAAGTCAGAGAAGCTTCGAGGCACAAATCGTTTGGCCAGACTAACTTTCCACTAGCTATCCTCTAAATTACAAACAGTCTGATTCGTGTTGGTGGAGGAAGTACCCACACCAGTAAAATGACAGCTCCTTTAAGTACTGACTGTGCCAGGTGTTTTAACTAGAAACAGCATGTGGGCCAATGGGAAGAATGTTGGCTCTGGACCTGGGTTCAAATCCCTCTTCTGAGGCTTACTAGCTATGTGACAAGGCCCTCAGTCCCTCTGGGCTTCAGTTTCCTCATGTGTAAAGTGGACTATGTAGCCTCTGAGATCCCTTCTTGTTCTAGACATGCGACCCTATAATTCTTAAAAACAAAGATGAAAAAAAATGCCGTAGTCTCTATTCTCCAGGACCTTACAAATCAATGGAGGAGAAGACATGTCTAGAAATAACTACAGGGAAAGAGCTGACACAGGAAGGAAAGTGGACAATATGGCTGATAACATATAGAGTAGTCGAGGGATGAAGGGAGCTCATGTTGGATGGTTTCAGTCTTCTTAGTAAAATTGGAAAGTAGTTTATCTACTGAGAATCAGAGATGAATTTAAGGATTTGAGGTACAAAGGAGAAAGGTGTCTAGAAGATGAATTATCAACCTATGACAGATACAGCATGGAAAGAGACATCATGATGTGGTTAAATTAGAATGAATTTGAGGTGAAAGATCTGAGTTCCAATTCCAAATCTGCTATTTACACGTATGACCCTGACCAAGTCACTTCCTTGCTTTTTTCAGTCCTTTTCTCATCTGTAGAATAACCTTCCCAATCTAAAGTATGTGATTATACAAAAAGAAGATTTTGAATGCAACATACAGGGAAAGAAAGCACAGTTTGACACCTGGCACAGAGGTGTCAGTCACATAGCCCCACTACATGTGACCTACAACTGGCCCTCATGTCTCCAAACCAGATTAAAATGTAATTGGGAAATGTGTAACAAAATAAATAAAAATACAATAAGACATAACTAGCATTTTAAAACAAAGTCAATATGTGGCCTGCAGAGATCCTTATGTACAAATTAGTGGGCTCTTTTTATTTGAGTTTGACAGCACAGACCTAGCATGTGTCAAGGGATCTTCCCGTATCCTCTAGTGTACTTCTGCAGGTACAGAATGATGGACATAGAGCTAGACAGTGGTTTATGTGAAAAATATTGTGAGATTTAGAGGACTACAGGCTCAGTCCCAGTCCACAATGTGACATAATAGCCCCAAACACTATTGGGATCTTAGATTGAATGGAGTCATAGAACCCAGAAGAAGGAGGTGATGGTTCCCCTGTCAGCTTGTCATCATCATATCTAGCTAGTACTCTGTGAAGTCTTGGTTTCAGTATTTCAGTAAGGACATTGACAAGCTGGAATGCTTGTCAGGACACTGTGACCAGATGACAAAAGGACTGGAGATGCTTCCTTATGAAGATCAGTGGAAAAAAACTGGGAATGTCTAGCCTAGAGAAGGGAAGACTTTGAGGGGAATGCCACCTGCCTTCAAGTATTTGAAGGCCTATCCTGTAGGAAAGCAATCAGACTTGTTCTGTTCGGTCTCAAGAGTCAAGAACTTGGAGTAATAGATGGAAACTTGTAAGGTTAGTGGGGAATAAGATCTTCCCTGCCCATCCATAGGCCTTATGTAGAGCCCATTAAGGGAAGCTTGCTTGCTTGTAGGAAGGCTTACCCACCTTTTGTTAATTTCTAATTAGGCTCTGAGCCTGTTAGCTGAAAGAGTATATATTCTCAGAGGTGAGCTTTTTTTGCTTTGAAGACTTGCTTATGAGAAAGATGTTGCAATGCCCTGGTCGAGATTGAGTGTCCATATGTTCAAAGCTCCTCAACTGCTCAGAGGTAAAGGCTCTATCGATTCAGTGGTGGATATAATGCTTTGATTCAGGCAGTAGAGGCCTGTCTGTTAGTCTTTATTTCTCTTCTCTATGTTTTCTCTTTTTGTCTTTTATGTAATTAAAAGGTTATTGACACCTTTTTGAGCAGTCTTTCCTAGTAAAGCAGATAGAAGAACCTGTGCTACTAGCCATCCTGGGTGTGCCAGTGTGGTTGCCGTTACAAAGCTAGAGCAGATCAGATTTATTCTTGATATGAGAAAAACTCTTCAATTACAAGTATCCAAAAAGTGGAATGGGCAGCCTCAGAAGACGGGTTGGTTCTTCCTCACAGAAAAGCTTCAAGTAGATGCTGGAGACCACTTGTTAACAACGCCACAAAGAGGATATGGCAGTTTGGTCAGATATGGTTTAGACTGGATGACTTCTGGGGTGCTTTCTCACTCTGAAATTCTGAGCCTGTGTGCCACATAGTTTTTGATATAACTCGAGTGTACAGGACATGATCAGTTGGAAGTTGTTGAATTTAATCTCCTAGTTAGCATTTTCCCCCTCTTTGTCACTGCAGTAACACAAAGACACAGTAGTTGGCTATAATGATGGATGAGTTTTGACACCAAGCCTCATTCTGAAACTCTATTTTCATTTTATTCATAGGGTTCTTAATTTTTCCAATGTATAAGAACAGGGCCTGGGCCTTTGATTTCATTGGTACCTAGCTCTCTTATATGAGGAAACTCCCTCTCCAATGTGAGTAAGGACATGGATCCTTGAGTCTTGCCCAGAGTCACATAGACAGTGGGTGTCAGAGGTGGGATTTGACATAGGCCCATTATCTAGCCCTCCTAAGCCATGCTGCTTCTCAGTTTTATATTACAACTAAAGTAAATATGTTTTTAAAAAATTTATTCTCCAACATCTCTGAAATATTTAGTGACCACTAAGTTAATTAACTGTCTTTAGCAAGACTAAGGTACCTAAAGTGTTCCCAGAATAATAGCCTTAGCAGTGGGGTTGAGTACATACAGCACAGGTCAGCATCCCAGACTAGTCTAGTGCCCTTGAGTAATAGGAAGGCTTAGATTGTGCCTCACTGAGCTCACTAAGTTTACTGGAAGTGCATATTTTCCAAGTGCCAGATTCAGTAAGTCATGTAGCAAATGTTTATTTTGTTCTCCTTTGAAAAAAGTTGCTTTGGTTCTTGTAAGTTTTCTTGATGGAAGTATTCCAGAAAATGACCTAAGATATATTCACAGAATTGAGGTGGAAACAGGATTTATTCCCTGGCTTGGCTCTGCCCTTTATGGGGTATTTCTCACTGGGAGGCCTCGGGGGGGGGGGGGGCAGAGAGGAGAGAATCAATAGGGGACATACAAATATTGCAACTAGATGGGCCCCTCATTTTGGAAAGACGCCACTCCTTTACTGTCATTCTTTAGATGTTCTGTTAACAGAAAACAAAAATAAAAGCTTGCCAAGTGACTCCATAGATTGCCCCACCTCACTGCTACGGTTATAGAAACAAAGCCGTCTATCTTTTCACCTGATGCATTTTCCCAACCTGCTTGACATCAGAACATTTTTCCCCTCTTCTGTAGGTGTAGTTGTTTATCTTGTTTTATAAACTGCCTGGGAGCAGGGATGAGCTTTTTTTTCTAGGTTATATAAGATATTGGGCACACTCAAATTGCTACTTGTTTTACTCCTGTAGGGTTATACCACACCTATCCTCTAAAGCGTTGAGACCTGGTGGTTTTTTTTTTAATAATAAAAATCTTATCGGATATTCGGGCCATTACAAAGGAAGGCACTTAAAGAGTTTATGTCTTAGAAAAATATCCATTCAGCTGAATAAACATTCCATGGATTCAGAAAGCAGGCCAGAGGAAAAGCAAGACTTCATTGGCAGTGTTAGAATCAATGTCAGAAATCAGGAGGCTTTCCTTCATATGACACACCAGACTCTGGCTCTGAGATACTTAGTTTCTATATTTCTTTTTGTAAGAAAAATTTGAATCCCGCTAAAATCATCAGTCATTTATGTATAACTTCCTCAACATACTTGCTCAGCTGCTCTGAAGACTTCATCATTATTTTCTCTTCTCCCACTCAATAAGAATGCCACCTTTGCAGGACTCTCGCATTCCATTCCCCCTCTAAGAATCACTGAGCAAACCAGCTCAAAGTCTTGCCTCAGACTAATAGTGCACGAAAGCACCCCTCATAAAGTTATAAGAATTATGTATCATGGAACGTGGCCTGGATTTGAAATCAGTACCCCTGGGTTTGAATCCCATCTCTGCCACTTAATCATTTGGTGAACTTGGACAAATCGTTTTGCTTCTCTCTCTCTCTTTCCTTATCCATTGAGGATTCTAGACAAAGTGATTTCTTAGGTTTCTTCTGGCTTTAACTGTCTAAGATAATTCACAGAATCTCAGTAGGTCCCAAGAAGTCACGTGGTACAACCCATACCTGAGCAAGAATCCCTTCCACAATATTCACAAGTACTCACCCAGTGTCTGCTTGAATATTTCCAATAACAAGGGTCATACTACACTAGCCAATTCCTTCCACATTAACATAGCTCTAATCACTAGAAAATGTGTGCTGATATTGATCTGAAATCTGACTCTGCAATTTCTACTCAGTAT
Organism: Phalanger gymnotis; assembly: GCA_028646595.1. NCBI lineage: Eukaryota > Metazoa > Chordata > Mammalia > Diprotodontia > Phalangeridae > Phalanger > Phalanger gymnotis. The sequence continues at coordinate 371,990,888 of CM053622.1, forward strand.
TCCTAATACTACTGTGTGGGGCCAAAAACAACTCTGAATTAGATACAGCTCCCTTTTCCCAACACTCTTATGCCCAGTTTTTTTTTCCCATCAATTATTTATTATAGAGTAAAAAAATTAAATAATACAAATAAGCATTTTAGATTTGCTTATCCCCTCCAGGGAGAGTTTCCTTAGTATACTAGTAATTAATGCAGAAATGTGTTAAAATGGTAATATTATTGTATTGTATCCATATTAATGAGATGAACACTGGACTAGATATTGAGAGGCTTCAGTTTTTGGCCCTATTGTTTATTAACTATGGGACTTTGGGCAAATCAGTTAAACTCTCCAGGACACAGTTCCATATGTCCAATGAGATGGAATTCTATTAGATGATCTCTGTGGTTATATCTTTGAGTATTTGTGTGTTTGTTTCAATAGTCAATATACATTTATGAAACATCTACAATGTGCCAGACACTGGCTGAGTACTTTACAAATATTATCTCATTCGATCCTCACAACAACCCTGTGAGCAAGGTGCTGTTATTATCCTCTTTTTACACCTGAGGAAACTGAGGCTGACTGAGGATAAGTGATTTGCCCAGAGGTACATAGCCAGTAAGTATCTGAACTAGGATTCGAGCTCAGTTCTTCCTGACTCCAGACCCAATCCTTTATACATTGTACCACCTAGATGCCCCCAATTTATACTATTTCATAATTAATTGAAATATGTAAAAACTTAAAAATCTTATTGTGTTGATCATTTATTGATTTATTTAAAAGCATTTGATTCAATTGAAAGAAAAAAAGCTACTGTAAAGGCTCTTTACAAAGTTTCTTCTATCTATACAAAAAGACCATTCAGTAGTCCTTGAAAGATAGACAGAAATAACCCTGCTCAATGACTTTCTCATAAGAAACATCAGCCATAAACCAGGGAGAAGCATGCCTGCCAAAGTCATTCACCACAATAATGGAGGAGATCCAGCTCAGTGTCCCAGTCAACAAGGGATTCCCTTTGAACAATGAGGTCCTTCATGCTCCTGCTTGTGGCTGACATACTGGTTCCCTCAAGCCCCAAGATATTTTAGAGTCTCTTGTTTGACTTATCCATCTCCATAGGAAGGACCAATTGGAGGAAGAATTTCTCTTGCTCATTTTACAGATTTCCACAGGCATTTAGATAAATACCCTATAGAACTTTCCAAATTTATATACATACACATACAAATATACATACATATATGTGTGGATACATATACATACATATATATATATATGTATGCGGATATTCGGAATTTTGTGTATATGTGTGTGTGTGTGTGTGTGTGTATGTATTCAGAAACGGGTAGTACAGATGGATCATGAGTTGGGCCCAGAGTTGAACAGAAGTAGAGTGAGTTTGATTGTTTCAGGGAAATTGCAGAACTCTTTTAGTGACCTCAAGTTTCTCATGAAAGCAAAGGCTCATCTTCTCAGTACTAACAGTTAGACTAACAGTTTTCCAGTGTTTTTATATGGCGGCAAGATATGGAACACCTCAGAAGAGAAGAACTAAACATGAGTATCACACAGACGCTAATGGAGAAGAGCTTGGGGCAGGTTTGAGCAAATTGAAACATATGAGGACCTCTGAAGGAGAAGAGTACAGAATGTAATCAAGGAATTGGATGATTGGATGAGAAGATGGGTTAGTCATGTGGTAAGAGTGAGAGATGATAAGTGGACAACCAGAGTGCCCTCCTACCCTTAGGGTGTTAGGAGATGAGGAAGACTTGTTGGGTAAACTCCAGTGGTGAATGTTTGGGAGAACACAGACAAGAGTTGCATGGGGTGGGTTAGCATGAGTTGGTTTCAGTCTGTATCATTGGAGGGAATTCCAGAATCAAGGAGATCACAGATCCATTTAATTAGTTTGAGTATTTGAGTTTCCCCCGAAGGAACAAGACAATATCTAATAAAGCATACATGGGCAGCTAGGTGATACAGTGGGTAGAATGCAAGCCCCTGGAGTCAGGAAGACTCATTTCTGAAGTTGAAATCTGGCCTCAGACACTTACTAGCTGTGTCATTTTACCATTTGCTTTACTTTCTTCATCTGTAAGATGAGCTAGAGAAGGAAATGGCAAACCACTTTGCCAAGAAAACCCCAAATGGGGTCATGAAGACTGCGACATGATTGAAACAACTGAACAACCACAAAAAAATAGAGCATTTACCATATAACTGTGTATCTGCAACTTTTCCTGCATCCCAGGCCACACTCAACTCATACTCTGAACCCAGGAGTCCTAGAAAAGACAGTTTAGATGTAGCCCCACAATGGCTACTTCTCAGAGCAGGCAAAGGAACATGGGAAAAACACAATAAAGTTTCTAAAAACCATTTAATTCAAGTGCTGGGGAGCAAAAGAGGGAATGGTCAATATCTGGCTTGGGAGTAGGCATAGGGAAGAAACTTGGGAACCTGGACCAGCTCTCGATACTGCTCCTTGTCTCCTCACTGTGCTGTGCCAGGTAACAGCTTCCAACCCCACTCCCAGCTTACTTTTGCCTCACTGTTCTCTGCTTTGGATAGTTTCAACCCTTCCTTCCACCTTGTTCTTTGGTAGTGGAACAGTGGGGTATAGGCAGGGCCAGATCAGCTATGAAAAGAAATTAGACCTCACTCGCTGTCTTGCTTTGCTTGCCCCCCTGTATTTTCAAACGTCCCTCTTCTCTCCCTCCACCTGACCAAGAGGTGGACATCTTCACTGTCATTCCCTATTAGGACTTGTACTCTGAGAGGAAGTCACTGAAGAGGAAGAGGGAAGCTATCCAATAAATAAACATACCCAGAAAGGAATAGCAACTAAGGTGAATATAAGTGGATCTTCAAAGTACTTTAGACCTATGAACAATAATTTTACTAACTTTATAATGCAAAAATTGTGCATACTACATGGTCATGTATAGTAAGCAATAAAAGGATGTAGTCATAATTGTAAAAAATGAATATTTACCTTAGTTGTTGACTTGTGGGTGTACATGCTTACAGGCAGACGTGTGTCAGAGGTTTTTTTTGTTTGTAAGTCAGATTCGCTCTCCTGCTTCCCTTTCCAGAGTTACCACCTGTTGCTTCTGACCAGGAATGCCTCTTCTTCTCTAAACCACTGCAGAACAGACAGCACACATACAGTCCTTTTGAGATTTTCTCAGTTTTTAAAAAAATTATTATGAATAACAAAGGAAAATTCAATTCAGCAAACATTTACTAAGTGCCCTGCTGAGTTCACAGCTTCCCAGGAGGTTCAGGGAGAGATACAAAGTTTAGATAAGACACAGGCCCCTTCCTTCATGGAACTTACAGAGAAACAGAAGGGAATAAGAAAGCTCTGTGCTCTGTCTACCCTCCCACCCACCCCTCAACTTCTATTTTTTTTTTCACTAAGACCCTGTGGGTTAAGACAGAGTCACACATAAGTGCTAACCCCAACCCTTCTCTGAACCATTTCCATGATCTCTACATCTTGTAGTTGGTAGAGACCAGACACATCCCTCTGGTAGGAATTTGAGATGTGCCTAGAGTAATGGCAGGATTACTAACTGTGCAGTCCTGACATGTTAAACCTTTATCTGAGTATCCCATTCTCAAATGATCCAAAAAGAAAAGATCTCTGAGCTCTTTCTGCTGTGTCCCAGCAAGCCGATAATGAGCATACTATTTCCAGAATGATATATACCACATTCCTCCTGATTTAGCGCCTGAAACTTTGCCATTTTTCAGTACTTGGCAAATCCAGAAGGATAAAATTCATTGGGAAACAAATGTTCCCTCTAAGTTCCTAGTAGGATATTACAAAAACAGTGAGGCAAGTAGACTTCAGTGATCCTTCCATGTTGGAAAAGCAAAACAAAACTTCTGTAATTAAAACCAGAGACCTTAGGATAGGCAAGCAGAGAAATAAGGGAGATAGGCTGAAAAGAAAAAAACAACCCACGTTTGAAACTTTTCCCACAAGGTTAATTATATTGGAATCATGTAAACAGAAATATAGAGGACATTACGCTTACTTACATGCATGAAGAGGCACCAGCCCTAGATATTATTCATAAAATACCAAGGAGGTTCTTAGTTCCAGTGGAGAGAGAACTAAAGAACATATGCATTTCTTAAAGTTCTCTTACCATTCATGCCCCGCCAAGCATGCCATTCTGATGAATTCAAACAGATTACAGTGCCATACTTCACACTTCTCTGACTATATGTAGTCGTAAGCTTCACTAAAGCAAGAAGAAAATTTAAGAGGCAAAGGAGCATCTGAATTCTTTCCTCACGTGTCCTGAAGTTGGAGTCACTATTAATGTAATGCCAGCTGTTTGTAGACTTGGGTTCATATTTTTTGGGAAATTCTCTAGCAACTCACTCACCTTGATTGATTGTAATTGTGCTGAACCATAGACCAGAAACTTTTAAAATTACTTCTGAAGCCTTGCTAACAGAAACCCAGGCAAATAATCAGTTAGTTAACAAACATTTATTAAGCATCCATTACATGCCAGGCATGTAATGTAAGTACTGGAAATACAAGCCAAAACTCAAGTAGCCTCTGCCCTCAAGGGGAGTGGTATAGAATCGGTAAAAACTTTAACTTGAAATGTCTGGCCATTAGTGATGCACAGCTTGAAATTCTTCGTTCTTGGGGAGGCTGAGCTCAAGAGTTCTGAGTTGTAGTGGGCTCCTGGTCGGTTGTCTACACTAAGGCTTGCATTAATAGGGTGAATTCCTGGAAGGAAGTGGGGGAAAGAGACCACCAGATTGCCCAGTGAGGGGCAAACCAGCCCAGGTCAGAAATGAAACAGGTCAAATCTTCAATGCCAATGTAGGACCTGCACTTCCAGTCTGGGTGAGATTTTTATTGTGGTTCAGCTGTGCCCACCTCTTCATGATCCCATTGCGGGTAGGGAGACCCAGTTCAGGAGAGAAGACAGGAGAGAACAAGAAAGGAAACATAAAATAGAAACATTCACAACACCAATTCCTTACACGAATACCTTCCCATTTTGCGTTTCTCTCTTTCTCAGCTTCTTCTCTCCCTCTTCCTTTTAAATGTATGCTTATCCTTTCCAAGTTCCTAAAAAAAACAGCTTCTGCACCTCTGGCATTTCTACATGAAGCCCTCAACTCCCATGCTTAGAGTAGATAACCAATTCTATTACCCTCAGAGAATTAACATTATCTGATGCAGACCCTCTGCATCACCACCATCCTCGCTGTCTGCTCATAGAAGAAATGCTATCCTTAGCCTTCATTAAGTATAATCCTAACCCTGCCCTGGATCTAATTCTCTCCTGCCTCCTCTGACATGACTCCAGAAGTCATTGTCTCTTCACCTTCAGGTTCTTATTATCAACTGTCTCCTTCCCTACAAGATCTCTCCAACCCAAAAGAATGTTTCCCTTGACCCTTCTACTATATTCAGATATCTCCCCCAGATATCTGTTTCCTTCACTGCTTTTTTTTAAGTTATCTACACCTGATGCCTCTACTTTGTCATCTCCCAGTCTCTCATTAACACCCTGCAAATTCCCGGCTTCCATCCTCAAGAAGCTCTGATGATTGCCTCATCTAAGGTCAGCAATGATGCCCAAATTACTAAATCCAAAGGCCTTTTTTTAGTCATCCTCCATCGTTCTAGGGAATTTTGGGCATTGTTAACCAACCCTCGCATGCTATCCCCTACCTCGAATTCAGAAACACTGCATTGTCCTGGATCTCTTCCTACCTATCCATCTGCTTCACTGTTTCTTTGTTGTTTTCTTATTCTGTTGCTGACACCTGAAAGTCTGGGCTCATCTATCTATTCTATGACAATTTTATTCATTCCCATGACTTCAACTTCTGTATTTGGTCAGATGACTATGATTAATTTTTTGGTGTTTTTTGCAGTACTGTTGATTTACATTGAGCTTGCAATCCACTAAAACTCCCAGGCGTGTTTTTCCCCCAGAATTTGTTGTCTAGCCATCTCTCCCATCTTATAATTATAGTTTAATTTTTCAACCCATCTAGAAATTTATATTAACCCTATGAAATTTCATCTGTTTTGATAGGGCCCACTTTTCTAGACTTTTCTGGAACCTGATTCAGTCATAATATTACATATGTCTTTAAGGTTCGTGTCATCTACAAATTTAACAAACACATGTCTTCAGGTAACAGGTAAACTCCTTGAACAGCAGAGGGCCATGAACATATTCTTGGAACACTGCAATAGAACAGGGGTCAGCAAACTATAGACAGAAGACAAAATCCAGCCCTCTGCCACTTTTAAATACAATAAAACTTTTTAGCTCAAGGCCTAGCCATACAAAAACAGGTGGCAGGCCAGATTTGGGCCATAGTTTGCCAAATCCAGCACTAGGCTCCAAGATGATGTTATCCTATTCATGGTTCTTTAGATCCAGTCATTCAACCAGTTCAAAATCTGTCTAACCATAGCATCATCTGTCCCACATTGCTCTATCTTATCCATAAACATTGCAGTAAGGGATTATCAAATTCTTAGCTGAAACCTAAGTATACCAAGTATGTTAATATTCCCCTGATCTCCCAATCTGATTCAGACTCACAGAATGTTAGGGTTGGAAGGAACCTTAGAAGTGTTAGTTTAAGCTCCTTCCTAAACATGAACAATTCCACAGCATACCCAACAAGTGGCCCCGAATCTCTGCTTGTTGAGCTCTCATAAGGGGAAAGCCTTTACCCCATCAAAAAAAAGGAAATGAAGTTAAACTGGTATGACCTATTCTTAAGGAGGCCTTGCTGACTTTTAGTGGTAACTACTTCCCTTTCTAAGTGCTCACAAATCATCCCCTTAAAATGAGTTCTCAAAATTTGCCAGGAATAGAAGTCAAGTTCACTGGTCTGTAATTTTCAGGCCCTACTCACTTCCTATTTGAAAACTGGAACATTTGCAGCACCTGTCCTCTTCTCCAAAATCTTTCAAACATCAGCAACAGTGGCTCAACGATTACATCTACCAATTCTTTTCACATTGTAGGATAAAGTTTGGCAGGGCCTAATGACTTAAACTCATTGATGGTAGCTAGGTGCTACCTAGGGGCAACTAGGTAGCAAGTGGACAAAGCTCCGGGTCTGGAGTCAGGAAGATTCATCTTCCGAAGTTCAAATCTGACCTCGAACACTTCCTAACAAATCATTTCCTTGTCCGTAAAATGAGCTGGAGAAGGAAATGGCAAACTACTGCAGTATCTTTGCCAAGAAGACCCCAAATAGTGTCACAAAGAGTCAGACACAACTGAAAAACAGCTAAGCAACAACAAAGGTGCTACCTAACCATCTCTTTACTTATCGTGGGCTTCTATTTCTGATGACTATTTTTGTTCTATCCTTCTCTGTCCAAAGGTCATTCTCCTTGGAAGAGAAAGCAGAAATATAATGAGAGCTTGGTAGTCTAACCTTCTCATTGTCATCTGCTATCATTAGCCCACCCACCTGAGGAATAATTCTGGCCCTTTTTTGATATGTCTCTTGTCCCAACAAAGTTTTAAAAAGTCCGAAGTATCCTTTTTGTTGCCTCTTAGCATTCATTACCAACTTCTCCTAAGCTTTAGTACTCTTGATAACTCTACTTACAGGACTGCTACTATTTTGTATTCATTCTCTGTTATATGTCCTTGCTTCCATATTATACACATGGCATTTAAAAATTTTAGTTTATTGATGAGTTCCCTGTGTATCCAAAGATCTCATTATATAGTTCCCTCTTTTTTCCTCAGAATGATTTCTTTTTATGTCTTAAGAATTTAATTCTTTAAAATTATGGAATTGATTTCCCCTGAAAAATGTTAGGCCTATCTGTGCTTTCTGTGAATCCTTCGAGACCTGCTTTCCTAAAATCTATGGTGCACACTAGAATATATCCAGCTCTTCTCAATTTTTTTAAATCATGAACTCTATGATTGAGATTCCTGCAATTTCTCCATCAGCAACCACTGACTTTAAGTTGGTCAAAATCAGGTCCAGAATAGCAGTTCCCTTTTTGTCACTTCCTTGACCTTTTGAAGGATGAAATTATCATTAGGAAAAGTCACAAATTTAGCTCTTGCTCTGGTTTTGGCAGAGACAGGATGCCAACAGTTGGCCAAATTTTCAAACATCATGTTTCTGAGCATTTTGGTGATCTCTTTCCCAAACTCTTCATCTAATTCTTCCTTATATTCGAGCATTCTACAGAACATCTGTCTTGCCAGCTCTGTCTAGTCCTTGGGACCTAAGTGGCTTATTAGGCTACATGCTATTCATGCCTGAAAGTGTGTGTATAGCCTGAGTCTTGGAAACTCAGAATAGGCTAAATACACTAAGCTGCCCTTTTGGGTACATCCTACATAAACCAATGTCAAGAAAGGGGTGCAATTTTTCAGATCTGTCTTAACCGTTCATTCCTTTGGGAACCATTGTTATAGACGTAGGTAAGTCCCTGAGGGGCCAATATGGAGCTAGAGATTGACACCTTTATATCTTTCCTGAGGGTGTGTTTAGTTAGTAAAAGAGAATTTTTAAATTATTGTTTTCATAGGTCTCATGGATTCAACAATCCCTTCAGATCTTGACTCCACATTTGGTACTAGTACGAACCTGGCCTAAAACAATACCCCTACAATAATATTGTTTATTTTTCTATATTGCCTCTTCTCAAACCAAATACTCTCCCTTTAGCTTCCCAAATGTCCTCACATGAGTGAGTATACAGTCCAAATGTATAATGCTACTCTACCGTTTCTCATGCTTGTTCTTTTCCTTCTTAATAAATCATAGATTTTTCAGGGTCATATTCTAATAATAAATCCCATCCTACCAAGTCTCCATGATACCTATAAGATGGGGTATGCTGGAGCTAGCTCTTACCAGCTTGAGATAGCCAGTTGTTAAATGTTCTGTTTGAGCATTTATACCTCAGAAATCAGGAAATGCTACAAACCAGGGTTTAATTTGTTTTGTTGATTGTCTAGATTTAAGAAAGTAATGGAGAACATGCAGATTAAACTTAGAAGTGTGTCTTGCATAAAAAAAACTGTGTTGTTGTTTGTTTGTTTTTCCAGAGAGTTGGCTGTTTAACTTTTACTAGCACACATTTGCCTTTAAGGTCAATTCAGTATAGCAATATTTAAGTGCCTGTTACATGCAGAGTAACTCTAAGGCTGAGGACACAAAGACAAACCATGCCCCACCCCCCAACCCGAAACTGTCACTGCGGTCCCTGAGCTTACTTTCTACTGGGAAGAAGTAGCATTTGCACAGATAAGGAAATACAAGATAACAGGAGGAGAGAACTTTAACAAGCTGGGGGCATCAGGAAAACTTCCTTTGGAACCTTAGTTGAGCCTTGAGGAAAGCTAAGGATTTTTGGACATGAAGGTAAGAAAGGTTTGCATGACAGGCATAGGAGGCCTCCTATGATGACCCTGAGGTAAGAGGTGGATCCTGAGTCCAGAGAGCAGGAAGTAAGGCAGTTTGGCTAGCGTGAAGGGGAGTAATATACAATATACAATAATTTGGAGAGGTAGAGTTGGAGACTTATTTGTCACAATATATTTTTTCCTTTTCTTGGTTGATTAGGGAGAGTAGATGCAGGGAGCAGAATAGGGAGGTAGGATTAGCAGTAGTGATGTTCCTCCTCTCCAGAAAAGGTTGTTAGAACATTTTTTTTCTTTAATGCATAGAAAGAAGCTCAGAAAGAATAACAGACAACCTGGGCAGTTTTAAAAGAAATGAGTAGAATTTATTATATACCTTTATTTTTAAAAGAAAGTGGCATGAAATCAAGATTCACAGATTCATATAGAATCCTCTTTTGATATTATGCTATGTTTGTGGAAATGCCCCCCTCCCCTTCTTTGGTGTAAAAGTTCAGAGTAAAAATGTTTGGGGGTAGTTTTTTTAAGGGTAAAACTGGAGGCAGGTTATAAAAGGCTTTAAAAACCAAACTGAAGAGTTTACTTTTTCCCCCAAGAGGCAATAGAAAGCAACATAGTCAGAACTCCGCTTTAGGAAGACTATTTTGACAGCTGAGTGGAGGATGGATGGGATAGGGGAGAAACTGGAAGCAGGGAGGCCAATTAGGAGGAGGAGAGGTAATTCGGGCCTGACCTAGGGTGTTGGTAATGAAAGGAATGATGATAGACATGAGAGATGTTATTGTGGGGGCAGAACTGACAAGACTTAACAACTGACTAGACTTGGCGAGGAGGGTTAGGGGAGAATAAAGAGATGAGGGTGACTTTGAGTTTGTGCATCTGTGTGACTGGAAAAGTGACGGTTCCTTCTGACAGAAATAGGGCTGTTTGGAATATGGATGAGTTAAAGGGGAGAGTTGTCAGACATGCCTCCTTTTGTTAACATTTCTAGTTACTCTGTGCTGTCTAGGGATGGATTGGGAGGCAGATGGCCCAGGTTTGAATCTCTGCTCTGCGGTTTACTACCTGTGTGACCCTGGGTAAGTCATTTTACCTGCTTTCCTCATCTGTAAATGAGGGGATTGGCTCAGATAACTTACAAGTTTCCCTAAAACTCCAAATTTATGATTCTATGACCTTATGGTTTTATTACCATCCATTGCATTTGTACATAGAAATATAAATTCATGGGGTTTTATTACTGGCTCTCTTCTTGGATATCTTCTTTAGTGAACTACTGTCCTCTTCTGCTATTCTTCCTCTTGTGATGCCACTCTGTTGTCAGACTTGACAAATTGATATCATTAATTTTCTCTTTTTCCATCACTTTTAAGATGAAATCCTCCTTGATTAAATTCATATAACTCTAGAAAAATGTGCTTTTACTGACCCTTGTTAGATTTATTTCATTCCTTGCCAAGAACCCATCATTTTTTACATTTTAAATCTTGGTACCAAAACCCAAATCCCATAATTAGACACAATCTTCTAAGCCAGCTGTTTATTTCCCCTATCATGTATTCCTCTTCTGAATCACCTACCATAAGTCAGCAGTGGTGATGAAAATATCACCTATGCCCTTCAAGGTCTTCAATTTCTTCTTCCAAAAGTCTCCCTGGATATCTAGTGATACTTCAAAAGCAACATGTCTAAAACTGAGTTTTATTTCTCCCTGATATATTTCCTTCTGACTTGACTATTTCTGTATGTGGCACCACCAATCCTGTTTCCCAAACGTGAACGTGTGGAGTTATCTTTGACTCTTCCCTTTCCCTCACTTCTCAAATTTAATTAGTTACCACATGCTTTTGATTCTGATCTACAACACTTCTGGTGTTGGCACTACTCTAGGAGAGACCCTCATTATCCCTGCCTTGACTGTCCCACCAGCCTTCTTGAAGGGCTTCTGTCCTGCATGTGCTGCCCTCTGGTCCTTTTATATGTAAGCAAAGGGAATTTTCTTGGTATGCTGAACTCTCAGATGAGGAAATTCTCTCCACCAACGATGGTTACCACCTTCTTTGCAACTTAGGGAGTTGCCTAGAGCACTGAATAGTCATGACCTGCCCAGAGTCATACAGCCAGCATGTATCAGAGTTAGCACTTGAACCCAGGTCTTCTGGCTCTGAGGCTAGCTCTAAATCCAACATGTTTCTCTTGTTATTCATAGTTCTTGTCATGTCATTCCTCTGCTCAAAAAACTTTTAATGGTTCTCTCTTGCCTACCAACAACATTTTGCCTTGAATTCAAGGCCTTATGTAATATGATTCCAGTCTACTTTTAAGCCTTAGCTCATATTACTCCCTTCCACATATCCTATGCTTCAGTCAAACTGAACTGTTCTTTATTCACTTGCCATGCACTGAGCTGTATTGGTTTTGTGCCCTTGCCCATGCTCTTCCTGCTCCTTCTTCCTTCTCATCTTTGCCCAGTGAATTCTTATGTGCTGTTCATAGCCCAACTCATATACCTCCCCAAAAGCATTCCTGTGTTTGTAATGCACCCTCCACTGGATTTAACATTGGACTTTGTCTTGCAACTTTCTAATGTACTTATCAACTACTTAAATGTTACAATGGCTCTGAAGTCTCAATTATGTGGATATTCCCTCCAACGATGAAGACCTATATATGTGCTCTCATCCTATGTCACTTTTATCCATATCCTCCCATAATTCTCCATTGGATATATATCCAACATGAAGCCCTTTCTCTGGTTCTCTTGAAATTGTATGGATAGCAGTTGTCTACCATGTTGGTGAATGGACAATCCATAGAACTGGTCCATCAGTATATATATCATAGACAGTTATTGCCCACGGACAATGAATAGGAGAAAGAGAATGGTCAGATTCCCTCTACAAAATGGTGACCTTATGCTTCTCCCTGAAATAAAGGCCCATTTTCTTTGTAACGACGTTCTTGCATTGGCTCTACCTGGTTGTGAGTGATAGAATACCAGTTCGCAAAGAATTAAAGTCACATTTCCCCTAAAGGACAATGGAGAGTAATGTGCTAAGTATGAGTATTGGATACAATGGATTATCAACCCAAAATTGTGCAAGAGAAGCCATATAAAAGATGTCATCATAGAATTATATGCCTAGAAAGTAAGCCAGATGTGTGGCAAGATATGGGAATAACCTAGATCTAATTTTCATGTAATATTATGGATTATAGTTATATGTTTTGATATCTTATTCCTACACTAGACTGTATATACCATGAGGGCAGAAACTGTGTCTTATCTAAACCTTGTCACCTTTACCACCCCTCCCAAGGGCCCCTATGGTTTGTGTGCTGTAGAGAGGGGCTTATTAATAAATGTCTGTGAAATGTGTCGTTGAGCCAAAATGACCATCATGACATTCAGGTCACAGTACTGGCCTTGAGCACTTCCTGGTAGGAAGGCTGTGTAGGAGCAGCCACGCGTCATTCCCAGACTGAGACTGCCCTAGGCCAAAAAGCCCAACCAAACAAAAGCCCAGTATGTCACCAGCCTGTGAATACAGATACAGAAAATTACTAGAACACTATGGCCCTGGCTCTAGTGTTTCTAATCAGATGATTTCATTTGATTGGGTGGAGGAAGAGAAACGGGACAGTTACAAAAGAAGAGCAGCATCCCAAAACCCAAGAGTGCACAAAGACCAATTGTCCTGAACTCTGGACGATGCAAAAATAAGCAAGTCTTGCTTTGCGAGATTTCTTAGGGGAAGGGCCTATGATTTTTCTTCTTCCAACTATTCTGTGAATAGCACTTTAATGCTGTTATAGGGAACATATTTTTAAATAGTGTCCACAAAATTGTTCTAAGCTGTTTAGCTTAGAGAATTTGGTAAACTAAGCACATTATTACGATCATAGTAAAATTTGAAATGAAGGCACAAGCCTCCTTTACCTACAACCAATTTCCAAAACTCTGAGAAGCTAAGCAAGAGGCAGAATTTTTACTTAGTTCTTTATTTCTGACAAATTTAAAAGGTAGAAGTATATATTGCTCCCTTGTCTACCATATCTCATTTTTTTTTTGAGAACAAGGTTTATATGAGCAAGCAAATAAATGTGACACAATCTAGCAAAATTTTAAGACAGTGATACTTTTGTAGAAAATCCCAAGGTGGGGAAAGGGCAGAAGTTGTCAAGATCTAACTCCTTTTGAGGGCTTACATATAAAATTCTTTCATTGAGCTGATCTTGCCCTAAGGTCTGCTTATCAAGTTTGTGGTTAGATACACTTGACTACTTGGGTGCTCAGAAGCCAGTGGCAATCAGGGACTCACTGACAAAGACACTCCTTTTTAAGAATTTCATGATTCCTGAGTGGCCTGTGTGGAGGAAGCTGACTCATTGATATAACTAGACCCAGATTTTAGTTAAGGGTTAGCCCTCAGGCATGGAAGCTCTAAGTTCCTCTATGCCAGTAAATGCAAGGTCAAGACAGACTGGAAAATCTATGGAAAAAATATTCCACTGGTTTCTTTTTTCTCCTTTTTCATGCCTCAGGTAAGACTGCAGTAATATTGTCTTTGCCACGTTTGAAAAGGACCAGTAAGGCAGAACTTACACCATAAGAAAAAAGCTTAGACCTATTCTTTCTCCTATCTCCAAAGAAGAAAGAGGAGAAAAAGAAGAGCCCCGTGCTGTAGTGTATGGCTCTAAATTCAAAGCAGAATGGCACCTTGGTTTACATTTTCTGTCAGTTCTGGGAAAGAAGTAATTTTCATCCTTGTGAAATATCCAACCCCCAAAGATGTCACGTAGCCTAGGAACAGTGTATCATTTCTAAGAAGACAGGGTTGTGGTCGGGCACTTCAGCTGTTAGGAATTTTCTGTACATAGAATTAAATCAACCAGGATAGAAAAGTAACTAAATGAATGCAATTTTTTTCTGCTCAAGGCATTCTGTGAGAATGCCTGTAGATGAGAAACAATAACAACAGTCTCAGGGCAGGCAGTCTTGACCTCTTACTTCGTTGTTTGTTTTTAATTATTGTTGGTTTAAAAAATGTATCATCACTTCTTCTCTTCCAAAATTAGAATATAATGAATAATTTTTGATCAGCCATAGTCTTCAATTACAGAACTCCTGTGTCCACTGGACTGGGCACATATTTGTTTAATGACAAGGGATGGTTTAAAAAGGTATTTTAAGATCAAGGAAGAGGATTTGATTTCACTTCCTATTGATTAAGAGGTCCCACTGAAAAGCTTAGCCTCACCTTTAGACACAAAGTAGAAAAAGATAGATGTGGAACAGATTAGTCCTAAGTTCACTATAAATAAAGTGAATTTCACTGAAGAAGAATCTTATTTTCCTGCTGTTTCTCATTACAAAATCAGAAATACAGAAGGTCAGAGGAATGGACCCCAGAGATCGTACCTAAACAATCATTACTTCCACAAGATCTCCAACAAGTGGTATTCCAGCCTTTGTTAAAAGATCTCCAGTGAGGAAGAATCTGCTAACTCCCAAGGCCTCCTTTACCTTCTGATAGGTCCATTGATGAAGGATTCCAAAAAAGAAGAAACATGTAGGAGAAAATGTTTTCACCATCAAGGACAGTAGGGTCATCATACTTGAACTCTAAAGTCATGGTCCCAGATGAGTTTAATAAGGGAGAACAAAGTCAGGAAAGGATGCAGGATTGGGCCAGGTACGTAGGGAAGGTCTGTAATAGAGGCGGTACAATTGTGAGGACATTGATGAGTCAGTTCACAAGATAGTTAAAGGAGAGAAAGATACCAAAGATGTGGAAAAAAATCTCAGATCTTGTTGGTAACCCAAAAAGTGATGGAGAGAACACTAACAACAACTGGCCTATATACCTAATTTCCCAACTATACAAAAATTTGATGAGAAACTGCGAATGTGTTAAAGGCATCTTCTATGAGAGCATTAGTATGGAACAATCAATCTGTAACTGATATTCTGCAACGGCTCACATTTTTGCTTTCACACAACTGACCAAAAGATATAAAACATACAAGATCCCACTGTGCTTATTATTTGCTAATTGTGAAAATGCTTGATTTGACAGAGCAAAATGCCACGTACCTTAAAGGCTCTCTTCCAGCAGCTCTCTTCATGCAGCGAAAGCATTAAAAATTCCTTGAAAAATATAGCAACAGAGTTTATGTCATTCAGCAGTCCTCTGACCATATACATCAGGTGAGAAGCATAAATCAGGCATTTATATGCTCACCACTGTAATGGAGAAGAGCCAGCACAGAGTCTAAGTTGAAAAGGGATTCCATATGGATGGTAAAGGCCTCAAATAGTTCTGATCATGGGTAACATCGCGCTAATTGCATCTAGCCCTGAAACATGCCAGTGTGCTCGAAGAGATCTGTAATCACAAAGGACTTTGGCCTGACCATCCTCATATCAAAGAACAAGTGGATGAAGAATGTCTATTGCCCAAATTTCAGCACACATTTGAATGGCTAACCTCTGTAAAGCTTGTCATCAGTATTTATATCTGAGACAGATGGTATAGATGGATAATGAGTTGGGGCCAAAATTGAGTAGGAAGAAAGTGGGCTCAATATCTTTAAGAAAATTTCAGAGCTCTTTTAAAGACCTCAAGTTCTCCCAGAAAAAAAGCAAAATTTTTTAATACCAATGTTTTACCAGTGTTGTTGTATGGCTACAAGAAATGAAAAAACATAATTTCTGAAGAACCAAAAATGAATATCACATAGAGAGGTTGGAGAGGGTAATGGTGGGTATGAGCAGGTTGCAATATATGATGCAACCTTTATCGTTTAATTTGTTTTTCAGTCGTGTCTGACTTTTTGTGACCTCATTTAGGGTTTTCTTGGCAAAGATACTGGAGTTGGTTTGCCATTTCCTTCACTGGCTCATCTTACAGATGAGGAAACTGAGGCAAATATAGTTAAGTGAGTTGCTCAGTGTCACACAGCTAGTAAATATCTGAGCCGAATTTGAACCTAGGTCTTCCTGACTCTATACCCAGCACACTATCCACTACACCACATTTCTGCTAATGTTTCATTAGAAGAAATATACAAATCAGTGAATAGGCGAGAGACAAAATCTTGCCTCTTGATGCAACTTCTGTCCCTTACTCCTCTTTCTGCTTTCTGGGGTATGAAACAGAATAAATCAAATCTTTCTTCCACATAGCAGCTTCAGATAAGACACCTATCATATCTGTCTTCCTCATGTCCCCTAAAATTTGTTTCTTTAGGTTTGACATCCTTTGCTTTTTCAGATGATGCTCATATGCCATGATCTTAAGGCCTTTTACCATCCTGGATGCCCCACCTCTTGGCAATCTGCCGCCTATCACTTTATCACTTACCACATTTGGTATTCTTTACTAGAATACAGTGACCAGAACTGAATGTAATACAACCCTCTGGAAGTGGTCTGAGCAGAGCGTAGTATGACAGAACTTTTGCCTTCTTATTGCTAGATAATACACTTCATTTAATGAAACCTAAGATTGTACTAGCTTTTCTGGTGCCCATGCCACATAACTGACTTAAACCCACTTTGTTAACTACTACACCCATCAGCCAAGTATATACCGTGATCTTGTACATATGACCTTGACATCTGAGCCTAGCTGCAGCTAGGTGGCGCAGTGGATAGAACACTGGGCCTGGTGTCAGGAAGACCTGAGTTCAAATCCAGCCTCAGACACTTACTAGTTGTATGACCCTGGGTAAGTCACCTAACCCTGTTTGCCTCAGTTTCCTCATCTGTAAAATGTGCTGGAGAAGTGCTATCGTAATTAGGGTGGGACTGGTTTTTTTTAGTGTTTTCTCTTCTGGAATGCTGAGGTAATCAAGTACCTTTGATGAGTTTTGCTTTTCAAATGCAATGGCAAAGTGGTCATTTGTTGTCTTTGTTTTGCAGTGCTTCTCAGCACTAAGGAATCTTTGATTGAATGAGGAATCTTTGATGACTTGCATATGTCAGGGGAAGGCCCAGTCACATGGGTTCGAGTTGCATGATTGTGACTCCCTTTGACCCTGAAGAAATGTAGAAAAACTCAGAGGTTAGCATTTTGCCTTTGGGGGCACACTCATTGAAAGAGTGTTGGTGAAGAGACTCTGGGTAGCTGTTGAAGCTGCAGCCTCCCCTCCTTCCCCCTCCCCTGCTTTGAAAAACCCAGATGTTGGTGCTTTTCTGCTAATTAGGTATTAAGATGTTAGACAGACAGCTAGAAGCCTGTCTGCTGGTTTTTGTTATTTGCTCTGTTTATATAATTTCTGCTTGTAATTTCTGTTTGTATTTGCTCTGAAGTTCAGGGTGCTGACTTTTCCCCCTGAGCTAAGTGAATGGTATATGTATGTTTAATTAAAGTAAGATTGTTAGCCCCTTAAAGTTACTTTCCTTAGAAAAGCAGATCAAAGAACCTGTGCTAGCAACCCTCCCGTGTGCTGCCGTTATTGACCTTACACCTCCACAGCAGCTGCTAGCAACATTGTTGTTACCAGAAGGAAATGTCAAACCACTCCCATGTCTTTGCCAAGAAAACCCAAAATGAGGTCACAAAGAGTCGGACACAACTGAAACCAACTAAACAACAACAGAATCGATTAAATTTAATTTTGCAGAAGTAACGTGGCATAGGGACTAGAGAGCTACTCTCAAGGCCAGAAAGAACTGATTTCAGGTTCTGTTTCTGGCACATAATCAACCTATGACCCAGGGCAAATCTCTCAGCCTCTTAGTGTTTGAGAAGACTCTCTAAGACTCTTCAGTTACAGAAAAGGTGCTGACCTGCTTTGCTGAAGTCCTTCCTGGGAGCTCCTTATACCAATGAAATCACAGATGCAGTCTCTATCCTTCTATCTAGATAAAATCTTATTAGATACAAAGCCCTAGCCTGTCCCAGGCTTTGGGGATCTTGACTCTGGCACCCAATGCCAAAAGTTTGTGTCATTTGAAGATATGATAAATATGGCTTCTGTGCCTTTATCCAAGTCATTGTCATAGACCCCTAGGACACACCTCTAAAGATTCCTTCCAAGTTTATTTATTAATGATATTTCATTGGGTCTGGACTTCAAACAGTTTCAAATCCATCTAACAAGACTTGTCAGCTCACATCTTTCCACCTTATTCATAGCAACAATATAAGAGATTTTACTGAATACTCAGATAAAATCTGGGTAAGCTATTTGCTATTTACTCTATTAGCCAAGTAACCCTGTCACAAGCTAAAGTAAGGTTCATCTACTATGACCCTGTGTTTGATTTAACCATTCGTCCTCTTCCTTTTCTTCGTGTTCACTAACCATCCCTTTAAAAACATGTTTTCTAATTTTTGCCAGGAATTGAAGTCAGGCTCATTGGCCTACAACTTGCAAACCCCAGTCTCTTTCCTTTTTTGAAAATCAAGACATTTGCACTTCTTCAGTCCTTGTGACTTTTCCAGGTTCTCCATTGTTTTCCAAGTTTACTGACAGTAACTTAATAATCACATCTACCAGTCCTTCCAGCACCTTAGGGTGAGTCAACCTGATGCTCTTCATCGAGGGCAAGCAAGTGTTTTCTTAAATAGGTGATAGGAGCTAATACATGATGTAAGATAACCTGAAAAATCCATAAGCTTGAAGCTCTGGCTATGTAAAATGAACTGAGCCTCCATCTTATGTAAATTTGAAACGAGTCCAAAATTGTAAATATAAAGCTTAATTAAAATGATGGATCCTATGATACTATATTTCATGAAAAATTATTCTGGTATAAGTGAAAGATTAAAATAGTTCAATATATTTCAGAATAAAAGTTACTAAATTGTTCATGCCTTTATCTCCTACATCTAGCAGGGTGCCTAATACTGTGCATAATAAATGCTTGTTGAAAGAAGGAGGTAAATGAGCATTTATTAAGTGCTTACTATGTGCCAGGCCCTGTTCTAACTGCTGGAGATGCAATGTCCCTGACTTCAAGGAGCTTGCATATTAATGAGGGAAGACAGAACAGAGTAGGAGGGGGACGGAGTTCATTGTCGAATGAACAAATGAGCGAATGTTTCTTTCTGGTACATTAGTAGCCCCAAGCTCCGAGTTCTTGGCATCACCCAGGATCTCATAATACTTGTTATTTTGAAGGGAGAGTAGGGAGTTGTCCAAGAACTCATGTTCCGTGAATACGGTCTGCCTTCTTAGGAGCAAATGCTAAACCTGTAAAGCAAGAACTACCCTCCTTAAAAACACCCCAGCCCAGCATTTAAGACCCTCTGCACTCTGGCTGAGACCACATTTCTCTTCATGGTCTATATGAACTCCCTGAACTCCATATGCCATCTGTCTGCCTTTGCACATAGGCATCCACTCTCCTGTATGCCAGAAATATATTCCCTTTCTTGTCTACCTTTAGAATCCTCCTCTATAAAGGCTCAGCTCAGTTGTGCTCTGGACTGAGAAGCTGGTCCTGATCCCTGCAGCTTGCCAGTGCCCTCTCATGCCCCAAATGTTCCTGGGGGCAACTAGGGGGAGCACTAGGCCTGGAGTCAAGAAAACTTGAGATCAAATCCCATCTCAGACACTTGCTAGCTGTGTGGCCCTGGTCAAGTCACTTCAGCTTTGTTTGTCTCAGCTTCTCCAAATGTAAAAGGAGAGATGATAACAGCACCTACCTTACAGGGTGGTTGTGAGGACCAAATATGATATTTGCAAAACATTTAGCACAGTGCCTGACCTATAGTAGGTGCCTTATAAATGCTTACTCCTATCCTAAAGCACTTTAGCTAGATTTCACCTTTGATTCTGTCATATCCCTCATTGTATTATGTTTCTGAGTACCTGTTAAATCCTACCCCCTCCCCCAAACTCCAGGAGGGTGGCAATTGTGTAATTTTTTTTTTAATTTTGGAATTTTTAGTACCTAGTCCCATGTCTTACACATAGCTGCCCCACATACATACATACAAATATACATACAGTAAGAAGCTAGTCTATTCATGGTTGAGTTGTTTGTTCTTACCCATCAGTATTCTAATGGCAGCCTGAAAATGTACGTGGTATTTACTAAGCCAGTTCTTGCTACAGCTAGGTGGTGTAGTGGTTAGAGCATAGGGCCTTGAGGTAGGAAGACCTGAGTTCAGATCTGGCCTCAGACACTTGGTATCAGTGTGACTCTGGGCAAGTCATTTAACCTCATTTAGCCTCATATGTAGTAAAGTGGAGATAATGATAGCATTTATTGCCCAGGGTTTTTGTGAGGATACGATGACGTAATAATTGTAAAGCACCTGGCACAGTGCCTGCCACATAGGAGTACTATATACATGTTAACTAAGATGATGATGATGATGATGATGCCTTTGTATGGGGACTTGTCCTCTCCAGTGCTTCGTAAAGGGTTCAGCCAGTGACTACGTTAGGCTGTGATTGAAATCCGACATCATCTAAGGAGAGAAAACTGCATAGATGAGGTCTGAGTCAAAGTGAATAGTTCTCTCCCTGTCAATAGCTTTTGGTGATGTGTTTACTTTAGAGCTGACTAAGTTTAGAAGAACATTGAGCCATCTAATTATGATGAAGAGGGAGCACCCTAGAATGCATTTCTGTGAAAGTTTTCTTCAAATGCGTTTAGGTGCCAGAGTGCTACATTTATTTCTAAACGACAGATCAGCTAAGAGCCTTTGGCATAACAGAAAACAAATCTACTCCCTTTCGTATGATGACTCTTCAAATATGTAAAGAAACTTATTCTGAATTTCTTGTCTTAAGTCTTCTTCAACTACAGCTGTTTTGAGTCATTTTCAGTCGTGTCTGACTCTTCATGACTCCATTTGGGGTTTTCTTGGCAAAGATACTGGCATGGTTTGCCATTTCCTTCTCCTGTTCATTTTACAGATGAGGAAACTGAGTTAAGTGACTTGCCCAGGGTCACATAGCTACTAAATGTCGAGGTCACATTTGAACTTGGGTCTTCCTGATCCCAGGCCCAATGTTCTATCTGCTGCATCACGTACCTTCCCTTCTTAAAAATATAGTGCCCATAGCTGACTCAGTCAGTACTCTACGGTGTGAACTTACTAGTATGGGGTAAAGTGGGGCTTTTATCTCCTTTGTTCCATACTCCAGAGATTTTACTAACGTTATTGTAATCTGGAATTACATTAATTTTTTTTTAGCAGTTTTGTCATAGTATTTGCTCATATTCAGTTTATGATCAACTAAAGTCCCAGGTCCTTTTTCATATAGACTGTTATCAAGTCAGATCTCTTCAATGCTGAACTAATACATTTGATTTATTAAGAAAGTAAATTCAGCACATTATATTTAGTTACTCTTCTGCAATCCTATTTTGTTGTTTTCACCCCATCATTCCACTCCACCGATATCTTTATTGAATCTTTAAAACGATGCTATTAGTTATTCCTCCCGGCTTAATGTCATGTGCAAACTTGATCAGTGTTTTCTATGGCTTTGTTTAAGACGGGCCTCCATGACATTGTGAGAAGGATCAGTGAACTTAGAATCCAAAGAGCCAGATACGAGGCCCCTCTGTAACTGTGGACAGGTGGCTGACCCTCATGGTAAGCTTCAGTTTCTCCATCAGTGAAGTGGGAAAACAACAGCTGATAGTGATATGGCATTTCCCATGCATTAGGACATTTTGGTCCTCAGAAGAGAACCATGAGATAGGCAATATGGCCCTTCCTGTTTTATAGATGCAAGAAACGACTGAGGGTGATTTTCTGAGGCTCTGGAGCTAATGAGTGTCGGAGCCGGGATTCAAGCTTACCTTTCTCAGGACTCCAAGTCCGGCACCTCTTTTCACGATCACGTATTGTCTCAAATGACTAACAGTACTTTTACTACCTACCACATGGAGTCGTTGGGAGGGCAGTAATTTGCAAAGCATAAAACACTATGTGGATAATAATAGCATAAGCTAATGTTTAAGTGCTTGATCAAATGAACAGGAATGATCAAGTAAAGGTCCCTGTAGCATAGCACTAAAGACCTCCCTCGAAAGTGATATGGATCTGCAATTGATAGGTGTCGTATATAATAGTTATAAGAACAATAACAATTATTATCGTATAACAGTTTAAAGTTTACAAAGTGCTTTATAAATATTATCTCATTTTATCCTTACAACAACCCTAGAAAGGTGGGTACTATTTTACAGATGAGGAAACTGAGGCAGGCAACAATTAAGTGGCTTGCTCAGGGTCACACAGCTAGTAAGTGTCTGAGGCAGGATTTGAACTCAGATCTTCCTGACTGAAGTTCTGCCTATGCTATCTTCTACCGAGCTTACCTGTTGACTGAATTCAGGCCATATTTATCCATCTTATCCATAAAGTAGCATGATGTAGTAGATAGCCAGCCTGAGAGTCAAAAAGACCACTGCCTCTTGCCTTGGGCACATACTGGCTATGTGACCTTGATCGAGTCATTTTAACTCTCAATATGCCAGGAAACCCTCTGAGACTACAAGCTGAAGAGAGGATGTGACTGTATTTGTAGAGGAAGTAAACAAATTCCCTCTACTAATGAAACAACAGATTCCATCCAAAAGGGGAAAAAGAAATGTGAAAAGCATAGAATCAGAGGCTTTGACAAATGCCTCCCTAAAATTAAAATATGCCGAATCTATCAAGCATCCCTGATTTACTTGGCGTATCACCTTATAAAAAGTTAATTAGGTTGCTTTGGCATGATTTGGTATTAGTGACCCTATATGGGTGCCTCTTGATTACCATTTTCTTTTCTAAGTGTTAATAAACCATCTCTTTAGTAATCCATTCACAATTCTGTGAAGGACCACCATTAAGTTTGCCACAGTTTAAGTTTCTGAACTCCACATTTGGAAAATTGGAATATTTGCCTGTTGAAGCTTATGGCCTCATTGCACATTTGTAGTTATTTGCCTAACCCTGCCTCAAGCTATGGGTATTCATTTTATGTGTGAGCCTGAGCAAGTTTAGACATTGCAGGTGTCAATCTTCTACCTAAGAGTGGCTCTTCATGTCACGATATTGGTATTCAGGAGCACCAGGTAACCCCCCTCTTCCCCTATCTCCATCTGAATCATCACCTTCTGAACTGTAATCAGCTACTTATTATCACCTGGACAGCTAGATTGTTTGATAAATGGAGCTCTGGGCTTAGAGTCAGGAAGATTTGAGTTCAAATCTGTCCTCAAACACAGCTATGTGACCTTGGGCAAGTCACTTCTGCCTCAGTTTCCTTAATTATAAAATGGGATAATAAAAGCACCCACTTTCCCAAGTTGTGGGGATCAAATGAGATATTTGTAAACACTTGGTACAGTGCCTGGCACATAATAGGTGTCTAATAAACGTTTGTTTCCTTCCTTCCTCCCTTATCACGCTCATACATTCTCTATGCAACTGGAAAGCAGATTCTTGCCTGCCTCCAGCCTGACACCCTGGTCTCTGCTTTCCTCTTATTCATTAGGAAATTGGAATACTTCCTCAATAGGCTTAATACTTCCTCAGTAGGTGGTCACAATGCATTATCTTGGGAAAGCCCTGACCACTCCCTGGAGCCATTTTATAGGCTAGTAAGTTGCCCATTTTCTCAACTATTTTGTTCGAGATGACTTTGCATTGACTTTGTGTATTCCCAATACCTGAAAATGTCTAAGCAAAATTCCGTCACCTCACTATCTTGACAACAAAGTCATCATGTTATCTATTGTTCCTAACAAAGCTTTTCTGGACTAAGGCCATAGCTCTTTAGGCCTATTTTTCAGCCAAGAGGCATATTGTTTGTGAGTTGGGTTTTTTTATGTGTATATGAAACTCCAGAGCACCATTAAATGCGTAAATGTGGCTCTTACCCAAACATCAGTAGGTATGCTTTTGGCATCATTCCTTGTAACAATGCATGCATGCACTAGAAATGCTATGTGTTAACTCTGCTGATCTTTCCGTTAAAGCCTTAGGGTCCCAAGCATATTTAGGAGCATAGAGTTGAAACACTCAGGTTTATGAATCTCCCTAAAGGTGTTAAGGTATGGTTCCTGATTCCTGCCAAAGTCAACACCACCTTGAGTAGTTTGTTTTCCAAGACTCCATCTTGGTCAGAGGGAATCCTGGCAGGGAAGCCATATAAAGAGAAATACTTCCCTACAGAGGTACTCTGGTTCCCGGTGGGTATACCTGGGAAATGATCTGTCACCACTACAGTGTTGCTAGGATTTTTCCTAACTTGCTTTGAGGATTAAAGTCTTTATATATAAACTTCAAAGACTTCCCAGTATCTATGCTTTCCAAATATTAAGTAGGAGCTGCTCCTATTTGCCTTTGGACATAATTAAGCATAAGTCTCACATTTCTTAAAAATCACTATGTTGGGTCAATAAAATCTTTTTCTTACCAGCTTGAGTATCTTGCCTTGACCTGACTGTCCAAAGACATTGTGTAGGCCAGTCATAGCAATAAGACAAAATACCTTATAGGTAGCACCAGCTGTTTTCTGGTACCATTTGGCATTAACTATAGCCCAACACATAGCTCCAGTCTTTGCAACTATTTGTAGGACAGAGGTGTCAAACATGGCCACAACATTCCCAGGTACTCCCCTTAGAACCAGATTAAAATGTAATTGGGAAATATTTAATGAAATAAATAAAAATACAGTAGAACATAGGTAATATGAATATGTGTTTTTCTAAGTCAATATGTGACCCACAGAGATTTATAGGTCAGTGGTGCCATTTCCATTTGAGTTTGATACCACTGCTCTAGGGCAATGGTCTCTAAACTTTTATTTTGATTGTGCATCCTATTAATAAAAACTTCAGCATGTGTTTGCTCAACCTTCTATTATTGTACAGTGAGTCAGTCATGGAAATGAAAACCTGGAGGCATCATGAAATGTTTGGCCATTAAAGAAAGAACCAATTATGTACCACCTTGACTCTTGATGATGTTTGTCAGTCCTTTCATTTTGCCCTCATGGCTACTTCATCTTATTTCACACAAATATGTGTGCCAGAACTTCTCTTCTCCACTCTTGTCCCCAGTGGTCCTACTGCTGTCTACACTGATAGCCGATGACTTGTCTAGCGTTACTCACAGTATGGAGGCCGTGGGGCAAGAACTTTCTCAACTGGTCTCACTTCAAACCTCTCAGCACCATCACCTTCTCTCTACATCTTCCATCTGTTCCTAGGTGAAGAGGGTACCCTGCCTAATCACTAGTCCTCTCCGTGTCCCCAATCCTATTTCCTCCTACCAACTTCTTCCGAGGTCTTTAAGTAGTCAGCTGTTTTCTTTCATACAGGTTTAATCTCTGCCTTTCCACTGACTCCTTCTCATTTACCTATAAATATGCTCAGATATCTCCAGTACTTTTTCAAATTTTTATTGATTTTATTTTTAATTTATGAAATAAAACAAGCATTTCCATAACATAGTAGAATGTTTTAAAAAGATGATTATACGTGAAACTGCAATCCTATTATGTACAACTTGCTATTCCTTTTAAATATATAATAAAGTCATCATGTAAATTTCTTTTTTCCTCTCCCCCCACCTGAGAGATGACTACCATTAGACACAAGTGTGTGTGTGTGTGTGTGTGTGTGTGTGTATGTATAAAATCACTCTACACATACTTCTATTTATCAATTCTTTTCTCTGGATGCAGATAGCATCTTCCTTCATATGTCCTTTGTACTTAATTTGGGTATTTATAATAGTTAAAATGACTTATTTGAGCAAAGTTGTTCTTAAAACAATATTGCCGTTACTGTATACAATCTAGTACTTTTAAAAAATCCCCTCCCTTGACACTTTCATCCTATTTTCTTCCTTTCCACTACTAAGCTTCTTAAACTGTCTATACCTAATGCCCTACCTTCTCACTACCTGCTCTTTCCTCTACCACTTGGAATCTGGCTCCTGCCGGCACCAATTTATTGCAGTTGTTCTCTCAGAGGTCACTAATTCTAGGTCCTTATCTTCTGTGACCTCTAAAGGTCTCCAGCGGAAATACTGGGAATGTTGACTTTCTAACATTATCTCCAATTTCTCCTTTATATATTTTGTTTGTACATTGCTGTTTTTATATTATCTCTCCCAGGAGACTTAACAGTGGGGGGAGGGAGAGGACTAGTTTTTGTCTTCTTTGCTTTTCCTCTGGCTAGCACCATGCCTGACACAGATTAGGTGCTTCATAAATGCTAATTGACTTAACTTGACCCCTGTTTTCAGAAGGATCTGACTCAGGCCAGTCTCCTGATAGTTTGGGTTTGACACAAAATGAGACACTTATAGGTCATTAACAATGAACAAAGAAAAAAGAGAGATTTGTTTAGCCAGAATAGAAGGATATTCTGGATAACAAGGATAGGCACAGAGGACACCTCCCTGCTGACTTGGCTGAACTGAATCTTGCTGGAGTTACCCTTTGTACTCCAGTAGCCAAGCACCTGAGCTTTCTTTCTCTAGCTCCTTGTGGCTACTTTGGCTTCCTAGTCACCATTTAAATGATGTTAGAGCTGTTACTGGTCAACCCTGACCTCTGAATTCAGAAAGCCTGATATAAGCAGTACTAAAGGAGGAAGAGAAAAACTAAAACAGAAACAACAAAAAACCCAAAATGATACAATGTAACAGCTCCCTGAAGAAGTGTCCAAATCTAGGAGAGTCCCAGAAAATCCTAAGTCCCCGGTCTAAATGATCAAGAACATGTGGTCGGCGATGCCCAGTCTCTGCAGTTCAGAATGAGTCTCTCAATGTATCTAGGAGAGTCCCCAGAAAATCCCAAGTCCCCGGTCTAAATGATCAAGAACATGTCATTGGCAATGCCCAGTGTCTGCAGTTCAGAATGAGTCTCTCGATGTAAAAGGATAACCAAAAGCAGGAGGAACACCAGGAACCTCCAGGCTGCAGCAAAGATAATCACATTTCTTGTAGGTCAGGTAGAAGTACCCTCTACCACCTTCCACTTACTGTTTACCGTTCCACTGGCCAGGACCTCCCTATCTCTGGGAGCCCCACGGTGGGAAGAGGGGAAGGAAATACAAAATCTTTGCCCCATGAGAGGCCTCTGAGGGACTGCCCTCCTTCTGTGGGAACTAGGTAGACAAGTTTACCTCCCCTTGTGGCCAGAAAGCAAGGTCCCTCCCAAAAGTGTTGCCCCTTGATCCTCTAGGTCCTCCATACAGAGGAATTGTACAGTAATCACCAGGGATTGTATTGGCAGCAATATGGATGGGATGATCAGCTTTGCATTACAGTAATCAGTAGGCTATAGTGGGCCTACTGCAATTTGTTACTGCAATTACTGGTACCCATTCTTCTCGCTCTTAGCTACTACTGCTGCTAAGAACTAATCCACTGTCCACTACCCCAGGGCCCATGTCTCTACCTACTGCCCTCTGCTGGCTGATACTACTAGCATCCACTGTCTGCTGCTGTCCACTGCCCCTGGGGCCTGTTTCTTCTCACTGCCCCCTGGCCAGCTCTGCTTGATCTCATGTCTCTGCCCACTCCCCTGGTGGTGCCTGGATTTTTTTCCCCACTGCTCCTGGTCATTGACAATGGGGCCTGTGTCTCTGCTTGCTTTCTTTTCTGCCAGAGTCAACCGCTATCATCTGTGCCAAGGCAGAACTACCCATAGAAGAGCCTGCGACCTTCTGCCGCATACTGAGATAGAGCGTTGCCTGAGTCTGAGCCTGAGCCCTGTTGTGCTAGAAGCCCCAGACAGAGAATTATGGTTCATAATAAATAGTTGAGGAGTAAGAGTGGAGGCTCTCCTCCCATACAGCACCTTGGCTAATTAAATGGGGGTATTATTGGCACATTGGTCCATATCTCTAATTCCAAAAATGTCTGTGAACTCCTGGGGAAACTTTATCATTGTCCTTTTGAGTACCTCCCCTAATGACTTGCACCAAAGAATCATAAGAAAATCCAAGGGGCAGAATTCCAATTGGACTCTGAAAGGCCAAATCAAAAGCAAACAAACAAAACTCATAGTCTCTTCAGCATAGTTGTTAGATGATCTAAAATTCCAGGGATCTGCCTTTGTTTCCATTGTTCACTGCTGGGGTCCCTCAAGCTATCTCACAGTTACCGGCTGTGTGCATATACAATTATAGGACTAAGGATTGCTGATTCAGCTGTATTGTCATGTCCAAAAAGCCATGAAAAAAGCAATTTATACAAATATGTCTCCCTTAAACCTGGCAAGGCCCTTCTTTTAGTAGGCTCCCCAAAGGCAATAGGGTTTTTGATGACCAGTAATAATACAAAGGTGTTCATGGATGTCCCAGGAAAGATTGAGTATAACCAATTCTTCTAAATTGGTCCTTTTCTAATAGGAGAAAAAAATCTTTCTCCATCCTCAAACTTTCAATTTCTTCAGGCTGCTTTAAAGGCAAAATGAGTTTTGAAGAGATTCCTTAACAGAACTTTGAGGAAGCTTAAATTACCAGGCCAGAAGGGCCAACAAAGCTAAAGGCCTAAAACACAACTGTCCTCAAGGAAGCACATAGTACAATCCAGGTATTGTATTAATCACTGGAGTGTACAAAGAAAGCTAAAAGTCCATTCTCTCAAGGAGCTTGCAGTTTAGGGAGGAGAAGGAGGAGATAATACACAAATAACTATGTGGAAACAAGCTATATACAGTATAAATGGCAAACAGTCAACAGAGGGAATTAAGGGGGATAGGGAAAAGCTTTCTGTAGAAGGTGGCATTAAAGGCCCTTCTTAACCTTGTTCCTCACCACCCCTCTCTACTCTTCATACATCTTACTCCCCACCACCATCCACATACTCTGCAGTCCAATGAAACTGGCCCCCTTTCTGTACTTCCCACAAGGAATTCCATCTCCCAACTCTGAGCATTTTCTCCATGCCCAGAATATTTGCCTGCTTCCCTTCTGCCTCCAGGCTTCATTGATTTCCTTTCAATCCCAGCTAATATCCCACCTTCTACAGAAAGTTTTTCCCTATCCCCCTTAATTCTAGTTCCTTCGTTCATTCTGTGCTTAATAAATGTTTGATTGACTGAATGGCACAGTTTGCTCTCTAATCTCTTAGAAGTGTGGGGGTTGGGGGAGTCCAAACAGGGATGTTGGGAAGAGGAGGGATTTTCGGGATGGAAAGATAATGAATCCTCTTTTGGGCATGTTGAGTTTGAGATGTCTGTGGGGCATCCAATCCGAGATGTACAAAATGCATTGGATGGTATGGGAATCTGGGGATATATATATATACATGAAATAGATTGATAGATCTGGGAATTCTCTGTGTAGAGATGATAATTAAACCCATGGGAATTAATAAGATCATTAAGTTCCATCTCTGTATGTCACAAATCACATCCTTTCTCTGTGTATCACCATAACTTTGGACTCACCTGGCCTACAGGTTAGAGAATCTGCCTTGAAATCTGCAGAGATTTCTCTGGCCTATAGTTCACATTAAACTCATATTTGGTTAATAACTTTATCAACTCTGATAGCCAGTGTCCAACACAGTGTCAGTCAATGAATTGTTGTCAGTCAACAGTTGGTGGTGGGCTCCATATATATACTCTTAGAACTTTTCTCAGTGGCTATCTACTTTAAAGCCCAAAATTCCAATTTAGGTTTGGAATAAAGTCTCATTATCAAGCAAAGCTCTACTGACAAAAGTAATGGGTTTCTGATCACTATTGCTCCATTGGTATAAGACTACTCTCAGGCCTTCCAGGTTTCCATCACTATGGAACAGAAAAGGTTTTACTGGCTCTTTGTAAGCCAGTACTTTTGTAATGGGCAACTGACCAAGTCCTTAAAAGTTCATTTACACTTTTCATCCCAACCATCTCCAAATAGTACAAATGGGGTCAGTCCAGATTGTCCTTTCCCAACTGTGTACCCATAAATCAGATCACTGAATAGCTCAGAGATGATAACATAAGTCTTCACAAATTTTCCATAATAGCCACCAAATCCTACGAAAGTATTTAGTTAATAGATATTCTTTGGATATGGCCAGCTGGCAAACACTTCTATATCTTCTCCATTTGTACTCACTCCCTGATGAGGCACTATGTGACCCACATACTTGGAGACTCAGCAGACCTGGAGCTTGTTAATTGACAAAGCTTCCAATGAGCTTCTCCTAACCAGTCTAACATTTTCATTAATCTTTTCTCATGTTGTTCCAACATCTTTCCAAAGAAAATGAGGTCATCTGCATACACCAACACTTCCAAGTAGTTCATATCTCCAATCACTTTCTCTGTAATTCTTTGAAAAATGGCACATGCCCCCAAGGTTACTTGGAATAGTGTGTAGTGTTAGAATCCTGCTGGGCATATGAAGGTTGTCTTCTTCTGCCAAAAGTGGATGATAGTAGCCACTGCAAATGAGAACCACTGACTAACTCATAAATAGTTCAAGGCTTCTTAATTTCATGGCAGAGTGTCCTAATGACCTTAGTTCTCTTATTCAAAGTCTGTACCACACACATCCAAATATCAGATTTTTTTCTCTGCCACAGTCATGAGAAGTGCACAGGGAATGTGTGCTTTTGACGATACTGCTGTCAAACTTCCTTCAAGAGGATTCTGGAGACCTGAGGTTTAATTCACCTCAGATACTCACTAGCTGGGTGGCCTTGGACAAGTCACTTAAACTATCTAAAAAATAGGGATAAGAATGATAGCACCTACTCTGGAATTGTAGCACTCTGATTTCAAATCACACACCAGATCACGTTAGTTCATCAGACTCCTCTATTTCTCTGCTTCAGTCACCTCTTACATCTGCAGTGTCTCTGTAGCATATCCTGTCCAGGACTTAGAGAGTTCTTCACCAGATGGATTCGATAACTCTTCTGAGAAGGATTGGAACTTGCCACAGTAAAACCCTTGCTCTGGTTGTGTTGAGTTTGCTCTCTAACTCCAGATGTCAACTGTCATACATATGTTTCACAAAGTCTTTTGGCATTCTCTCCTTTTGCAAGAGAATCTTGTTTCACTTCTAGATCTCCTTTGGTGAGAGGCGCTGGTGACTGGTTTCTAGGTTTTCTTATCATCTCTTATCTCTTTAGGGAAGGTAGGAGCTGGTACCTATTCTGTGCTTTGAGTGAGGCTAAGGATTCAATGAAGTGGAAAGAGAAGGAAAGAGCTAAGGCAGAGTCAGCTTGACTGGAAAGAATAGGTGAAAGGAAGCAATACCCCTTTGTCCATACCCTCTTGATTATTCCAGCTAGAAGTGATCCAGATTTCCCAAATGAATTTCTATAGAAAACTCACCTTATTTTGAGTCTTTTATATACATGTCTTACATCTCACACTATACTATATAAACTCCTTAAGAGTTGGTACTATGTTATCTATATCTATGTATGTATATCTTCTTGTCTACTTAAGTACCTGAGGGTACTTATTATGTGCCTTGCACATAATAAGGATTTAGTAAACATTTGTTCAATGAATTGATGAATTATTTTAATGAGAGAAAGAAAACATCTAGACAAAAATATCTTAGACAGAGTTAGATGACATATCCATCATCTGTTTATTTTCCTTCTTTCCATAAGGAATAGTGAGAAGGAAGAAACTCCTGTCCATTGACTTTTTTTGTAGAGAGCCAAGCATAATGCCTTACAGATAAGTACTTAATACTTCCTATAAAGTAATGAAGGCAAGTAATAATTTTTGTAGGAGCTTTCTAAGAAATGATAGGATAAAAGTTTTATTAAATTAAAACAGCATTCTAGATATACCAAATTGGATGGATAATATTCCAAATATTGGAAGACTTAGATACATAGAAAACATGACTAGAAAAACTCTAGGGAAACAAGTTATTACCCACTCAATATTCTTGCTCATGAAAATCTATCCATTAAGTTATAAAAATAAGTTCTACTATGAAAACCATCTTTTGAAAATTCATCATTATATTTGCAAAACATCACTAAGGTTTTAAATATTTAACATTTCTATAAACTCAAACATTTATGATAGCAAAATAAGTTATTTTATGCAATAGAAAAATCATGTATACTACAGAAGTCCTTATTTCACTAATGAAAAATCCAAGAAATGAGCACTTAATCTCTGAAGCAAGCTATGGCATAGTAGAAAGAGCAATGGCCTTGGATTTGAGGTCTGGGTCCAGACCTTGGACCGTGAGTTTAAGTCCTGATTTTTGACATTCGTGATCTATGTGTCATTGGGCAAAGTCACGTGACCTTCCTAAGCCTCATCTTTTAAAAATACCCGTAATGATACTTAGGGAAGCTAGGTGGTGAATTGCAAAGAGCTCTGGGTCTGGAGTCAGGAAGGCTTATCTTCCTGCGTTCAAATCTGTCCCCATTCAATAAAGGACCCCATCTTAGCATAAATGATGCTGTTTTAGGTGTTACTGTTAGAGAGTTCAACAAAGCACAAAATAATAAGTCTAATCAAAGTTCATATTCATGTTATTGCTGTTTAGGAGTTCATGCATCTTGCGAAAGTGGCTAAAATGAGATCATTCTGAATTAAGTTTTCTTTATTCAAATTCACATTAACCACAGCATAGTGAACTTTTTCACAAAGGTTTCTCTGGATTTTTTTGGTTTTTTTTGTTTGTTTTTACTTGGTTTTTTTTTCATTTTACTTGTTTGTTTCATTTTATTGCTTGTAGTAACACTCCAGTAGATTTTCAAAGCTGGGAGATAGATCCGTATTTTAGCTTGCTGGCTTAGGCGAGTGACATAAATAACCCATGGTCACCAAAAATTAACTATCATCAGAATGGCTCTTGGTGTTAAATGATATTTAGAGGCCCTCAACTGACCTTTCTGGCTCATAGGAGAATGCAAAGCTTGCATGAATGAGTTTAGAATAGGACTCTCAGAGATAAATCATGGCAACAACCATGCTTGGGTGGCTATATTCATCACATAGATTGCTTCAGAGTTTCACCCTGAAAGCAGGGGAGCTTTGCTGCAGATTAGAAGAGCTCTTCAGATGAATTGAGTGGATGGAGCATATGGAAGGATCTGTCTCCACCTTCTTCTCTAATATATAGTTACCAACATGGCTGATCTTCTGTGAGTCAGAGAGTTCCATAGGCTTGAGGCACTATTCCTTAAGTGTATTGTATAATGTATTTATATGTGTGTATAGAAACTGAACACACATATACACACTATAAATATAGGAATGGTTTGTGAACCATTTTGAAACTGATTTTGAATCTCTGTCACACTATTGAAACTTCTGTTCCCAAGGTCAAAGTGACTTTTTAATCGAGTCCATTGACATTTTCTTCAGTCCTCAAAACTCACATTTTAAGTGCTTTAAGCACCTACCTTACAACAACCCCATGAAGTAGTTAAAAGATATATAATTAATCTCTATTTGAGGTATATGTATATAGAATTATATATGTGTGTTTGTATATATGTGTATGTGTATATGTATGTGTGT
Organism: Phalanger gymnotis; assembly: GCA_028646595.1. NCBI lineage: Eukaryota > Metazoa > Chordata > Mammalia > Diprotodontia > Phalangeridae > Phalanger > Phalanger gymnotis. The sequence goes on from CM053622.1 coordinate 372,024,739, forward strand.
GTTGTGTGTGTGTGTGTGTAATTATTTCCAATCTGATGTCTTCAGGAGTTACAACTGGCCATTGGTCAGACAATAAATGAAGCAATATTCTTTTGACTCCAAATCCAATATTCTTTCTCTATTCCATCCTGCCCCGTTCATCTTACATTTCTGTAGCATAACACTCGATGCCATTGGCCATCCCCTCCTTTCTGATAGTCTGTCCTTAGCCTTCTTGACACGCATAATCTTTGTTTTCCTTCTGTCTGTCCCTTAATCATTAAGTTTTATTACTTTCTCTGGAATTTTCATTAACTCTGGATAACTTGCATGGAAATAAATTAGCAATGGATGAGGATTAGGTCAGAGTCTAAGGCTTTTTATTGACATAAAAAAACAGATTTATTGAAGGAACAGATATACTGAAAATAGCACTTTGGGGTTAGAAAATGCACAATGACATACTTTGAGAAGCACATATAACAAACAGGAAGAAATACATATTTTGTAGGTCCCATAAAATTAGCTCTGAATGAAGAGTTGATGTGGTTCATTAACTATATCCCTGCTGTGGAAAGGGGGAAAGGGCAGCACCGTGCATTTAAAAAGTTAATTGATCATGACCAACTGAATACTACTGTTCTAGAAATCCACTAGACCAGCAGCTTCCTTTTTCTCTGTTAGTGTTACAAATGTTTTAGTTAAAAATAAGGCCCTTCATCCCTTTCCTCTCACTTCTTCCCCAGCCAGAATCACAATATTATGCATTTAGAGCTGGAAGGAACCTTAGAGACCTCATCCAATCTCCTCGTTTTTCAGATGACAAAAATGAATCCCAAAGAGCTTAAATGAGTTCCTACAGGTAGCAGGTAATGATTGGCAGGGCTGGAATTTGAACTGAGAACTTCTGACTCCAAATCTCCTGCTCATTTTGAAGCACAAAGAATTTAACTAGCCAGGTTGAAACAGTAGTACAAGGTTAAGATGCCAGTGCCATTCCTTGGTCCTTCATGAAAATAGCTCGTTAGAAAGGTTATGGACCAAGTGAAAGGCCAGTTGAGATGATGAAGTCCTGCTTTAAACTCTCACTGAAACTATATGGTAGCTAGTTGGTGCAGTTGGTAGAGCACCAGGAGCCTGGAATCAGGAAGACTCTTCAAATCTGGCCTCAGACACTTGCTAGCTGTGTGTCCCTGGGCAAGTCACTTTACCCTGTTTGCCTCAGTTTCCTCATTTGTCAAATCAGCTGGAGAAGGAAATAGAAAACCATTCCAATGTTTCTGCCCAAAAAAAGCCTCAGAAGGGGTCATGAAGAGTCAAACATAGCTGAACAACAACAAAACCACATCCCTTTAAATTTCTTCGAGCCAGTATACATATACAACAAATTAGTTCCCATATTATGAAAACCAGTAACTTCCCAGGACCTTAATGTGGAACCGTGATCTAAATGGTATTTGAACATTTTCTATTCAGGTGTTCAGGGAACACTGACAGGAAAAAATGGGCAGGTAGGGGTTGGAACCAATTTTAGAAACTTAACAGCTGTGAGGGTCTTGTTTCCTGATATTCAGCTTTAGCTACAACACAAGGATTTTGTTTGTCTTCTCCTAGGATAGAGTACATACATAGAAACCATGTAAAAAGGCCACAGGCCGCACCTTTCAATTAAATGTGTTAAAATATCTACACTCAATCAATCCTAGCAAATCTAGTGTAGTCAGGATGCCAAAAATGGTCAGGAACTAAGTGACAACTGTCTGAGTAACACTTACATTTAAATTATGGGCTTGAAAAAAGTTCTCTAATTCAGGCTTTCATGATTTTGTGACATCACTCTTGATTTAAATATCTCAGGTTTAATTATACTTTTAATTATCTCTTGGGTATCTTGCTGCACAGAAAGTAGTTTTATCACAATGAACCTGATTCTCTGTTTTAAGAGGTCTCCCTTGCCAAGAGATTGTCTAAAATTGTTGTTCAATCGTGTCTGATTCTTTATGACCCCATCTGGGGTTTTCTTGGCAAAGATACTAGAGTGGTTTGCTATTTATTTCTCCAGCCCATTTTATAGATGAGGAAACGGAGGCAAACAGGGTGAAGTGACTTTCCTAGGGTCACACAGCAGGATTAGAATGCAGGTCTTACTGATTCCAAGCCCAGTGCTCTATCCACTACACTACCTAGCTTCCCCATTGTCTCAAATATAGAAGTAGAAAAGAACTATGGCAGATATAGGTAGGTAGGAAAACAAAAAGTTGCCCATTTATTCACTTGTAGCATTTGAGAGATCCAATGAATGGCCTGAAACCCATGTCTTCTGTGTATGATAAATCAAAGGTAGAAGGCATTTGTCTTGCCAGTGGCTGATAAATTCTTAATGTGGAAGACCTTGGGACAAGCCAAATATGGAGACAAATAAATCCAATGTAATGGAGACCGCCTGAAAGAACAGGGAGGGGTCCAGAAACTGATGGTTCTGATGAAGGCAATAAACTGGCTTTGAAAAATATGGAAGGAGAAAAGGTCATGGAATTCCCAAGTTCGGGATCTTTGACATGATGTGATTCTGTGAGACAGTGACATGGCTTTGCCAATGTGGGGCTAAAGCTAAGTGCAGAAAATGGTCATTAAAGTTGAAGTGGTTGAGAAATTGTGTGGTCAGGGGTCATCAACATTAATGTTAAAATCTCTGAGGATACTGCCAGGGGAATGATGGTGAAGAGGAAAATGGAGATCTAGGTGCTAAAATCCTTAAAAAAAAAAACCTGAATCAGCATATGACCACAGGGAAGGAAGGTCATAAAGCAATGGCATGGATTTAAAAGAAAGATTATTGCAGTATGAAAGTATAGAAAAGGCCTGGAAGCCAGAGTAGGGATCAAGGCTGATACTTTCCCTAAGCCTTGTGAATCTAGGGAAATGGCTTCTAATGCAGAGAGCTACAAGGTATGTGAGGCCTACAGGGGTTTCACTTAAAATGAGGAATGGAAGTTGTAGTAGTTGAAAAATCCAGAAAGTTAAGAAGTAGAAGGAACTGTTTTAAAGGTCATAGTACCATAGGTTGGGCTAAATATGGGTGAAGAGGATTTGGAAGAACCAAGAGAGCAAAAGGATTAATGAGGAGGTAAAATGGGTATGAAAGTCACCATGACAAAGCAGAGTCAGGAAGAACTAGATTGAAGCCCAGTCTCTGACACATACCAGATTTATCATCCTAAACAAGTCACTTAACTTCTCAGTGCCCTAGGCACCTCTCTGAGATCATTAGCAGTGAAAGGTTGCCTGTCTTATTGTTAGAGTTTCTTTAAATGGAGCTCTCTTCATTTGTGAGAATAAAGGGACAGATAAAAAAAATAAGCAGTAGGTGGGATCCAGGAGATGGGTCATGAAGCTTACAGCTAAGGCAGGGGGACTTGGAAAGGTTCTGGCAAAATCATCACAAAAATTCATTTTTCAAATATTTAAAATTAAGCAGAGAATTATCTAATATCCAGTATGAGTTTTTTTTCTTTTTATGTTCTTTTATCCATCTTTATGAAGGAATAAGGATTTATTAAGCACTTAGTATGTGTCAAGCATTGTGATAGTATCACAACCCCGTTAGTTCAAGAATTCTCTCCTCCTAGATCTATGTAGGAACCTAAGTTCACCTGGTCAGCCTCCAAACCCACCTAAGCCACTTGGGACCTTCCTGCATCTTCATGGGATCTGTGTCCCATGGATCTGGAGGTGGAAGGGACTTCAGAGGCCATCTAGTCTACCCTTATTTTATAAATGAGGAAACTGAGACCTAGAGAAGGGACAGTGTCAAAGGCCACATAGCTAGAAAGTGGCCAAGAAAGGGTAGCTTGGTTTTAAACAAATATGTATTTATTTATAATCTCTAAAGCCAGAAATTTTTATTAAGACCAACTGATAATCTCTGTTAGTGTTTAGTTACTAACACAGTAATGAAATTCTTTATTTGTATCCAAAGAAGATTTGAGACTCCATTTAACATGATTCCAGAGATCTGACAGAGAGGCAATTACTCAATATGAATTAAATACACATTTTTGGATATGGTCATAGTGGGAATTTGTTTTGTTTCTGTAACACATATACTAAGGCCTTACTCTCTCAAGGCCATACCTGTTGCATCTTTCCCCCTCCCAACTCAGGTTTTTGGGTCCTCTGTTATCAGTATAAATCCCTCCTGACTATGTTCCTTGCCCCATGCTCCATCCATTTAATCACAAAACATCAGGTAGCTCTTACAAAAGAACATTTTACTTCAAAGATATAGCAAGAACAAAGTTCAAATATTTCCCCCAACACCTTGGGGTAGAAATTAGGTTCATAGCTTAGTTCCTCCATAGCATTAGTACCACCAAGTTTACTTCCAAAGGTGGCATTGATATTAGAAGAGTCCTTCCACTGGGCTGGGGTCCAGAAGGTCATCCTGAAGAGTCACTCCTTGCTCCTTATTCCCTGGGCATCGGTGCTACATTGTCTGCATTACAATACAGCCTGCATTCCAACTCCCAGATTCCTATGGCTTATTCTTCTTATCTTTGAAACTCCCAAGATCAAAGACTCAGCTCCCAGCACCAGAAGGTATAGGTAAAGCGATCCCCCTTCTCCCCAGGATGTGAATGCAGCAAAAAAGACTGCCAGAGAAGATGGAAACCTTTTCAAAGACACTAACAGTTCTGCCTGCACAGCCAATGTCTCCTACGTGGTATTACCAACTACATGGTAAGCCAACCTGAAACCAGTTACAGAATTTCCTTGCATGTTCTAGTCATCACAATACTCCCAGAAGTAGCTCCCTGGTGCCCTCCATGTGGAGATGTCATCATAGCAAGTTGATGGGATTGGCACATGCATTAGACCTCCATTATATTTGACTGCAAATTTGCTACAAGAGTTTGGGTTTTTATTTTTCCTCTTCAATAAGGGGGGGGGGGAAGAGAAAAATAAGTATTCATTATTTGAAAAAAAGAAAATAAAATGGAAAGTAGAATTTAGAAATAAAACTTTTTTAAATGCTGTTTTCTACCTTAAACACCATCTTTAAATAGAAAACTTTATAAAGGTTTTAAAACAGTTAAAATAGTTACATCAAAGGCAGTACCTGTTTGCTACTGGATAGGCACCATTCTTTGTGGCAAATAACCTCCGCAGTCTGCTTTCTGGTTATTCCTTATGGCACAATTTGGATTTATTGTAGCCTTCAGAGGAGGAGAGAGGGCACACTTCTATTTAGCATAATTTTCACACAGATTGGGTCATATATTTTAATATATTTTGCACAATTTACTCTGAATATTGAATAAATATTCAATCACAATATTAACACTGATTTACATGACACTTGTTCATAGCCAATAGTAATACATTCTCTTCTGCTCTTCTTCAACACCACCACAACCAGAGAAAGCAGCTTGTGATTTATAGGCCCTTCCATCTTCAGTGCATACATTGCCTGCCCTTGGCTTTGTAAGAGTCACTACTATTTCCAGGTTTGTGCTGAGAAACTTGACAGAAGCAGAGAGAACAGTATGTTTCCCCATATACTGTGGAAGGTGGGTACAGTCAGTCCTATGAGAAGAGTAAAAGGAATTGGGTTTTTCTATCTTGAAGATGAGAAACCTGAGAAATAACCCAGTAATGGTCCTGAAGTATAGGACCCACAAAAAGAGGAAAACAGGCTTAAATTGAGAGGAGTAGCTGTATACATACATACATACATACATATATGTATGTATGTATGTATATGCATATATATGTATATATATATGGGAGAATTTCATGACTCTTAAAAAATTGGTTTAAAAATAGTCTTTTCACTTTTTCTAAAGAAATCAACCTTGTACCATTTCTAGTGCCTATAATATTTAAAAACTCAAACACACATCTGTCAAAACCCAAACCTATGAAAAGACTGCAAACATCCCATATGGTTTAGATTAAAAATGTCTTGAAGCTGGCCTGTGCTTTACAATAGCCTCCTAATTGGTCACCCGTTTCTATTCTGTCTTTTTCCAATCTGTCCCCTACACAGTCACCAAAAACATCTTCCAAAGCACGGGTCTGCACGTTCCACTTCCTCTGTGCAGGAATTAATGCCTCTGGGATAAAATGCACACTCCTTAATTTACCATTTAGAGCCCTTCATAATCTGTCTCCTGCCTCTCTTTCTAGGACGTGTTTCATTCATACTCCTCCTGATCAAGCTCGCTACAGTTCAATCTAACTGACTGACTTGCTGTTCTGCATTCCACATTCCACCTATGTGACTTTGTACATGCCTGAAGTGTACTCCATCTTAGAATGTTTCATTTCCTTCATATCCCAGCTTAGAGGCCACCTGCCTCCTGTGGGGAAACCTTTCCTGATCCCCCTAGCTCTTAATAATCTCTTACTACTCTCCCTTCTCAAATGTATTTCCCTGTGTATATATTGTGGAATATAATCTCCCGGAAGGCAGGGACTCTTTCTGGTTGTTTTGGGTGTACACACATCCCTGGCACATAGCATAATGCTTTAGACAAACTAAATGCTCAATAAATGTTTATTTAATTGAATTAAACCATGTCAACCAGGCCCCCTAGCTCCAAATATAGGCTTCTTTCAATCTAGTGAAGTTATGTGACACTGTCATTTTTTTTAAAAGGGAGGAAAGGGAATTTGAGGAATAACATGAAAGGTTATTAGATATTTCCCTTCTCATCTCCAGGCAATTAATTTTTATTATATTTCTAGTAACTAAAGACATATTTAGGACTTACAGTTGATCAGACTCATTCCTTTTACTTTCTTCGTTTTTATATGTATGGACTTTAGATTGTGGTTTTTGTATAACACTATCTCTGAATGTTAATGTCAGAAAAGATTCTCTAGTGACCAACCTTTTTATTTTATAGATGAAGAATCTTAGGCACAAGAGAGTAAAATGACTGGTCTAAGATCATCTGACAAGTAAATGAGAGAATAGAAAAAGAAATTGAGTCTTCTGACTGTAATTCAGTGTTCTTTCTATCATAACAGCATCTTTGAATATAAAGAATCAGAAAACCAAGTCATATTTAAAAAAAACAACAACACTCCAGATCATTAAAGTTAGTGAAATGCTAATTAAAGCTATTCTGAGGTTGTACCTCACACCCATCAGATTGACAAAGTTGACAAAAAAGGATAATGACAACTGTTGGAGGGGCTGTGGGAAAATAGTAATGTTAAAGCACAGTTGACTCTGCTGTGAATTAACCCAGCCATTCTGGAAAGCCATCTGGAACTATGACCCCAAAGTCACTAAACTGTGTATACCCTTTGATCCAGCAATGCCTTTACTAGGCCTGTATTCCAAAGAGATCAGGAAAAGTGGAAAAGAACCATTGCGGATTTAAGTATTTATAGTGGCTCTTTTTGTGTTTGGCAAAGAACCAGAAATTAACAAGATAATCATCCATTGGGGAATGACTGAATAAATCAAACAAATAGTAAATAAATCTGTTGTTGTTCAATCCTGTTGAACTCTTTGTGATCCCATTTGGGGTTTTCTTTCTTTCAGTTACTAAATGACTGAGGCTGCATTTGAACTCAGGTCTTCCTGACACCAAGCCCGGTGCTCTGTCCACTGTACCACTCAGCTGCCCCAAAATAAATCTGGAGTATTATTGTGCTATAAGAAATGATGAAGGGGAAATGATAAAGGAAATGGTTTCAGAGAAACCTGAGAAGACTTGTATAAACTGATGCAGGGAGAAGTGAGCAGGACCAGAACAATGCATATAATAACCATAACATTGTAAAGACAAGTAGCTTTGAAAGACTTGAGAATTCTAATCAATGCAATAACCAACCATTGTTTCAAAAGACCAAAGAGCAAAAGCACTCTAGCCACCTCCTGAGAGAAAGAGGAGCGATCTAGGGTGCAGACTGATGTATATGTGTTTTAGGGCATGGAAAATGTGCGAATTTATTCTGCATAACTATGCATATTTGTTACGAAGGTTTTAGTTTTTATTTTTTATCTTTCAAGGGAAGTCAGTAGGTAGGGTGGGAGGGGAATGAGGAAGAGAGAAAACAGATTTTATGTTCGTTGAAAAAAATTTTATTTAGTTTTTTAAATGAGAAAAATATCAATTAATTTAAATTGGATACAGCTGTATATCTGCTTATTACAAACCTAAGATCCTGCACATATGAAATAGGAGAAACCACAGAAGGAGCCTTAGAATCTCTCACTGGCATGAAATCCACTTGTACTTGCTGCTCAAAGTCAGTGTCCATCCGAAATAACGTTTCAGTAGCCCGGCAGCAACGGAGAGCTGTAGGGAACAAGAAGACAGAAAGGGAACTGGCAGCCAGCCACTAGAGACTCCCCAGGGGAGTCCATCAGGGAGAGAGCAAAAGCAGAAAACTGCAGAATCCATTAACTGAGAAGCAGCCCCAAGAAGGAGCGCCAGCAGCAGCACGTAAACCCGCACACTCTGCCAAAGAAACCAGAAGCCACCGAGAGAAGTCACCTGAATAATAAGCAGAAGCAATCTAAAAGCAGCCCAGGGTCAATGCTGCTGACATAGTGGGGACGGAAGACCAGCCACCAAGGGCACAACTGTGTGGACTGTGCTCCGAACAATGGACGTTTCTGCATCTGTAACTTATAAAAGAAAAAAGTGAAACTAAAAGGAAATAAACAAAAACTTCGTCAGTTACAAACATATTTAAGTTCAGGAGACTCCAAAACCCCCAGTTTAGATCCTGGTTACTTCAGGGATCCTGTCTCTCATCACATACCCCTGCAGCAATGAAAACCAGAAGTATCTTTGGGAAAAGACCCTAAATCCAAAATTCCAGAGCTGAAGAACACATCTTTTCTTTTATTCTGAGAACTTCAGTTTTTATATCACATTTATTTCCAAAGTTATCTCTCTCCTCTCCCATTCCCTCCCTAGTGAACCATCCCTTAAAATAAAGATTTAAAATTAAAGAGAAAAAAACACTTCTGCAAAACCAGCCAACATATCAACTCTAACGGCATCCGCAATATCCTATGCCCATAGTCCCCAGCCTCTAAAAAGCAAAGTACATTTTCTCATTTCTTCTCTGAGTCATTATGATGACCAAGGATTCCATTTCAGTTTTTTTGTTTGTTTGTTTTGTTATCTTCATTGTGAATGTTGCTTTCATGGTCCAATTTCATTCAGCATCAGTTCAGTCTTTCCATTTTTCTTTGAATTTTGCATATCTGTTATTTCTCAGGGCACAATAACATTTTATGACATTCATGTATTTAAATGCATTTAAACATTTCCTAAGAACACATCCTTTCTTTTTAAAATCCTCACTTCTAGAAATTTCCCTTTGTTCTTGCAGAATTGGGGCACAAGGTTGTTCATCCTTTAATCAGGTTGCAAAGCTATTCCGTTTGATTCGCCCATCTGCTTTTATGATCCCTCTGCTTATTCCTTTTTTTTTTTTTGTCTTGTTCCATACATGCACAGATGCTTTGCTAATGTGTACGTAGTCTGTTTGGATGTGTTTTCTCTAAAACCTTCAGGCAGATTTTTTTGAATGATACAATCCCATTGGGATATATGGCAAGGGTATTTTCTTAAAGTTAACTCACCATTAATCTTGTCCATGACCTCTGCTTGGTCGTTTGTATCTGTAGAGTCCCATTTGGACTTTCTGTACAAAGTAAGCATAACCCCCTTTAAATCAAGAATTCTGAAAAGTATCGTGACAAGGACAGAGACTTAAGAGCCAGGAAATCTGCAGTTTCCACCTGCAATGGAGAGGATGTGACCTTTGGCAAGAGGCTTAACTACTATGTAGCTTCCTTTTTTGTATCTGTGAAATGAAAACATTAGTGTTTGTCTCCTGCTTTGAAGAAATAGTGCAAAAATTAATTAGGTAACTTACAGATTCTCTCAGAACCTATATTATTCCCTGGAGGTGTTAGGCATTTAGGAAAGTGTACCTGATTCCTTTAGACTATAGCCTGGAGTTAGGAAGAGCTGAGTTCAAATCCAATTGCAGACATATACTAGATGTGTGACCCTGGGCAAGTCACTTATCCTCTGCCACATTTTCCTCATCTGTAAAATGAGGATAAGAGTAGTATGTACCTCCCAGAGTTGTTGTGAGGATCAGATGAGATAATATTTGTAAAAAAGTGTTTCACATGGTACCTAGCACATAGTAGACACTATATAAATGTTAATTATCATCGTTATTATTGTTATTATTATTGTGGCTTGGTGTTTGCTCATTTCAGCTTTCACATATTTACATAGTTAAAAAGGGGCCCTAGAGATCATCTAGTCCAACTCTTTTATTTTACAGATAAGGAAACTGAGGCCACAGTGATCGACTTGCCTACATTTCACACAAATCAAAAAACATTTTTTTAAATACTAATAGTCTATAGGCAGGAACATACTGACAAATGTTTAACAATTGACTCTCCTCCGCCTCGTCCCCCATCCAAAAAAAATGTGCACAATACTTTGAGTTTAATCTTCATCATTAACATTTTCTCCATTACTTTCTTAAGTTTAGACTATTAGCAAAAGAATAAATCAAGCTCTAACTCATAGTATTTACCAATTTCCAAAGTGTAAATGCTTACTCTGAAAACTTAACAATTGGCTAAAAGGTAGGAGCTGTCTCCAGCACACCCCAGTCTGTAGAGCATTTTACAGGCTTCACTGTTAATAATATCTCATTTAACTCTCATAACAACCTCATGGTATAGTGAGAAAAGGTCTAGATCTGGAATCAAGATACTCATGGAGACATGAGTTCAAATTCTGACTCTATCCCTTGCTAACCCTGGACACTGGCCAGTTCAGATCTGGATGGCAAGGTGACTTCTGGTAGGTCCTTCATACCTGGTGCTGAGCCACTGAAGCAGATCTGATCAAAATAGGCGGCTAGAAGAGAAATTCATTTCCCCTTCTTTATGTACACCTTATTCAGAGAAGTGGTCAATAGTTTGCACTGCTGAGATTCTAGGATATCTCTTGGCATATGGGAAAGGAGATGGCACAATAAAAGAGATTAGGTCTATTTGTAATGGAGACCTGAGCCGCCTCCCAGGTCAAAGTTCCAAACGGCCGCCTTCTTCCCCTTCCTTCTTCCCAGCCTGGAACCAGCAGCTGTTGTGTGTTTGGGGCAGAAGCATTCCTTTTCCTTCTCTGCGGCAATGTGCACATCCCCCCAAGCTTTTCATTGAGCTTTAGAACATTTGCTATATGTTTCTGTGATTCTAAGAAAAACAAGCTTGTAGCTCTGTCATGCAAGTCATTTGCAGCAGGCAGCCAGTCTCCTTTCTGAAGCACAAAAGACCAGACTGTAGAACCAGAAGAGAGGAAAAAAGAACGTGTGTTATTTTAACAGATAGGTCCTTAGAGACTGATTTTAAAGAGTCTTGGTTTCTGGTCCAGCTTTTACTCCATCATCCACTGTCCTTAGAGAATTGCTCAAAGAAATCAATGTCATCCCCATCATTTTTAAGGCTGACAGTCTCATTTCATTCCTGTCCTGTGTATTGTAGTTGCCAATAGAATTAGGTCATGTTCATGTGAAAATAATTAGTTGTACAATGAAAATTGTAGATTCCTTTCTACATATGGGGTTTTTTTTTAGAAGCTATGTGACTATTGTTGTTTACAATGTAATTCGCTTGTGAAAATAAAAATATTAACCCACATATTTGAGAATGTTTCATTTCATTTCTCCCAACAAACTGTCCAATTTAGGGGAAAGAGAATCAATGTGATTAAGTATATTTTGGAATGGTAATAGTTATGGATTATTTTACTTTAAAACAGTATTACTTAAAAATAAATTATGTGCTTTTAAAATATCCTAATTAATTTTTATAGAAAAATAGCCCAGGGAATTTGTGTCTGTGTGGGGAATGGTGCCAAGTCTAATTTATAGTAGTTTTCTATATGTGTGTCTTTGTTTACATACATATACACACATAGGTATGTTTATGTGTGTTTATATGTGCATTCATGCATGCATATGGAAACATCTGGTTATCCTGTAATTATTTCATTTTGTTTTTAGACTTGAATTTTAGTTTTTTTTTTATTAGCAATCATTTATTTTCTTTCTCACCTTCTCTGACACATACTGATAAAAGAAAAACAAAAAGAAAATCTTGGTAACAAATAATGTATGATCAAACAAAAGAAATTCCCACATTAATCGTATCCAAAAAATGTATGTCTCGTTTCTGCCTCTTGAGTCCTTTACCTTTTTGTCAGGAGGTGGCTAGAATTCTTCATCCTTGGTCCTCTGAAATTATGGTTTGTCACTTCAGTGATCAGTTAAATCTTTCAAGGTTACTTGTCTTCATAGTATTATTGTTATTGAATAAATTATTTTCCTGGTTCTATTCACTTCACTCTGCCTCAGATCATATAAGTCTTCCCAGGTGTCTCTGGAACTGTGCCTTTCAATATTTCTTTGTAATAATATTCCTTTACCTTCATATACCATAATTTGATCAACTGTTTCCCAAGTGATAAGCATCCCCTTAGTTTCCAGGTTGTAGTTATAGTAAAAAGAACTGTTTCAAATATTTTTGCGCACAGGGGTCCTTTTCCTCTTTCTTTTATCTCTTTGGGGTGTAGGCCTAGTTGTACTGTTGCTGGGTTGAAGGGGTAGTTGGTGACTCTGGGGGCATATTAAGATTCGCATGAGTTAGTAGTTTTGAAGCTTTGAATAGTTTCTTGTAGGCTATTTAGAGTTACAAATGTTAAACCTATAAATGTACTGTATGTTATTGTTTCTAGTATCCTAGAAACAATGGGAATAATGGGTAAATGCAAATTCCATTGAACTAGTCTTAATCCTATTTGCTGAGCACCTTCTGGGTTAATGCCTTACCTCATGAGTGTTCCTTTCACTTAGGAAGCGGAGCAGTTTGGGTTTGGGGTTTTTTTTTTAGGAATTAAGTATCTCAGTGGCTAGGAAAATTCTGACTTCTTTCCAAAAATTAAGTAACAGGATTAAATGGGTAGACAAAAGGCACAATTTAAGACATTTTACTGGTGGAGCATAAAGGTCAAAATTAGCAAGCTATAAAGAGGCACCATTAGAAATATACAGTAAGTTCTTTGTAAAAATCATAAAAGACCATCAGTGTAGGCAATGAATTGAAAACAAATAAATTTTTTTTTTGCTATCTGTGACAGAAGGAGGGCAATTTTCAAGAGCTTGACATAGTTGCAAAAAAATTTAAAGGGCCATCAGGTCAGTAAGAAACTATAAAATATCTTTGTTGCTCTTATGTAACAAGAAGCATAGTACAAGTTGGGTGTTAAGCAATCTACAATATTCTACATGCCAGTGATTTTATAATCTCAATGAATAATGAATAATAATTCATATAGCACATTATAGCTTTCAAAGCACTTTCCATGTTGTGTCCCTCGATCCTCATAACAAACTCTATGAAGTTGAAAGACAGGTATTATGGTCCCTATTTTACATAAAAGGAAACCAACTCAGACGAGTTAAGTGATACCTAAATATGGGCTGGAGGGATATTTTTTAACCAAGCGAGATGTCAGTGATTATAAAAGATGAAAAAGAAAACTGATTACATAGAATTTCAAAAGCTTTTTCGATGGACAAAATCAGTGCAATTTGAATACGTTCAGAAGCTGTTGGTTGCAAGGAGGGGGGGTTGAGCAGAAAAGAGCTCTGAAAAGTATTCAAGATAATAAGGAATTGACATAAACATATAAGAATAAAAAATGTTCCCCAATAGAGAAGTGGTCAAAGGATATGAATAGGCAAGTCAAAGGTGATGTGAATGTTTCAAATCACTGATGAGATCATTGAAAATTAAAACCACTCTGAGGTTTCACTTCAGACCCATCAGATCAGGTCAGATTGGCAGAGATGGCCAGAAGACAAAAATGGTCGAGGTTGAAGGGGCCGTGGGAATACAGGAACACTGATATACTGTTGGAGGAGCTCTAAATCGATATAACCATTCTGAAAAGCAATTTGGAAAAGTCACTAAGCTGTACCATCCAGAAATGGATGAAGTATGTATCTCAAGAAAGACAGAGGGGAAAGGTTTCCTACACCTAAAAATATAGTGGCACTTTCTGTGGTAGCAAAGAAATGGAAATGAAGTTTATGTTCAATCAATTGGAGAAGGGCTGAACAAGGTATGGTATGGCATGTAGCATAGGGACTAGACCTGTAATTTCATTGCAGAGGGAACTGCTAGAGGAGCAAATTTTACCAAGATAGGTTGGCATTTTCTTGTCAAATAAAAAGATTAGACTTGCCTAAAAGAAGGAGAGATTAAATGACTTACATAGTTAATTTATGTCAGAGATGGTATGTGGACCTAGGGGTGATAGGATTAGTATCTGCTACTATTTTCCTCTTCTTTTATTAAGCACTAGTAAATGTTTAACAACCAGCTCTCCGGGGAGAAAAGGTATGCATGGCACACTTTCAAGTTTAATCTGCATTATTAAACCACTTTCTCCTTTATTTTCTTAATTCTAGACAATCAACAAAATAATAAACCAAGCTCTAATTTGTAGTCATTGCCAATTTCTGAGGTGTAAATGGTCACACTGAAAGTTTAACAATCTGAGAGCTTATACAGCTGGCTCCAGACCATCCCTGGACCCAACCCTCCTGCTTCCCTCCTGCCATAGATTGTTATTGCTCAGTCCTTCAGTTGTGTCCAGCTCTACGTGATCCCATGGACATTGTCTGTGGGGTTTTCTTGGCAAAGATACTAGAGTGGCTTGTCATTTCCTTCCCCATTTTACAGATGAGTAACCGAGGCAAATAAGGGTTAAGTGACTTGCCCAGGGTCACACAGCTAGTAAGTGTCCGAGGCTGGATTTGAACTCAGATCTTTCCTGACTTCAGGCCTGGTATTCCATCCACTGCACCACCTACTTGCCTCGGATTAACTTTACCTAAACGGAGACAAAGCTGTTCCTGGGATCTGATTAATTACAGCTTCTCTGATGCAGCTTCCCGGTCATCAGAGGGACATAAAAAACCCTAGTCATGTGGAATCAGGGCCCCTCTGATTTGTTGGGTTTCTGAAAACCCCTTGAATCACCTTCTTCTTCTTCACCATATCCTGCCCTGATAACCAGGCACATTTCCATACGGAGTGGGGAAGAAGGGGGAACCACATTCAGGGCCTTGGTGTGTGTGTTAGGGCAAACTAAAGCTCCTTTTGTTTGCTCTTCAAGCAACTTCCAAGAACTTCATTTCATCCCAACATAAACCCTGAACTAAGAGACTACTGACGTTACAGCCACCTTCAGTGCTACATCTTCCTGTCTTGAAGGCCAGCTTTCTTAGGGCAGCTAGGTGGCCCAATTGCCTCAAGTCAAGAAGACTCATCTTCCTGAGTTCAAATCTAGCCTCAGACATTTACTAGCTGGTTGACTCTGGGTAAGTCACTTCACCCTGTTTGTCTCAGCTTCCTCATTAGTAAAAGGAAATGGCAAACCACTCTAATATCTTTGCCAAAAACAAAACAAAACCCCAAATGGTTTCACAAAGAGTTGGATATGACTGAACAACCACAAAATGGAATATTATTATACCAAAGGAAAAGAATATGAAGAATTCAAGGAAACTTAGACTTATATGAACTAATGTAGAACAAATTAACCAGGACCAAGAGAAAAATTTGCAAAAAATGTCTGCAATAATGTAAAGAAAAGTAACCGTAACAGGCATCAGAACTCTCATCAATGTAGTGACCAATTGTGATTTCAGAATTGATGGTGAAGTATTCCTCCCTCACTTTTCAGAGAGGCAAGACTCACTCATGTTTGTTTTTCTTAAACTTACCCTTCTTTGTTTCAAAGGAAAGTTCTATTGGAGGAAGGGGGAGAAGTTAAGCCATTTACCCAAGTCCCCTGAGCGCCTAAGGAGTGGAACCAAGACTAGAAACCAGACATCCTCGTGCCTTTCTCACTGTTCTTTCTATCATATCACACCAAGATAGGGAAAAAGCAAAATGTGAGAGAGTCTGATGAGAACATAAGATGCAAGGGCAGGGATGGGATGATTAGTCATCAGCCTTTTATCATAAACACTCTAATTTGCACCAAGGTAAAACAACTACAGTGTGTAAGATTCGCACAATGGAAAAAGATAGCTTTTTTTTCACAACTGGGATGGAGATTTTTTGCAGAGGAAAAGTTGTGTTGCAGATGGGATATGGTACCTTCTGACTGCTGAGAAGTGTTATACTGATTAACCTGACTTTATTACACAGCTCTATGGAGTTAATTGGGAAATAATTTTCAGTGATTCAGCAGCTCTATACCAGATGACATTTGCTAAGTGTTGCTCTACATGCTTGAAATTTTACTATTAGAATGGTGTCTTGTTATTCTCCCAGCATGCCACAATCATATCACTATCTGTCTTAGGGAGACCATGGAGTGACTGCCCTCCTAAAATATAAACTCTTACAAAAGTGACATTTTAATCCAATCCAGCAAATTTTTCTTTGACCTTCTGGTATTTTTTTTTCCTTCACAGGGCCTTTATGTCTTTGTGGTGTATTTCATTCTACACAACCAGATGTGCTGCCCAATGAAAGCCAGCTACACTGTAGAAATGAATGGGCACCCCGGGCCAGGTTCGGCTTTTTTCACAGCAGGCAGTGGCATGCCTCCTGCAGGGGGTGAGATCAGCAAGTCCACCCAGAATCTCATCAGTGCTATGGAAGAGGTACCCGTCATTCATTTGTCTTCTTTTGTGAAGAAGGGAAGATAAGTCCCACCTCACAGAATTCCAGAATGTCAGAGTTAGAAGGGAGATTAGAGGTCATGAAAACTAACCCTCTCATTTTACAGTTTAATCAAATGAGGGCCAGAGAGATGGAGAGACTTGATTAAGATTGTACAGCTCTTGGTAGGGCCAGGACAAGATAAGAGACCAGGTCTCCTGGTTCTCAGGCCAACTTTATTGTCACTATACCATATTATCTATCATTCTGACCAATGACCTCAGTCTTCCCCCTGTACTATGAGTTGTGGTAGACATTAGACTTGAAGAAAAATAAATTAGACATAGCTTGCTTTAGTGTCTCACATCAGTTAGTCTTTGAGGATGAATTTACCCATAATTAGGTCTTCTAACACTCTTGAAAACTGTTTCCAGAATGTTTCTTAGTCCAAAATATTTTTATCAAGCCCTTTTCCTCCAGATAATAGAGCTTCTCACCTTAAGCAATCATGAAAAGAAGTACAGTGATCCAGATACTTCTTTTAATCTAAATATCCAAAAATGTTTTAGAACAGAGGCTCAGAACTTTCACAAGGAATGTGAATGGCATTCATGGAAATCCTAAGCAGAATTTGCTATATGAAATGTACATCTTCTTCACTTCTCTCTCCATTCTTCCCACATTTTACATGCTTAGTCCCCTTTCTACCAATCCTTGGTTTTGAAATTCCTTGCCTAGAAGCAGCTAAATGGTGCACTGAGCCTCAATCAGTAAAACCCACATTTAAATCCAGCATCAGACACTTATTAGCTTTGTGACCCCTGGGTGAGTCACTTAACCTGTGGCTGTCTAAGATTCCTCAACTATAAAGAGAGATAACAATAGTGTCTACTTCCCAGGGTTATTGTGATGATCATAGTAGGAACTTCATAAATGCTTGTTTGCTTCCTTTCTTCCTTGCCACCATCTCTGTAGGGAAGAAAACAGTACTCAAGTTCTAAAACTCAACTGAAGATGCTTTTTTGGGAAGAAAAGTTAGTTCAGGTAGCTGAGGATCCCCCACCCTCATTGAGATGCAGCAAAGCAATGTATTCCTTAGACTGCTGATATATTCTCCCATTTCTCTCCATCGAGAGCAGAGGGAATACAGCATGTCATCCTTTGATGCTGTCAGTAGATGAGAATGAGACATGTCATCTAAATATGTATACATACACATATACACATATGGAAAACACATATGTAAATATACACATACATAATATGTCCCCAGAGAGTATTTCTTAGTTATCTCTATTGATCTACAGATGAGTTAATTCCATTACAAATTTAAATAAACTAAATAAAATTTCATGGATTGGAAACCTAGTACAACTTTTTAAAAAAGGAAAAGAAAGAAAGGGAAGGTACGGGAAAGGAAGGAAAGTGAAGGCAAGGGAAGAGAAAAAAAAAACATGCTATCTTTTTTAAAGGAATGGGCAGCTAGGTAGAGCAATGGATAGAATACCAGGCCTGGAGTCAGAAAGACCAGAATTCTAACAGGGCCTCAGATACTTACTAGCTGTGTGACCCTGGGCAAGTCACTTAACCTCTGTTTGATTCAATTTCCTCATCTGCAAAAAATGGGGATAATAAAAGCACCTCCCAAGGGTGTTGTCAGGATCAAATGAAATAATAATTGGAAAACAACACAGTTCCTGACACATAGTAAGCACTATTTAAATGTTAGCTATTATTTTTAGAAAGTTTTTGTTCATAATCTTTTATTCAATTTAATGCAGCAAAATTCAATAAGCAACAAATGCCAACAGCATGTAGAGACCAGAGCTAGGGTTTGTTTGGGGATGTAAAGGTAAAAAATGACATAGTCCGTAGCCTCAAGGAGCTTGCAATATGATAAGAAGGAGAACTAGAGGGAAACGGGCTAGACCTCGGATTTCATCAAAATAGGAAACCCCTGGGTGAGGAAGGTCACTCCGCCAATGCAGGTCAGCTCCTTTTCTTCAACTTAAATTATTACAGAGTTGTCTTGAGCAATATTTCTCAAACTATGCTATAAGGAATATCCCAAGATGTTTGTTTGTTTTTAGATAAATCTTATGTAGTTTGTTAATAGGCATTAAAATAATAATTTTAGGGAGCTCTACCAAATTTTTCTTTAAACTGAAGGGTTCTATCACTGTGAAAAGCTTTGAGACCTGCTGGCCTGGAACTTTGAGAGGTTGTGACTTACCCAGAGTCATTGAGTTAGCAAATTTCAGAAGGAGAACTTGAACCCAGATCTTCCTAGCTTGGTCCGTATCTTCTGCTCCAAGCTGCCTCTCTCTTGAAGCATATGACATCCACAAATATGGAAGACTGAAATAGGTCAAAGCTTGAGGAAAACTATTCTAGGTTTTTTACATCACAGGTGACATTATCAGGAATAGGGATATTTTTTTTTAAAAAAAAAAACCACCAGAAGGGAAACTTTAAAAAAAAATTTTTCTGATTTTCCAAAAATATGTAGCATTTGTTTAGAGATCTTTGACACCTCAGTTAAATTTATTTATGTTCTCTTTTCCTTTTTTTCCCCACTATCCTCAAAGTCTTCAGTTGGCCTTTACTCAAAACATACCCTCTCAATAGTACCTCCGGACCTGCAACCACTTAGACAATCTTCTCTTGGGAGACAGCAGCTGTGAGAGCCTGCTGGCTGGGCACCAGCCACTCCTTAAAACCACCTTGTTGTGGTGGTGTTGGAAAACATACCCCTAAAGGATGTCCTCTGACCTGAGGAGCACCAGATTTGAACTGGCTTTGATCCAGCACATCTTACCAAAGGGTGTTGTCAGAGGCCATTGGAAGCTGTGGATTTCCTGGCGGGGGAGGGCGGGGGGAGGGGGGGAGAGGGGTGAGAGAGGTGAAGAGAATGGTGGAAGGAGAATTTCAATTTAGAGGAAGGTGAGGGAATTACTATCATTTGGATCACAAAGCATGGAAAAATGGAGGACACTATTTAAACTGAAAAAGTCAAGTCAGAAAGTGTGAATGCTGACTGTCCTCCAAGCACTGTGTGATGGAATGTGCAGGCTGCCAGGCAGAGTCTTGGCAGGTCTTTACTTTCTGATAGAATTTACTCCTCACAGATGCTCCCAAAGTAAAATTAAAGATGGGAAAATATATGAGTATTTAACCTATATTTACCCCGACCAAACACCGAAGAAATACAAAGAGCCATCCACATCGGATTACTATGTAAAAGTACCAAATTAGATAGCCTAAATAAGCAGTAACATTTGTCAGGGAGCTAGAAAAGAGTAACTAACATTTACAGAGTGCTTCCCATGTGCCAGGGATTGTGCGAGGTAAGCACTTTACAATTATTATCTCATTTGGTCCACACAACATCCCTGGGAGGTCAGTGCTACTATCATCCCCATTTTATAGATGAGGAAACAGAGGCAAACAGAGGTTAGTGACTTGCCCGGGGTCACACAGCTGGTAAGTGTCTGAGGTCAGATTAATTGCAGAATTGGAAGATACCTTAGACATCATCCAGTCCAGTATTATCAGTGCTTCTGCACGGACTTTTTCACTTGCTGGGTATGTGGCCCTCATCTCCCCATTTTAGAGTCCCTCGGTACCCTTTCAAGGCTCAGTTCAAATGCCACACAAAGTTTTTCCTAATTCCTCTCACTTGCTAGTGCCCTGCCCTAGTAGATTAATTAAAAAATTATTTTTATTTTTTGTACATCTGTGTGCACACATTTCCTCTGAGAGCCTGGACTTTTGTTTTTTTTCTTCATATCCCCCAGTTCATAGCATAGTTACCTGGCAAATAGTGGGTGCTTAATAAAAGCTTGCTGAATGATTGATTAAGCTGCTAACCAAAGCAAGAATCCCACCTACAACATCCTTGACAAGCAGCCATCTGGCCTCCACTTAAAGGCCCCCTAGTCACAATGAACTTGGGCTCCCCACAGACAGCCCCGTTCATCTTTCTACAATTGTAATCACTACCAACCTCTCACATTGAGCCAGAAGCCCACCTTCCTATACTTTCTACCCATCTGTGTTGGTCCTGCCCTCCCAAGGTCAAGGTGAACAATCAAATGCCTCTTCCACAGGAGGGATGGAGTGAACAAGCTGCCTCTGATAGGAGACTTCAGGAGGGGATGTGAGCATGGAGGTTTTTTATCAAGGCCCTTAAAGTCACACGCAGATCAGTGCTCCTGCTTCATTGCTGGCTTTCTTCAGTCTGAGCGATTCCTTGAGAAGCATTTTGATTGGCTCTCCTCTGGAACACTGAGAAAGGACCGGCTCATGTAGAGTACTCATATAAAGTACTTTGCTACTTTATTCATATAGTTTTATTTTTTCAAGGTGCCCGCTGACTGGGAGAGGGCATCCCTCCGGCAAGCAAGTCAAGCGAGCCCCGACTTTAAGCCGAGTCCGCAGAATGGCGCTTCATTCCCCGCTGCTGGAGGCTATGGTCAGGGGTCTCTGATAGCTGATGAAGAATCACAGGAGTTTGATGATCTGATTTTTGCTTTAAAAACAGGTAAGATTCATATTATTTGGCCTCTCTTCTAGAACCTATGCCCATTTCCATGACGAAGGATCAGTTTTGGTTACCTCTACCACTACTTTGTTTCCACTAGAAAATTTAAATCTTAGAAATATGGGTTTCTCTATTTACAAGAGCTTGATACAATATTATTCTACTCTTATCTCCCAATAAACCTATGGTATCATAGAGCTGAGATGGATATAAGGCTCATACCAGCATCTCTCTCTCCCTCCCTCTCTCTCTCTCCCTCCCTCTCTCTCTCTATGTCTTTCTCTGTCTCTGTCTCTCTCTCTCTCCCTCCCTTCCTCCCTCTCTCTCTCTCTCTCTCCCTCTCTCTCTCTCTCCCCCTCTCCCCCTCTCCCCCTCTCTCCTTCTCTCCCTCTCTCTCCTCTGTTTCCTAAAGGGTTCCATCTAAGGGAGTTTTATAAAGTCCTCAAATTACTGATAGGATCCCTCTGATCACAATAAACTATTTGGTCCCTTTGTGCTTTTAAATTTTATTGATGATCCTCCCCACAAAAGAACTTCTATTTACATGGATTATAGCTATCATTGTTTACCATATTACAAACTTAGTTTTTAGTATTAATTTAAAAATAGTTTTGACCTCAGAGACCCTTTGGAAGGGTCTTGGGGTACAGGGTGCTCCCAAGGGACCCCAATCCATATTTTGAAAACTGCAGGCCCACATTATATGGTGGCTACTGTATACCAGGTAAAAAATTGGAGAAAGTAAACTTCGGGCTCAGATAGACCTCCAATGAATGGATCTCACACTGTCTCTTTAATAATTAAAATAATATAGTTTGGGTGCTATGAAAGCCACTGGTGGATAGTGGTACTAGGATGATGATACTAGGACTTCACTGGCAGTACAATGCTGGTAGCTTTATGCCTGCCCCCATACGTTATGACCTTCTTCATGTTACATTTTTCAAACAGCTGGACTGTGCTATGGCATATCATATGACATGCAAAACTACCCACTGCCATGACTGAAGCTGCCCTTAAGCTACCTTTGAGAGGAAATAGTGGGTGAACAGCATACTTCTCAGTTTCTAAATTACTTCCCAGTAGTATGTTAGTTAATTTAACTTTTTTAAGACATTTAGTCAAGTGTATAACTGACACCTTGAAGAAACACCCTTTCCAAACCCCTGAGCTGGGTGGGTATTCAGCCTCCATCTGCTGCCTCTGTCATCTGCTCCAATCTTGTTATGTAAATGAAATGTACTTCTATACCGAATAACAAGACTGCTTTGTATGTAGGTGTTTACCAGTGTGTGTATGTTTATGGTAGTAGGTTATTATTTTGCTAGTCACAAAACAAAGGACTGACAACTGCATCTTCAAAGGGTGGGCACTGGAGTGATCCCACCTTCCCTTGGAAGTGGCTTTGCTCCTGTGTGACCATCTCTGATCTAGTCTAGTTGCATGGATTCCTCCCCCCTTGTCACTACTCTGGGGCCTATGCCTTAAAAGGTAATATCACTTCATAATAGTTCTT
Organism: Phalanger gymnotis; assembly: GCA_028646595.1. Classification (NCBI taxonomy): domain Eukaryota; kingdom Metazoa; phylum Chordata; class Mammalia; order Diprotodontia; family Phalangeridae; genus Phalanger; species Phalanger gymnotis. Next base: position 372,047,527 of record CM053622.1, read on the forward strand.
CAGTAATTAAATCCTTCTAGATGAGCTCCAAGGTTTGAATTCTGTTGTAACAAGAGTGGCTTTAGTAAGTTTCTCATGGATTTAGCCTCTCCCACAGGCATTTCATTCCAAGCCACACAAAGGCGCAAGCCACACAAAGGCGCAAGCCACACAAAGGCGCGAACGACCCCTGAAATAACATGGCTTCAGTTCCTCAAAATTTAAACGTGGTGATACTCAACTGTGACCTGGCTAATCTTATTTACTGTATGAGTAAATGAGGAAGGAGTGATTTCTCAAGTAATCAGGTTACCACTGATGTCCCCATTTAGGATTGCATTCAACAGCAAGAGGTAGCTAGATAAAATTTGAGTATAGATGTTACACGCCCTTAATTGAATAGAATAACCATCCTTGTATTTGGTAATAACTGATGCTCTTGAGTGATCTTCCAGGGTATGAATTAATGAAATAAATTACAGTGTAATACATTTTAAAAAGTATGATAAAATGTGGTAAAAATTTTCATGAGGCAAAGTGGATCACCTTTCCTTTAGTAAACAGAAGAGAGCAAACAGATAGATGCATAGATAGACTAGATAGATAATAGATGCTCCTAATTACAAACATCGCCTGAGAATTCCATTGTTGTACTCTCTGGATTATTTTATTATTTCCAAGAATGAATGGACCAGCACTAAAACTGATGCAGAGAAGTTAATAAACCCCAGTACTTTATTTGAGAGTGAGGAATTTCCCATTTTAGACTTAGCCGGCATGTTATATAATAGTACGCATTACAATCATCTGTATTTGTCTCATTCTACTACCAGATTACAAAGGCAGATACTACATCTCAACTGAATTTTGAATTTCCCCCATTGGCTAACATTGTGTGTTGCATACAGTAGTTTTTTTTTTTAAAACAAAGAGCATTTATTAAGCACTTACTATGTGCTAAATCCTGGATATACAAAAACAAGCAAGCAAGATAGGCCTATGTTCAAGGAGTTCACATTCTAAAGACAAAAGACAGCATATAAAGAGGAACTGCCCAGAGGAGTGGGGTGGAGGCAGGGACAGGTACCCATGGGAGGGTAAGCCTCCTGACAAGGTGATAGAGAAGTCCAGGGAGTAAGTTGAGTATGCCTGGGAAGCCTCATGAAATGGTGGTCTGGACTCAGCAATCAGGAGAGCAGACCTCAGGACAGAGTTACCTCCAGGATGAGAAGGAGGTGGAGAACTTCTAAGAGTGAATGAAGTAAAAGTTTGAGGGAAAAAAAGGGAAATTTAAAATGAAGGGGAAAGGAAGAGATCAGGAAGTTATATCTTAGATAGGTTTTTAAAACTTGGAAGTAATTTTTAGAACAGAAATCATGGAATTTCATTTTCATATTCTATAAATAAAAAAATAAAGTTTGGGGTAGTTATCTAATATTTTTCAAGAACAGACCTGTTTCACTTCAATTAGAGAGCTATGTTTTCACTGGGACATCTGTTTTGAGAAGCAAAAAAATTTTTAACATGTTTTTTTCTTTTAGTCTACTCAATAGCAAATAACCAGTTTAACTTATTTTTTGCACTTGCAGCACCTGATTCATGCCTCATTTATGGGCCTCTAAAACTTAACTGTAGGTTTTTGCTAGGCCAGAATCCTCTCTAAATCATAGCTTATAAGCCCCTACCAACGAGTTTGCTTGAACTAGTTGGCCAGGGACGCACAGTTCAAATGAAAAGCATTAAATGAAATAGTATAATAACAACCCCACCCACCCCCGCCCCCACAATTTTCACAAATATATACATCTTTGGTGGGAAAAGTTGGAAGATATGCCAGCTTCCCACTGGGTGTCACATCTCTGCTCTCCCTGACAAGACTTTCTGCCCTTCATTATTCTCCCTTAGTTGTTGATTACTGGCACCAACTAGTTATGGTGTTGGGGGGGGGGGGGAGTTGTTTTATTTTTGCTAATTTGCATTATCCTTTTAGTCATTAGAAGTAAAAATTCTGCTTTACATAGTAAAGATTACTATAAAAGCTTCAGAAATCCTTTTAGCCTTATTCAGGGCAAATAATTAATTAAAGAATTATTCTAAGAGAAACCACTAGGAAAAGTTGACTATTGATTCATGCTAAAATCCTGTTTAGTTTTTGGTATCACAATTATGTTGCTTTCCATAGTTTATTGTAGCTGCATCTTCTTTTATGAGTTTCATAATACAAAAAAAAGGATTAGTCTTTTGTTGGAACAGGCTTATTTTAGTAGCAGTTAATGGCATTAATTACCTAATAATACCCTCTTGTTTAGATCATTTGTTTTTATTTATAATAGCTTTTGAAATTCTTCTCATGGTAGACTATTTCTCAGGCCTGCTCTTCTAGGCTGACATTCCAAATATAGCCACTGCTTTCATTAATTTCATTCAGAGACTGATTTAAATCAATATTCTAACATATTTGCCTTGGGTTTAGTTCAAGGGTTGAGGAGAAGATGTTCAAAATGGAAAAGAAAAGTCACATAGGAAGCAAATTATTCATATTTCCACTTTCTAAGCATGTATGTTGCATACTAGGTAATTATATGATAATAATTATAGCCATCACTTCTCTAGCACTTTAAGGATTGCAAAATGCTTTACAAATGTCATCTTATTTTTACCCTCACAATAACCTCATGAGGTTGGTGCTATTATTATCCCCACTTTACAGATGAGGAGACTGATCAGGTGTCTGCTTGTAAATGTTTAACAACTAGATCTCTCTCCCTACCCCCAAAGTGCACATGACACATCTTTTAAGAATTATGCATTAACATCTTCTTAAGCTTAGACAACCACCAAAACAGTGAGTTGAACTTTGACTAATAGTATTTACTAATTTCTGAGGTATAAATGCTCACCTTGAAAATTTAACAATCAGCTCACAGTGTCTAAGACAGAATTTGAATTCAGATCTTCCTGGCTTTGGTCAGGAGTCCAGCATCCATCCAGTGCTCTATCTGTTCTACCATCTAGATGGTTCAGTGGGGTAATTATTTCTACTCGTTATTCTACCTGTCTATAAGAATATCCTTTCAGCACAAAGTCATCTTGCAGAATTATTGCTTATGGCAAGATATATTCAAATTAATGAACAGCAATTGAATAAACTAATCCTTATCGTTAAAATTAACACCAGGAAATGGGTGGGGGAAGGTTGGGGGAGGAAGATGGGTCTGGAACTGTGATTTCATTGGTGTGAACAATCCCCAGCATGGAAACTTCTTCTACTCATGGAGTTGAGATGGCTCAGTGGATACAACACTGGAGGTAGAGTCAAGAAGTCCTGAAATCAAATCCTGCCTTAGACATTTATTGATTGTGTAACTTTGGGGAAGTCACTTAATCTCCATCTGCCTCAGTTTCCTCATCTATAAAACAAAGATACTAATAGCACCTACCTTCTGGAGTTGTGGTGGAAATGAAATGGGCTAATATTCACAAAGTACTTTACAAACCTTAAAGTGCTGTATAAATGCTATTTATCATCATTGGTTAGTAATTTATTTACAGTTTGGGGACCCAGTATGTGGCAGTGGCAGTACACAGACCTGGATCTTCTTGACTACAAGTGCCGCCCTCTCTCCACCACGCCACACTGCCTCTCTGGGAAGACAAGTGGAATATTTAATTGCTATACCCATTTTGTATATCGTTCATGCACTGTACCCACACACACACATTTAAAAAAGGCATAAAGATAATGTCTTTCGTGTCATGTCAATCTTGTCTTTCATATGTCTTATACATCATTACTATCTTATCCGTTATTTTGACAGTAGGGATAGTCCCTCTGGCATGACAGTTTATAACCCTTCTGTGTCCTAGCAGAAGGTTTCATTTGTTGCTATAGCCAAAATAATCCACCATTTTCCTAGTGATAAAATTAGAACTCTTAGTTAAACTGGCCTTCAGTGACGGATGCCCGGTTCATCACTGGCCAGGGCCTTCAGACCTTCTTAGCTTTATAGAACCTGTTGAGATTTGAGCTCTATTGTTCTTTGAAAGCCCTAAGTCCATTCAGGATGGCAGAGTATTAATAATGAAGTGTGCTACCCACCTCCTGACAGAGAGCTGATGGATGTGACACATACATTTCTCTACATGACCGCTTTGAGAATTTGTCTTGTTTGTGCATATGTATTAGAAAGGTTTTGCTTTTCTTTTCTTTTTAATTTGGGGGTAAGGGTTGGCAGGAGACGGAGGCAAGGCAAAACGTTCCCACACAATTAGACAAGAACAGAGGGAAGGACAGAATGAATCATGGATTATCAGGGGCTTGACAAACAGGACAGCTTTGACGAGTAGGATATGAATAATTTAAAATATTTTTAAAACAAAAATAAGCCTTGTATAACAGAGATTTGCAGTTTCATGCACAAAATCTTCCTGTCCTAGGATGCATATAGAAATGCTCATTTTAGTTTGTGTCTGTTAAATTTAAAATTTTTTTTAAAGTCAAAAAATCAGGTCTCCTACAGATTATGATCACTCAATCAAAAATATATATTATGTTAATAGGGAAATAATACAATATATATTAAATGACTACTATGATGAGACTTCTTGCCAAGATAGCAGACTGAACAAAGATTAGCAGCCCAACTCCTACACACTTACTCTAGTAAAATAACTAAAAATTATACCAGGACAAATAATGTTTGAGAAATCCAGTGGTGGACTACCACGTGATGAGTCTGGGTATGGCATCACTCAGACAGGAATACCCAAGGCCCTTGGTCTCTAAGTTTCGAAGCATTCTATCCTGAGATGCCACAGAGGGTCCTGAAGATACAGCATTCTGAATGTCAAAGATTCAGTGGGGCATGGCCCCTAGAGTTGGAGGTCAGAGTGGGAACATAGATGACGCAAAACCAAGTAAGGCTGACCATTCCACCCAAAATCATGCCAGGAGACAGAGCCTAGCCCTGACACAAAGCCCATGAAGCTCTGAGGCTGGAGAGATGAAGAATCACAAAAATATATATAGACCACCAAAAAGAATTATAACAGATCCAGACATATTAGAAATCCAACCTAGAAAAAAGTAATTCTATGACAATTGCAAACAGAGACTCAAAGGGAGAAATGGATTTCCCACAAAGTCTACAGGAGAGATGAAGCAAAAGATATTGAAATAAAAGGTCTTAAAGAAAGAATTAAAAAGAGAATAAGTAGCTTAGAATTTTATCCAAGTAATGGACTCTCAGGGAAATTAGAGTAGATCAAACAGAAATCAATGATTCCATGAGATAGCAGAGAAAAAACAATTAGAAAAAAAATCAAAATAGTACTCATTATCAAAAAGACTGACCTGGAAAACAGCTCATGTATTAACTTCAGAATCGTTGGACTCCCAGAAAATCGGGATTTTTTTTAAAGTCTGGAAATTACATTGGATAATTTAAAAAAAAACTATCCAGATCTATTAGAACTAGATAGAGGACAAAGGGAAAATAGAAATAACTCACAGATTACTTGCTGGGAAAAAAAACCCTAAGAGGAAAACTACAAGGATGTCATAGCCAAAATCCAGAGCTTCCATGTCAAATATAAATACTGTAATCAGTAAATCAATAAGCACTTATTAAATACTTACCATATCCAGGCACTGTCCTAAGCACCAGAGAAACACATTCAAGCAAAAAGACAATCCTACCGTCAAGGAGTTTACATTTTTAAAATAAGAGAAGCAACATGTAAGAGGAAAACTGAAAAGTTGGAGATGGCGGAAGGGGAAGGGTGTATTATATACTAGGATGGGGCCATAGTGACAAAGTTCAGAGAATTATCAGGGGTGGCTATTCTAGGACTTCTCCCCAAAATTGAGGTTCTGAAATGAACATATCCATTGTCACACTAGTTTTGAAAGCACATTGTATTTACAGCATAACAATTGCTACCAGCACAGTGTTTAATGATAGGGAAGAGACAGTGTGTGCTGATGCTTCTTGCAGACCTAACCGCCCCGTTTGGTGGTGGTTCTTGTTGGGCAAGGTTGGGGGGTGGGAGTTCCTACTAGCAAATGTAGGTCCTGCGTCGCTGGTGCACAGCTCTTAGGATAACCACACTTCTCCTTGTTTACCAAGATCCTCAAACCCCAGATCTCTCCCAAAGAGAAAACTACTGGGATGCTTTGCAGCACACTAGCCTCTTGGGTATTTAAAGGGGATTTACTATGAAGTACTAGATTAGAATATATAATAGGAGGAGTAAGGTACAATATCAGATGGAAAGGTAAACAAAAATCATATGTTTTAATCATGTTCCTGTGTTAGTTATAGGATAGTTAGCCACTTGTCTTATAATTGTTCTTATTTTGGGTCTTGACATTAACTTCATTCTAGTTTCTATGGCCATGAAATTATATGGCCAGACCTGCCTTCTCAACTCTGAAATCAACTCCTCCAGTCCTAATAATGACCTATAAGATGCCAGGCATAGTTAGGAACGTACCTAAGCAATCCCAACAGCCCAGGTATCTGTTTGTCAGGGAAAGCCTATTTTTCGTTTTCCTCAGTTTATAGTAAGAAGTGATCCTTCTGCTGGTCTTCAGGCTTTGAAACGTCCTCTAACTTAACTTGAAGATCTCTTCTGGCCCCATTGGAAGCCATTCACGCTCTGATCCTACCTTTTGTTCTGGTCAGTTCCCCTTAAACCAGATTCTGTAAGGCTAGTCTTTCAGCTGATTCAGTTCTTGATGAAAAAAATGCCACCTCTTCCCCCAACACCACAGGGAACATGGCCTTTTGGCCCAGCCATCAGGTCGTTTGCTGGGTCCAGCCTTCCATGTCCTACCTCCATGCTGGCTCCAATCAGACTAATTTGATCTCAAGTTCTGAAACTAAACTCCCAAATGTGTCTGCCTCTACCTCCCTACTACCAGCCACTCTAAACTTACAGATATGCCTGGGTGTCAAGAGACTAGACATTCTTCAGTTCTCCTCAGTTAAGAATCTGATTACTTCTACATTCTAGGACTGTGAGTAACTGATCCCACTTGAGACATTCCCACCTCCCCCATTGAGAGTGAATCCCAAAGAATATGGTTGTTTGTGTGTTTTGATAAATAATTCATGGGCATATGAGAGAGAGACAGACACAGAGAGACAGACAGAGAGACAGAGAGGATATATTAAGTCTTATTTTGTTGCTAGTATTAAGCACTGGGGACACAGATAGAAGCTACTGAGACAATCCCTGCCTTCAAGCAGCTTATATTCTAAGGGTAAGATGACACATAAAAAAAGGTCTGGAAAGAGGCAAAGGGGATGCACACTGGTTGGCATGACCGGAGATGTTTGGGAAGTGCCCTAGAGGCCTTAAACTGAGCAAGATGAGTCCAAGACTGGCCTCAAAGCCCAGGGTGTTTCCAGGGGGCACAGTCCAATCTTCCAGTGGGGAGAGAAAGTGGAGATGACTTTGCTGGCCATGACCAAGAAGTGCAATATATTCTCCTTCCCTTCCTCACCACTGCCCAAGAATTGGGCAGGACCATAGCAGCACAGAAGCGTGTCTAAATTTTTTCAATGGATACATGAAAGCCCCAAGTTCTTAAATCATAAAGATTTCTGTTTGCTTCATTTTTTTTCCTCAAGCAGAGAGAATGAAAAGCTTTTGTACTCCACCCACTGAAATACCACATCCCACAGCTAGACCAACCACCATCCCAACTTGTTTCCTCTTTGACATCTTAGGAAGCTAAGAGCTTTTGAAAGAAGGGACCGCTGTCCCTGGCTCTCATCATCCTGGAGCCTAAATCCGATAGAGTAGGGGTAGAAGTGCGGGGAGTCTACAACTGTATATTTGATTATTGTACAGGATGTGTTGCCACTACAGTGCTTCCAGTGGCTTGGCGATAGAAATAAAACATGCATTATTGCTGTATAATAAAATCAAATCTGGGCCCTCAGTATGAAATATCTTCAATGTAGCTGCACTCTTAGTAATGACTTGCTTACCACTAGATGTCACTGAAAGGGTCTTAGTCTATTTAGAATGGAAATAAGTAATTCACTCCCATAGATTCTAAAATAAATGCTTTAAAAGGAGGATAGGGGATAGAAAATGTTTCTATCATCAAGTTGCTATAGTTAGGACATAATACTAGGAGATAAAAAATGGGCACTTCCCACGTGGCATTTGATGACACCGACAAGCCCAGGTTGCGCAGTATCATCTATACCAGAGGCCCCCCACAAGAAGGCACAGTTTAGCTCTGGGCACGCTAGAGAGGCTTTGTTATAGACCCCTGCACTGGAGCAGACCCATACAACTTCATCTAGTATATAGTCCCCATGAGGGTTCTCTCCCCAGACACGGGACCTCTACAAAGGGCAGGTCAGAGGCTGTGACCCTGAACCAGCCTAGCTTCTTTAGGACATAGTTAGAGAGGTTCCCAGGACCTGTGCTGATCCTTCCCAGAGGTTTTCTATCCTGGGTCAGAAGTCCCCAGCGTGATTCTAGACCCGCTGAAACAGACCTAGAAGCATTCATGTAGAGGTGGGCAGAAGGGAGAAGACATCCCACAGGACTGTCAGCCTCTCTATAGGTTTCCTACTCACATGGTACCGTGGTATTAGGTATTCACCTACCAGGGGTAACCATGAGAAAAATAAACCATGTGCTCAACTGGAGAATGTCTGCTGATGAGGAAGCATGACTAGTGGATAGAGTCTTACACTTAGAGTCTCAAAAGCCTGAGTTCATATCTGGCTCTGAGACATACTAGGGGTGTGACCACAGGTACTGTTCTGAGGCTCAGGGGAAGGAATTCCTGTAGTGCCTACTTCAGAGGGTCAAAGGAGATAATGTACATAAGGCATTATATTCTGCATGCTTTAAAGCGTTATGTAAATGTAAGTTAGTATCATGGGGAAACAGACACAAAGTAGCTTCGGTAGGAGGCGAATCACGTAGTCTACAAACCTGCTGTATATATAAAGTGTGGTTATTAAATAGTGGGCTAATTTCACAAGTCACAAGTAAGAAGAGGGGTGCGGACAGGGTGGGGCGCCAGGGATTGGACTTGTGCTTACATCAGTGTAAAAAACTACTAGTGGGAAAAGCCCCTCTATCAATGCAGACTGGCAATTTCTCCAGTTTTTTCTTAGTCATAGAGAATTGTCTAGGGGCACTATGAGGGGTTAAGGGATTTGCCCTGGGTCACACAGCCAATATGTTTAAGAAACTAGACTTGAATTCAGGGATTCTGAGACCAGCCTCTATTCAGTATACCATGCTGCCTCTCAGTCTCATTATTAGATGAGGGTTTTTTTAAAAGAAAAGAAGAGAGAAAGAAGGAAGGAAGGAAGGAAGGAAGGAAGGAAGGAAGGAAGGAAGGAAGGAAGGAAGGAAGGAAGGAAGGAAGGAAGGAAGGAAGGAAGGAAGGAAGGAATGGAGGGAGGGAGGAAGGGAGGAAGGGAGAGAGGGAGGGAGGGAAAAGAGTCAGAGAGAGAGGGAGTCTAGGTTACCAATTACTGGCTGCTGGATTTTGTACAACTCACAGCATCTCTGAATGATTTTCCTCAACTATAAAAGAAAAGCTAAATGGTGTCTATGTTTCCCATTTCTGTGATACTATTTTATATTTTCTTATATCTAAATTCTAGCTCCCAAGAAAAACTGTCCCAGGGAAATTTGATACTTCCTGTGGCATGCTACTTAAGAGAGAGGGTCAATTCAATTCTGAAAATGTATTAATCATTTTCTCTCCTCAGAGTATTTAGCTAGGTAATGGTAAATACAGAGGGGGAAAAAGTGCTGAGCTCCCTCTGCTCGATGAGTAAGGATCATAGAATCATAGAACTTAGAAGTGGAAGAGGGCTGGAAGATAATGTAGTCTGATAGCTTCATTTTACAGATAAGAAAACTGAAAACCCAGTTAAGTGACTCACCCAAGGTCTATGGAGGGGTAAAAAGCAAAGCTAAGGAGATAGTCACATGTCTAAGTCATTCCAATACAAAACAGAATAGGGCAGGTGTATGGGCTAGATACAAATAAAGTGCTGTGCAACCTCTAAGAAAGGAAAGATAATTTCAGATCATGTAAAGCCCTTTAAAGGTGGTATTTGATCTGAGTCTTAAAGGATGACTAGGATTTCAATGGGCATATTGTGAGGAAGGAGTTGGGCAGAAAGAGAGCATTTCAGCCACTTGTGACAGACTGTCGTCTGTCCCTAATTTGATCCCTTACTCTCAGGTCTAGCTCTAGGGAAAATTGTGGAGCAGGCAAACTAGTCTTTGGCAACCCTCCACCTTCCCTTTCATCCCTCTTCCCTTTTCTCCTGGTGTTCCCTTGCCTGAGCTTATCTATGTGACTCACTCCCATATTGCTTTGCTCCCAACTAACTGCATGAAGGGTAAATGAATTCACAATAGGTGTTAATGAATATAATATTTGCATTGTGATATATCTACCATGTGATATTTACATACTATTAAGAGACTCTTGAAGGTCAAAAAGATTCCAAGATGCAAAGGAATGAATTTTTAATGGTGGAATTTCAGGCACTGTGGCAAGGCTGGTGAGAAAAATTTTTTTAGAATCCCCAAAATTCCACACGGTCCCCTACTAGTAAGAACATTCTATTTACTTATTACCTCCCTTCCATTCTATAAAAAACAGAAGTGTAAAGGGGCTTAGAGATCAACTAGTCCAAACTTCTCCTTTCATGGAAAAGGAAACTAAAATACAGAAAGGTTAAGTGAGTTGTGCCAAGGTAGTATGTGGGAGATAAGACACATAGCCAAGTATAAGACAAGATGGAGCGTGGAGAACAAATAGAGCATGTAAAGATCCAGTGCCCAGATAATCCAGGGCACAAATGAATGGGTTTTCATGATAGGATCAGTAATGGCACCATCACCATGAAGTGGGGGAGATAGGGATGGGCAGGTCCACGTGGTAACCAGAGGGAGCTTGAGATCAGAGCTGTGCCCTGGACTGGGCCCAAGTCCCAGACTCGGTGGCTTGTAAGTAAGCACATGCGGCTGCTTCATAGTTGTATTTGGAAAGGGATCTTAGAAGTCGTCTCATCCATTGTACAGATAAAGAAATTCAGAGGCTCAGAAACATGGAGTGACTGGCCCAAGTGACATAAAAAGTCAGTGGCAGAGCAGGATTCAAATCCAGGTTTTCTGCTTCTAAAACTATCACTCTTTCCATTGTCCCGCCAGCCTCTACACAGCAGAACTAAATAAATATGCAAGAATTATAATATATGCAATATAAAGAATTACAACGAAATAATATAGACATACATATATTACATGTGTAGGTATATATGTGTGTACACATGCATTTATGTGCATGTGCACGATTATATAAACATATGTACATGCATTTATATGTGTGTGTGTACGTATGTGTGTGTGTGTGTGGTGGGGGGAGGAACTAGACCTTTGGTTTTCATCCCCATAGGTAACTTCCAGAAGGAGGAGACTCCTTATATCAAAGTAGCCTATCCCCTGCTCTGCAGTGGACAGGCTCACAGGCTTGGCCAAAGCACCAGAAGGTCGTCACTTGTCCAGCATCATGCTTCTTCAGAGATGGTTCTTGAACCAGGGTCTTCCTGACTCCTATGCTAGCTCTCTATCCACTCTGCTATGATTGCACCTCTCTCTCTCTCTTCCCCTGCCCCTCCCCTCTCCCTCTCTTTCTCCTCTTCCTCTTCTCCCTCCTTCCCTCACTATCTATCTATACACAATATGAACATTAATTAAACCAGTGAGGTGGGACTACAGGGGTGCCACAAGAGGTTGTTGGGGGAGTTCTTAACACTGGCATCCTTGCTGCTCCTCCAATGAGACGCTTCATCTCCTGACTCTTCACATACTCATTGGCTGTCGCCCACGCCTGGATTTCTCTCCATCCTCAGCTCCTAATCCTGGCTTCTTTCAAGTTTCACCTGAAATCCCAGCTTCTGGGAGAAGCCTTTCCCAATCCCTCCTAATCCTGGTGCCTTCTCTAAGTCAATCATTCTGTATAGAGCTTGTTTTTACATAGTTGTTTGGGTGCTGTCTCCCCCATCAGACTGTGAGCCCCTTGGGAACAAAGACTGTATTTTACCTTATTTTGCATCCCTAGTACTTAGTACAGTGCTTGGCACATAGTGAGTGCTTAAAAATGTTTATTGATTGACTGACTGAAACAGATCTGTTATCTCAGTTATGTGAATACTCCCTCCACTAGTGCAGATCACAGCCTCTCTATACCCTCTTACCTCATCTAATTCTTCTCTATGAATTTCCACAAATCTACCATAGAGAATCTAACATTCCAAAGGCCTTCCTCTTTTTTATTTTTAATATGCCATGGGTGCCAGTGTGGCAACCAGCCTCTCTAGCTGTAATTCCTCACTTATAGCAAACCTTTATTTTTCTGTTGAGGGGGTTTCCTGGGAGAAAAGCACCACCATGCTTCTAATTAGCCCTGAAGAACCGAGAAAAGGTACAGTCTCCTTATCTAAGTCAGCTCTTCCTAATTACAAGAGCCTCGAAGGAGAGAAAGTACTGTAAGAACAAGTAGAGAAAGGAGGACATAGAACACTGTGGGGTATTTGTGGGATATCATAGAAAGAAAGATGGCCTATTCTGTAATAGCAAAGCCCTGGAAACAAAAGCGGGTGCCCATCGATTGGGGAATGGCTCAGCCAACTGCACTGCAGGAATTGTACTGAGCAGTAAGAAATGATGAATACAGAAAACCAAGGGAAGATCTATGTGAACTGATGCAGAATGAAGTAAACTACACCAAGAAAACATGCATAATGACTGCAACAGTGCATAGGGAAAGAGCAATCACACATTTACACACAAAAAATGAAAAGTGAATGCTGCAAAACTACAAAGACTCAAAAATGGTTCAAAAGGAGAGAAATAAGACACCCCCACCTCACCCCTTTGCCAGGGTGGAAGATCTACGAGTGTTGAGAAATGCAGTAAATTTTCAGACATTTTCAAAGTACTGGTCACTTATGCTTATTTTTCCCCTCCTTTTTTCTTTATCTTTTTTTTTTTGTCTTTAAAAATACTACTTGTTATAATGAAATGGCTCTCTAGGAAAGGGAGGGAGAAGGACACGGACATTGGGGAAACTCTGTTGACATAAGGAAACAAAACACATCAATAAAGACTTACTGGCAAAATAAAAAAAAAAAAGAAAGGGCAGCAAGTCAGCAGGAAGAGCGAACTGTGTATAAATCTTATCTCCAACATTTAGAGTAATAACAATACCTACGGTCATTATAGCTAACATGTAATACTATGAGCTGGGCACTTTAATAATAGTACATAATAATAATAATAGGTAACATTTATATCGTAATTACTACGTGCCAGGCACTGTTCTAAGCACTTCAGTAATAGTTAACGTAATAATAGCTAACACTTGTATAGCACTTGCTGTTTGCCAGACACTCTGCTAAGCACTTTACAATTATTCTCTCATTTGAGCTTCACAACAACCTTGTGAAGTATTATTATCCCCATTTTAAAGATGAAGAAACTCAGGCAAACAGGTCAATTGACTTGCTCAGGGTCACACAGTGTCAGTGGCTGGATTTGAACTCAGGTCTTCCTGATTCCAGTCCCTGGTGCTCTCTGCGTCATACTGCCTAGCCATGTACATACTTAACTGCTCTGAGGTTCCACTTATTCATCTGAGGTTCCACTTATTCATCTACAGAATATTGCCAACAGTTCTTGTTTTAAGTATGAAATAACATTATGGGCAGGGCATCACTTTCTTTTCATTCTGAAGAGTGGATTAGAGATATACTTTTGGGGGGAAGGGGAAGAGGGAAGGCAACTGGGGTTAAGCGACTTGCCCAAAGTTACACAGCTAGTGTGTCGAGTGTCTGAGGTCGGATTTGAACTCAGGTCCTCCTGACTCCAGGGCCAGTGCTCCAACTCACTAAGCCACCTAGCTGCCCCCTAGAGAGACACTTTTGAAATCCGAGCAGCCCGAGGAGCTCTTTACTTTGTGCTAACGTGACATATTGGCTTCTCTTAATTTGCAGTGGGCTCTTATGTGAACTCTGTAGATCTTCAGGATGGGTAATCATTTCAGAAGCTGTCAAAAAGGAAGACTTGATGCAGAAAGCCTACCACCAGGATCAAGGGAGTTAGAGCCATAAGGGCCCCTAGAGATAAGCTGGTTCAACTCTTTTATTTTACAGATGAAGAAAATAGAGTACTAGATGTTCAGTGCCCCTCCCCCTCCCACCCAAGGACACAAGGATAGAGAGTAGGGAGGCACAGAGTCAGTATTTGAACACAGATCCTCTGTGAGCATCATACCATAAGCAGTTTTCAGTGGGATTTTTTGTTTCTTTGTTTTCTTTTTTCTCAGTGTGGATATAATGTGGAAAATGAAACCTGAGAACATCTATCATAAAAAAAAGCTTGATGACCACAACCTGGGATCCAGCCCATACTCCCTGCCCACCACCCACCCCACCCTGCTGTAGTATGTTAATTAATGGCAAAGTACTCAGCACCTAGCTGCTATGGAGCCATAAGAAGATGGATGAGACAGTCTGTACCATAACATCAATGAAGTAGTCATATGTTTATAACACTTTACAAAACACTTTCATCACAGTCCTGCAAGATAAGCATTGCATCATTATTTACAAACAAATTCCAAGAAATTAAGTCACTTACTCAAGGTCACATAGCTATGTAAAGGTCTGGGGACTTAAATATAATTGTATTTCCTTCAAAGTGAAATTCTCCATTCTACCACCCGATCCCATAACACACATAAAATAACTGTTTGTCCTTCATTCTCGAAGAGGACCATGACTTCAGGAAATTGCTACCATGACTTGCAGTTGACTTTGGTTTGAGTGAGGGAAGGCTATGCAAGGTCACCAGCCTCACTTTCTCCTCAGGAGCCATGTGGGTCCAGTGGCCTGATATCGATCAGGACAGCCGGTTGCCCTCTAACACACATAACTTAACTAGAGAATCAGTAAATGCCAAAAGAATGTGTAACTCAGTGACCCTAAGGCAAGGATTTCTAGAAGGAAAGGGGAGGGAGCTGGGCCTTCAAGCTTTTGAGGGATAGTCAACACATTGATTGAGTCAGGTTTCAAAAAGAGATTTCCAACCTAGAACATTGGGGCCAAATCAAGTAAGATAAAATTTAATGGGGATAAGTGCAAAATTTTGTACTTAGGTTCAGAAAATAAACTGTATGGCAATGGCCATACAGCAACTCATCTGAAAAAGTCTAGGTTTTGTTGGACCATAAATTCGTTAGTCAGAAGTATAATATTACGACAAAGAAAACTAGTATCATCTCAGGATCCATTTAAATGATTAGGAGGTGATAGTCCTATTGCATTCTGTCCTGGTCAGACCCAGGCAGAAGTTGAGGGCATCACATTCATTTAGGGTCTCCCTGCCTTTCCCTGGCTGCAGCAGCCACTCACAGGCTAAATCCTACTGCTGAATGACACAGACTCTTTGCTCTATTTCTAACTTGAGCCGCTTAGCACCCCCTTTCTCCCATGGGCGCACCATCCTGGGACCAGACTTAGTGCAGGCCCCTGATGGGTTTAGCCCACTGCAGCTCAGAATTCCTGAGCTCAAAAGTGATCCCCTACCTCTGCTTCCTCAGGAATAGGGATTACAGGTATGTGCCACGGTGCCCCACTGGACACCATGTATTAGGACAGCTATTACGTAAGCTCAGAGGAGTGACTGTCCCAGTGGTGACTGAGATCTTGCTCTATAGGATCAATTGAAGGAGCTGAGAATGTTTAGCCAGGAAACAGAAGACTTCTGGAAGAAGAGCTAGCTGTTTTACATTAAAATGTGAGGTCTTTAAGGGCAAGGACTGACTTTTGCCTTTCCTTGTATCCCCAGTACTTAGCATAATGCCTGGCACATAGTAGGTGCTTAATATTTATTGACTGACTTTCAAGTATTTGGAAATGACCCCATAGTGAAGAGATTCGACTTCTCTTCTGTGTGGCCTTGAAGAGCATGATAAGGAACAATCGGTGGAAGTCAAAAAGCCAAATTTAGGCTTAGAAAGAAACACTTCACAACAACCACAGATATCCAGAAATGGAATGGCCTGGCTTCCTCTTCATTAGAGGTCTTCAAATCATGGCAGGATGTTGTAGCAAGGACACAGAACAATCATTATTAAAGGCATGAGATGGCCACTGAAGTCTGGCCTAACTCTGAAATTCTGAGTATCATGAATAAGCAGAAAGAGATAGGGAGAGTAGGAATAGAAAATCTTTAAGGTAGTGAAGACACAAAGGCAAGAATGTATAGGTGTGTGTGTGTGCATGTAAGCGTGCACGCATGCGTAAGAAAGGGGATGGAAAATTAGAAGACCTGTTTGACTGGAAGAATGGAGAATAAGTTTGGATAGGTAGGATAAGGCCATCTTATGGTGGATTTTAAAAGCCAAGAAGATTTTGGATACAATCCAAAACATAATAGGAGCTGGTTGGTGTAGGTTCTTAAGTGGAGGAGTGATGTAAAAGATGTGCTGTTTTAGGAAGATTAGAAGGAAAGTCATTCAGAATAGGTTGGAGGAGTCAGGGAGACTGATTTGGAGGCTGACTAATACTCCAGGATGCAGGTGATGAGAGGTGAAGCCAGGGTGGAGTCTATGAAAATGAAAAGGAAAGGGCAGGTGGAAGAAACATTTTAAAGAAAGAATAGCAGCACTTTGTGACTGATTGGACAAAAAAGATGATGGTGTTAAGTACTAGGGATATAAATACAAGCAAACAAGACATTCTAATGGAAGAGGAGAACATATAAAGGGGAGATGGAAAGAGGAAGAAGAGTAGAGGGAAAGGAGAAGAAAGCAGGGCCAGCTGCTCCTGAGGAGTGAAGTCTGGAGGGTGAGTCAAGCCAGGGCCAAGTGAGGATGGTTAAAGCCTGTCATGAAATGGTGGTCTCAGCTAGGGACTCACCAATGTACATTGGTATATTCTTTCAAGAATAATTTTGTGGCGTACACAAATGATGCTGAGATAAAAAAGGAAATTGTCCTCTGTCCTAAAAGGATTTTGGGCTCAGCTAGCAAAGCAGATTTCAAGGTAAACTGTAACAGAGGCTATGGGGAAGGCAAATGAAGGCCAACCTCCAAAATGGATAGGGTGTTTTAACACATGTTCCTGGAAGTATAAATGTTTGTGTCATCTTTTTGAGCAGAACCCATATCTTACAAACTCAATGAAAATAAAAAGCCATATTAGAATATATTTGATCATGAATCTTTTGCTTTGTATTTATTTTTATTGTTCTTTATCTATTGCAGGTGCAGGCCTCAGTGCCAGTGACAATGAATCTGGCCAAGGCAGTCAGGAAGGAGGCACGATGACGGACTCCCAGATTGTGGAACTGAGAAGAATTCCTATAGCGGACACTCACCTCTAGCTCCTTTGGTCAAATGGGAATTTTCACATTTTTATATTTGTGGGGTGACCTTTTGGTCTGAATCTCTCCCCATATGTGCCTCCAGGCTATGGAGAGCTAGAAGTTGTCCCTAAGTGGTGAGCCCAGAAAGGGTTGTGTCTGATAAATAGTAGATTTCTGGGAGAATCCCCCAAATCACCTGTTCTGGTAAAAGATTTACAAAAGTTAATAGGATGTACTTATTCCATAAAGTATAGATTAAGTTTTTTTTAATTGACCTGCATGTCTAACAGTGTTTAATAAAAGTAATAATGATAATTATTAATAAAAGTAATAGAACCCATTTGATCTGAAATAGGCTCATTTCTTGGTGGGTAAATGCTATGCTTGATGAAAATGCTGTCTTCGTAGGTTACCCTTCTACTATATTAACTCACTCTATCAACTGAATGAACTTTTCTGAAGAAGAAGTAAAGAAGTGAATTATATTCATTTTATGAAAGGTAAAACGAGACAGAGAGAGATTAACTTATTTTCCAGTAGGAGTCCAAGCCTACCCCCTAATTTCTGAGGTAGAGTTCTCTTCATTCAACATGTGGTTTCTTCACCTGGTGCCTGAGGTAAATACCTAGACAATAAATACTAATACCCTGGGTTCTTAAAGACTTTGCTTTTGAGACCACAAGACCACAAGCTTTGGCACATCCCACCAAGCTGGAAAGGCTTCAAGTACTGACCAAGTGAACTAACTGTTCAATAGACTGTGTGTCATCTGAGCAGATGCCTACCTAAGTTGACATGGCTCATCTCCAGGAAACTAGCCACTGTGTATTCAGGTTTTTTTTTTAAATGGTAACAACTTATAAAAACCATGTCTTAAGGTATGGAAGTCTGGGAGATGAGGTTCCTAAACTGATAAAATCACAGCTACTTGGATAAATTGAAGTATAACTGTCTTAGTCTTTGTCCCCTAATAATTAAGCTTATAAAATCTTCCTATGGGTAAATATTTATTGACCTTAGTTGTTGTTCAGTTGTATCAGTCATGTTTGACTCTCCAGGACTCCATTTTGGGTTTTTTTTTGGCAGAAACACTACAATGGTTTGCCATTTCCTTTTCCAGCTCATTTTACGGACGAGGAAACTGAGGCAAAAGGGGTTAAGTGACTTGCATAGCTAGTGTCTAAAGCCCGATTTAAACTCGGGAAGATGGATCTTCCTAACTTCAGGCTCGGCAGTCTATCCACTGAGTCACCTAGCTGCCCACTGACCTTAGTAAGGAACAGAAATACAATTTCTAAAGCTACTAGGCAACCCTTAAAGGACAGAGGTGATGGTCACAATTAAATAGCAAGAACTAGAAAGTATAGAGAGCCGCTAGGTGGCACCATAGTGCACAGAATGCTGGTCCTGGAGTCAGGAAGATTTAGCATTGTGAGTTCAAATCTGGCCTCAGACACCTACTAGCTTTGTGATCCTGGGCAAGTCACTTCACCCTGTTTACCTCAGTTTCCTCATCTTAAAACGAGCTAGAGGAAAAAGAAAAGGCAAACCACAAGTATATTTGCCAAAAAACAAAACAAAACCCAAGTAGTGTGATGGAGAGTTGGACATAACTGAAAATGACTCGAAAACAACAAAGATAGGGTATATTCAGCAGTTGTGGAGATTCTCTCAATATTAGGATGCAAAAAACCTCCATCCTTGGACAATATTCAGAATATTCAAGCCCTGTTCTCCTGGGACCCTAATATAAGAGGGTGGAGATTGACTATTTTAAGTAGCAATCTGAAAAGCAGATAACAAAGGGGTAAGATAATATCCATACACCCAAGAGATGCAAAAGGAAATGCCAGATATCATCCCTAGAATTTCTCTGAAGAGTAACAATTGAGAGAGGCAGAAGTAAGAAGGCAGACACGGTGTGTGATGACTGACTTTGATAGACTTGGCCCTTCTCAGCAATGCATGGACCTAAAACAATTCCAAAGGACTCATGATGGAAAATGCCATCCACATCCAGAGCAGGAACTATGGAGTCGGAATACAGCGCAAAGTAGGCTTTCTTTCCTTTTTTTTTTCTTTCTCATGGTTCCTTCCATTTATTCTAATTCTTCTATATAACATAACTAATGTGAAAATATGTTTAATGGGACTGTATATATAGAGCCTATATCAGACTGCTTGCTGTCTTGGGGAGGAGAAAGGAGAGGGATGGGGAAAAATTTAAAACTTATGAAGCAAATGTTGAAAACTAAAAATAAATAAACTTAAAAAAAAGAATTAAGATAGCAAAGTGAGAGCTAGAAATTTTGCCTTGACTCCCCCACAAATTCTTACATGATGACCTATAAAGTGAACCAAACCAAATCCTAATCAGGAAAGCCAAGAAAAAGTCTTAAAGTGCCTTTTCTCCCACCTGAAACAGCTTAGGAAGATAGAGAGGTCTGCAGACATTAGGGTGGGGACTGCCCAGTAGCCAGAGCAGTAGCAGCAGTGCCTCAGGAGGCTGGGGAGGAGGTGGCAGGAGTGGTGGAGAGTGACCCTGTACTCAGGATGGTAAACAGACTGAACCCCTGGGCGGAATGAGCTGCCAGGGGACCCCTGCACTGACACTAGGAGTGCCATCTGGCAGCTTTGTTGCCCACTACCCAGTTCTGCATGGAGAGAAACACTCATGGTGACAGCCAAGAGGGAGCTACCTTTGTATGGAGCAAGGAACAAGTTGCAGAAACATGGCTGTGTGGCTCTGAGCCCAAGAGCAGAAGGGCAACTTGGTCCTAATCTTTAATCCCACACATAAACCTGCAGTGGAAAAAACCAGGGCAGGAGACCAAAACCAAGGGGAGCCAATGGTTCAGTCACTGAATCTGCAGAACCTCCGAGTGGACTTACTGTGACTGAGTCTAGTAGCAGTCTACAGAACTCAACTGAGGCAACACCCACTCAGTGATTAAGGCTAGGTGTTGTTTGTCCTTTGTTCTGGAAGAGGACCGTGACATCAGGGAGGTGATGCCATGACATGCAAGTGACTTGGATTTAAATGAGGGAGGGCAGTACAACACCTAGCCTTAATCACTGAATGGGTGTTGCATCAATCGAACTGAGACCTATTAAAGATCTTAGCTTAGAAAGGTCAAGGTCTCTCACTGCATCCAGAGTCATCTCCATTGTCCTGATCTAAATCTTGCCACTGAACCCAAATGGCTCCAGAGGAGAGATTGAGGCTGGTGACCTTGCTCAGCCCTCCTTCACTTAAATCCAATTCACTTGCATGTCATGGCATCACCTCCTTGATGTCATGGTCCTCTTCGAGAATGAAGGACAAACAACAACAACAGAACTCAACTACACATAAGCCAACAGAATCAAAGCAGGTCAGGGATTTGCAGAGCACAGACCAGGAGGGCATCGAAGAGATTTCTTCCCGGATCACAACATTAAAAGCACTTAAAACTTGTAGACCTCCAGAATGAGTTGTGAAAACAGAAGAAAGAATAAAAGAGACAAACTCAGGCCAGTTCACCACCATAGAGGTAAGCAGAGGACAATATTACATAAAGTCCAAAGTCAAGAAGTAGGCTACAAAAATGAACAAAGAATAGAACAACATAACATTAAAAATTTGCTATGATAACAGGGAACCTCAAGACACAAACACAGAAGACAATGACTTAAAAACATTTATAAGCAAAGCCCCCCCCCCAAAGAAAAATGCAGATTGTACACAAGCCCAATAAGAATTCCTCAAAGAGATAAAGAGTTAAAAATAAGAACCAAGGAAAATTTTGAAAATTAAATAAGAATGGTAGGGGGAAATTTGAGAAAGGAAATAAAAGCTCTGAAAGAAACTTATGAAAAGAGAATTAACAGTTTGGTTTTTAAAAAAAAGGCATAAAAATAATACTGAAGAAAATAATTCCTTAAAAATTAGAACTGGCCAAGTAGAAGCTATTGACTCCATAAGACACCAAGAAACAATAAAACAAAGTCAAAAGAATGAAAAAATAGAAGGTGAAATATTTCATAGGAAAAACATCTGACCCAGAGAAGAAAAAATTTAAGAATCACTGGATTACCTGAAAGTCACAAATAAAGAAAAAGCCTAGATATTATATTTCAAGAAATTATAAAGGAAAACTACCTAGATATCTTAAAAGCAGAGGGCAAAGTACAAACTGAAAACTACCAGTCATTTCCTGAAAGAAATTACAAAATGAAAACTCCCAGGAATATTATAACCAAATCCCAGAGCTCCAAGGTCAAAGAGAAAATGCTAAAAGCATCCAGAAAAAAATGGTTCAAATACTGTGGAGACACAGTCAGGATCACATAAGATGTAGCACCTATCACAATAAAGGAAACGAAAGTTCAGAATATGATATTCCAGAAGGAAAAGGGGTTAAGATTACAACCAAGAATAACCTATCCAGCAAAACTGAATATAATCCTATGGGGGGGGGGGAATAGATATTTAAGGAAATGGAAAGGATTTACAAATTTGATATTCAGACAGAAGACTCAAGAGAAGCATAAAAGGGTAAACATGAGTGAGAAATCATAAGAGATTAGACGAGGTTAAACTGTTTACATTCCTATATGGGAAGATGATACACGTTAGCCCCTTTATCATCACTAGGTCTGTTAGAAGGAGTGGGCATGAGTCTATAATGTTGCGATGTTCTCAGAAGAAAAATGGAAGGATGAGCAAGAGAGATACAGTGGGAGAGGGGGGAAGAGGAGGAATGGGGAAAATTATCTCACATAAATAAGTATGCAAGGAAGAGTTTATATAATGGAAGGGATAATGGAGCAAGGGGGGAGCAGGCAACATTTGAACCTCACTGTCATCTGAACTGGTTCAAGGAAGGAAGAATATACATACATATATAGTTGGGTATAGAAATTTACCTTACCCAAGAGAGAAGTAGGAGAGAAAGGCACTAAGAGAAAGAAAGGGGGAGGGAAAAGAGGGAAGGGTAGATTAAGGTAAGGGAGGCAGTGATCAGAAGAAAAATAGACTTGAGGAGGGACAGAATAAAAAAGAAAGAGAGCAGGAAAAAGTAAGAGAATAGGAAACAAGGCAATAAATACACAGCAATAATAATTATAAATGTGAATGGGATAGACTCACCATTGATGTAGATGGTTTCAGAAAAAAAAAACTGAGACAACTTATATTAACTGATGTAAAGCTAAGTAAGCAGAAGCAGGAGAATAATTTATACAATAACAGCAATATAGTAAAGGTAATCAACTTTGAAAAATATACTAACTCTAATCAACAACATTTCCAAAGGACTGATAATGAAACTTTCTCTCCACCTCCAGATAGCTGATGGACTTTGTAGAAGCAGACTGAAGTATATTTTCTTCCATTTCTTTTTATTCCTTTTTGGACAGAATTAATGCATGAATTTGTTTTACATGACTATACAGATTTATAATGAGCTTTTTTTTTCTTGCCCTCTCAATGAGTGGGAGAGAAGAGAAGAAGGAAGAAAATTCAGAACTGAAAATAACAATAAAATGGGACTGTTGGGGGAAAAGACAATTTTCCAATAGTCTATTAATAGTCTAATAATCTAATTACTTCGATGTTTCTTGGAGAACTTGGTTAAATGGATTTTCCACTTTAAAAAGAGTCTCATGGATGAATTGTATTAATTTATAGAGACTATAACACCTATGTTCAGCCAGAGAAAAACTAGAAAGCATAAAGTGGATTTTTTAAAATATTTTGATAACTTTTTTTCCCCAGTTTTATTTTTTTTTAATATGTTTAGTTTTCAGCATTGATTTTCACAGGAGTTTGAATTACAAATTTTCTCCCCATTTCCACCCCCCTTCCAAGATGGCGTACACTCTGGTTGCCTTGTTCCCCAGTCAGCCCTCCCCTCCATCACCCCACTCTGCTCCCATCCCCCTTTCCCTTCCTTTCTTGTAGGGCAAGACAAATCTCTACGCCCCATTGCCTGTGCATCTTATTTTCTAGTTGCATAAAAAAAAAAACTTTTTTACTTTTGAACATCTATTTTTTTTAA
>CM053622.1:372071482-372100297 GCA_028646595.1 Phalanger gymnotis
CAACTGAAGCTGTAGTTCTAAAGCTGCCCCACCTCCGCTGCCCCAGGGGTGGTGGCCAAACCGCAAACTCCTGTCCCCATCCCTGCAGCTTTTCCCACTAACCTTCTCTGTTGTTTTTGCTGTTTGTGGGTTGAGAGGTCTGGAAACTGCTGCAGCTCACTGATTCAGGGCGCTAAGGCACGCTCCGCCCGGCTGCCGGTCTCGTTGGTCTGCGCCACCCACGCTGGGCTCTGCTCTGCTCAGCTCCCCTCAGCTCCCAGCTCCATGTGGGATAGACCTTACCCAGAGACCATCCAGGCTGTCCTGGACTGGAGCCCTGCTTCCCTCTGCCACTTTGTGGGTTCTGCAGTTCTAGAATTGGTTCAGAGCCATTTTCTATAGGTTTTTGGAAGGACTTGGTGGGGAGCTCATCCCAGTCCCTGCTTTCCAGCCGCCATCTTCTTGATAACTTTTTTAATATAATTGGTTTTCTTTTTTTAAAAAACTAACAATTGAAAAGAATTCACAGCATCTCAGGGTTGAAAGGGACCTTCAAGGCCACATACCAAACCACTACCTTAAAAACTCCCCATTGCAGCATACCTAGTAAATGGTCATCTATGCCTCCCCTGAAGACATCTAGAGAGGGGCATCTCACTATCTCCCAATGAAGATCCCAAGGATTCAATAGCAGTCTCACCTCATGACCTATCTCCTCTTTCTCAAGGTTCATCCATTGGAATTGTTCCAGATTATTGTCTTAGGTCATGGAGCTGGCCTATCATGAATGCGGATGAGATTTAAGTTTATTTGCTTATAGGATCATGTTAGGAGGAAGGCAGTGGTGTTGGACCATGGTCACCTCAGTAACACAGAAAAGACAGGCTAGCGCAGGTAAAAGAACACTGGTTAGGATTCAATGGATTTGGGTTTGAATTCCAACTCTGCCCTAGAGCACCTATGTGACCTTAGACAAGTCATACGAACTCTTTTGTTCTCAGTTTCCTTATCTATAAAATCAGAGAGTTGGACTAGAATCAAGTATTCTTAACTTGGGGTCTGTGGCCTTGGTTTTTATTTTAGTAACTATCTTAACATAACTCATTTCCTTTTTAATCCTATGGGTGTTTTATTTTACGCACTTAAAAACATTATTTTGATAAAAGGTCCATTGGCTTCCCTAGACTGCCAGAGGAGTCCATGACACAAACACAAAAATTAAAAACCTCTAGAGATTCCTTCTAGATCTAAATCTCCATAGATTATTCCCATTCGCCCAAATAATTATAGAAATATCTGGGCCCTACATATAGCCTATCATGATAGGTACCTATATTTAAGAAGTTCTAAGGTTGGTATTTTCTGTAATCAAAAATGAAGATTTCAGTCCAGTCCAAAATGAGAGATCAGAAAATTTTCCTTAATATTAGATTTTTCCTCTAGTTCACATAATTCTATTGAACATTTCAACTTACTTATGAAAGAAATTACCATGAAGAGAATAGTGTGAGTTTGAGAGAAGTACTTCTTTGGCTTTTTCATACTCCCTTTGGACCCATCTTTGACTGAGACCAGAAAAATCTATCCTAGAACAAACATTGTTCATGATAATTTCGAGTAAATTATTTCCAAAAGAAAGCATGATGCAATGAACTTTTTTGTATTTCATTTGGGAGTCTTACAATTTCATTGAGCATTCTAGTACAGTTCCAAAAGAGGCATGCAAATTCCAAAAAGGAGAATTAGGCAGTCTTTCCTAGAATAAACTTCATTCTATTTGCAACAATTTCCTATGGAGTTACAGTAGAAATATTCCACATACTCCTCCATTACTGTTAGGCAAAGAGCCATATTCCAGGGGAATGTCTGATAAATAAACCTTCCAAAAGGAAAAACATACATGTTCGGATTCTAAGAGTCATCTAAACGGCAGTTTTGCTTAAATAAGTATACTAATATTTAAAGTTAATCGTGTGTGACTTCTCATATATAATTGATATCCTATAGCTCTCAATGGGTAGAAGAGGGCTAAATTTTTAATAATTGAACATTAAAAATTAAAATAACAAAATAAAGTTAATTGCATGGAATTTGGATAATGGCAATTAGTGACACCTCTCCCAAATAATTTTAAAATATTCAAAATTCCAGACATCATTATCTTTCTATCCTTAACCAACCTCACATCATACTCATATCAAGTTAATATTACTCATTATCTTTATGGTACATCTATTTACAAGACTTAAAACGTAGGACCAGCTGGTAAGAAATAGCAATGGTAAAACTCAGTCAGACCCCTTACCATCCCTGAGGAAGGGGTGGCTAAAACTGGTTCCTGGGGCCAGGATGGCTGCTCTCACATTAAGCCTTTCTTCTTCATCGCTATCAACATTAGCAATCACAAACATTTATTGAGCGCTTACTATTTCCAAAGCACTGTTCTAGACTCTGAAAAAAACTAAGAATAAAGCATAGGGGGACTGTTGCTGACTTCATGTGTTCCTGGCCTTTTCTCTTCCCTTTAAGCCTCCCTCCTACAAACTTTCTTGTTTCTCTATGCCCTTCCTTTAAAGCCTCAAATGATCATTATCAAATGATTATTTTAGTGAATGACTTTTTTGAGCTCTTTCAAACGACCTCAAAGCCCATCTTTTCTTCAAAAGTCTTCATTAGACATCATGGCAGAATGATAATTACCTCAGCATATGACCAGTCTTAGCAATGGAGAAGCAATGCGCTGTATTTAGAGAACCAGCCTTGAAACCAGGAAGAGCTGAAAGCTGTGACACATGCTGGCTGTGTAACCCTAGCCAAGTTTCTTAACCTCTCAATGCAATAGACAACTTTAAGACTAAAATTGCAAAGGCAATTCCAACTGCAACTGGTAAAGGGTGTTGCTTGACCCAGAAGTCTCCTCTATCAGTGAAATCACAAGTCCAGTCCATAACCCTACCCCTTATTACCAACAGTGATCTTCTTTCCCTTTCTTCCTCTCTCTGTAGACTCAAAAGGAGCAAAATTAAAGCAAATTACAAAGCCAAGTATGAGCCTGGAAATAGAAAGGAGGTTCTGTTACTTCTTCAGGAGAATTGTAGAATTCAACATTTTTTGTTGTTGTCATTTTCTTTTTTGTTTTTTTTGTTTTTTGTTTTTTTTTTTGCAGGGGGGGAGGGCAGGGTAATTGGGGTTAAATGACTTGTTCGAGGTCACAGAGCTAAAAAGTGTATCAAGTATCTGAGGCCAGATTTGAACTCAGGTCCTCCTGACTCCAGGGCCTATGCGCTACTCACTGCACCACCTAGCTGCCCCTTTTTCATCCCTTTTCAATGGATCAGGAAATTAAGACAGGGAGGTTGAGGAACTCACCTACACTCACACAGCTATTAAGAGCCTAAAGCAAGATTCAAACCCAAGTTTTCCTGACTCCGAGTCCAGAGCTGGTGTATAATATGCCATTACTTCTCTTGGCAAATCCTGTGACTTCCCTTAGTCTCAGTCTCTTCGTTTGAAAAGGTTATGCTAACTCACCTCTGAGAGACATCCTGCCCCTAAATGCTAAAATAACCTTTGTAAGTGGAGCAGTGTCCAAGATAACTACACCATAGCTAGATGGTTTGGTAGATAGAGCACTGGTTCTAGAGTCAGAAAGACCTGAGTTCAAATTCAGCCTCGGACACTTAGCTGTGTGATCTTGGGCAAGCCATTTAACCTCTATTTTCCTCAGTTTCCTCAACTATAAAATGGAAATAATACCATCTATTTCTCAGGGTCATTGTTGGGGATCAAATATTTAGCACAACGCCCAGCACAGAGTAGGCATTATATAAATGCCTTTTGCCTTCCCTTCCCTTCCCTTCCCTTGTACTGGATGGGGCTCAGGGGTCACTAACAACTAGTCTAGCAGATAACTAGATTATGTGTTCCTGACAGACGTGTCTTTGGATTGACTATAAATCGTCAGATAAGTTGGGGCCTACAGAACAAGACGACAGATTGGAGGTCCAATTTCTCTTTCTCATTTCTATTGGATTACTATCTCTGTCTGAAAGCACAACAGAGAAACCCAAGGAGAGACAAAGAGGGACACCTGCCATGAGGATGCATGCTTTAAAAAAAAAAACCAAACCACGCATTCCGAAAATCAAACGAAGGTTTCCAGCAGTAACTGGACTAACATAAATACGCTTAATTCCCACGGCAACAATATTCTGCCATCCTGTTTCCTGCCAGAGCACAGAGAGATGGGCCATCTGCCAGGCAGGCACAGCAAAATGTGGGAACAAACAAATCAAACATATTCGGGAACAACAGGATGGGAAAAAGCCACAGCTATTACACTCAAGCCTGCCTTTTTTTCTCCTTTCCCGTGGGCCTTGCATCTTTTTCCCTCCTCGATGAAACCTTCCTTTCTTTCCCCCTCTTACTGACCACATGCCATCCCTTTTGTAGAGATTTCATTGTTCTTTTCTTCCCTTAGAGCCTCCTGTAAGGGCGTGGGAGGGTAGTGATCAGGGGCATCCCTAACCAGTTGGCTGAGCTCCCTGATCCATTTAATGAGCTTCCCAGAGTGACACTCTGGCAACATCTGAAGGATACCTCCCTGTGGAGGGTACTAACATACACCTAGTTCAGAGGTCACAGGCAACTCCTAATAGATGTCCAGTGACTGGGCAGCCTCTAAGATGATTGATTGACTGGTGGGGATTCATCAGAAGAAGTTGCCCTGCTCCGTACTTCATACATTCTGAATTCTCCTGCCCCACCCCTCAAATTGGTCATGACTGCCTTAGGACAAGAGCATATGGGAGTTAAAGAGAGTTGTCCCCAGTTTTCTGAACACAGGCCAGAGAGTAGAATTCCTGAGAGTAGTAGTTCTCAGCCCAAGAGTTAACAGCAGTCCTGGCATCGATGGAATTCCTGTACATGTCCATGAAAAAAGCAGATATCTTCTCTCCCATATGGAGTTCAAGATGGTAGTTCATAGATAGCACTCATGAGCCCCAACCTCCTATGTGGAGAGGGGAGTGACTTCAAATGTCTTGGCAGCCAAGTCCCAGAATTGAGCCTTCTAGCCTGAGGCAGTGAGGTGGCCAGGAGATAGAACACTGGGCCTGGAGCCAGGAAGACCCAAGTTCAAAATGAGCCTTAGACGCTAACAGGTCATATGACCTGAGCAAGTCGCTTAATCTCTGTTTTGCCTCAGTTTCTTCAACTGTAAGTTGGGGATATAGCACCTACCTCTCAGGATTGTTGTGAGGCTCAAAGGTGATGATATTTGTACAAGTGCCTGGCACATCCGTTGTTGTCGTTCAGTCGTTCAGTCTTGTCGGCCTCTTTGTGACCCTGAGGACCATAGCTCACCAACGCTGTCCATTGGGTTTTCTTGGCACAGACACTGGAGTGGTCTGCCATTTCCTTCTCTATGTCAGTGATCCTCTTTGAGAACGAAGGATGAACAAGAACAACAAGGTGACTTGCCCAGAGTCACAGAGTGAGGAAGCGTCTGAGGTTGGATTTATACGCCAGGCACATCGCAGGTGCTGAAAAATATGTGTTCCTCTTTCCTTCAGTTCTCCCTCCAAAAGGAAAATTCCTGGGCAGCACTGGTCTATGAATTGGCTTCATGGGTTACCCCAAGATGGAGACTCCCAAGCCTGAGAGTTCAGGCATTAGAACTTCTAGAGAAAGAGTGACTCCTGAGGAGAAATGCATCTTGGAGAAAAAAAAGACCTGCCAAGTTCCTGAGCAGTATCCTTTTTGGAGAGCAAAGCCATCGTGATAGGGGGCAGACTTTGCTACCCCACCTCCACTATTACAATGACATTTGGACAATTAGGGTCTGATGGGAAGGGAGTGCTTGGCTGGCAGGCCCCAAGTAAGATGGCCTTCCACAGGGCAGAACTGTGACTCTTGAGGGG
Source organism: Phalanger gymnotis (assembly GCA_028646595.1). Taxonomy (NCBI): domain Eukaryota; kingdom Metazoa; phylum Chordata; class Mammalia; order Diprotodontia; family Phalangeridae; genus Phalanger; species Phalanger gymnotis. The sequence goes on from CM053622.1 coordinate 372,077,383, forward strand.
GAAAGGAGGACCCTATGGGAAAGAAACACTCAACATCCTGTTGGCAACTCTGAGTTCATTTCCCTTCTGAGGGTAATTTATGGGCTAGTGAATTATTTTCTGTCTTTTCTACGTATTTCCAACCATACCACTTAGGATTTCAGTGATAGCATGGGTCCGCAAAAAGGGACAAAATTCAAGGGAACTGTTAGAATTCCCTGATCCTTAAGGGATATTCAAATACCATTGAACATTTTTAATACTATTATAATCTATGATATGAATAAATATATTTTAGGCATATTAAAATTCTTATTATATTCCCATAATAAGAATTTGGAAGTATGAAAAAAATCCATGAATATAATTTGAAGGTACAGATCTCTATCTACAAGAATTACAATAGTTTGAAATATATTACACATGACTATAAAATAAATTGCTCTCTATATCTATTTTAATACAGGTGTGTCATATTCAAGAGAATTAAAGCAAATAATAAAGCTACATGGAGAAAACCTGGCATTAAAAGAGTAGGAAAACTGGCCAGCTTCCTGGTTCGTCCCAAATTTCCCAATATCCCAACCCCTTCATATACTATGGGTTACACTTGATTGTATCTGTGATCTGTCTCATCATCGTGGATACCCCTTTCACTAGAACAGTTGCAACTCATCCATGCCTTCTCAACCTGTGCAGTTCTTTTCATGGATTTCTACAAATCCTCCAAAAATGATCAATTCAGTGTGCTCAAAGCTTTCCTCTGATTCCTTTAATACGTCCTCTACATACACACACTCATACACACATACACCACACACACACACACACACACACACAAACACACACACTCTCACACACACACATACACCACAAATACACACACACCATACACACACAGAGAATGTAAGCTCCTTCAGGGCAGGAACCTTCTTGTTTTTGTATCCCCAGAACCTAGCTCAGTGCCAGGTATATAATAGGTGCTTAACAAAGGCTTTTTCATTCATTCAAAAAAAATTTCTCTACTGTAGCATAGGCTACCCGTCTCTTCTCCCTCACTCTTGCTACATGACCAAACAAACCAGTTGCTTTTCTAGTAATACTTGTCCTCAAAGATGGCTTTTACTACACTCTTTGTACACAATTCGTTCTTAGCCACACACAGCAACCTACTTACACCTATGATTTTTATTGACCTTTGAGTCACCTGGGATTTTGAGTCTTCTAAGATGAGTATGTTCCATGACTTTCAGGCGTAAACACTGGTCTTTTGAATCATGTAGCAGCTTCAAGTTCTGAGTAATTTTCCAAATGAGTTTCTGTTGATCTCCTCCTCTAATTCTACTCTGAAGTGTTCCTATCCCTGCCTCTGCCTCCATTAACACTAATTCATACCACACAACATCCATTGTAAAGTGGAGAGAGATATAGCATCGCCTCTCAGCAAGGACTATTCTAAGACTCGTTATTCTTCTCAGATGGTGTGGCTATAAATAAAGGGGAAGACATTCTTCCATATAGTCATTTGAGAAATATCTGCTTCTACTCCAGAAAAATATCTTCCATATACATATACATACATATGTATGCATGTACATACACATACAATTTCTTCAAAGGTCTTACTACATAGGAGTAAAAGTATGCTCACATAGTGTTTGTTCCTATATACATATACACTCACATACATACATACATACCATATATATGTATATGTATATATATATACATATATATATATGTATATATATATATGAGATCTTTAGTACTAGGTTTTTCCAATGGGGGATAGATGGAACAGAAAAACGAAAACGAATCTTTCTTAACCTATTCCCTCATTCACATCAACACACATGGATACACCTGATATAATTATCCAAGGAGAATAAGATTCCTAGATCTAGATCTGGGAAAGAAGAAAGGGAGAGAAACTCAGAAGCCATCCAGTCCAAGGCTTTCATTTTATTAATAACACCACCACCAATAATAATAATAATACATAGCACCTTAAGGTTTGCAAAGTGCTTTACAAATATTACTTCATTTTATCCCCACAATGACCCCAGGAGGGAGGCACCATTACTATGTCCATTTTACCTAGGCTTCCTGACACCTAGGCCAGTATTCTAAACTAACGACTGGTATTTGAAAATTATTCTTTTAGACATTTTCTAGATTTTAATATGGACTTTTTGCTTAAAATTCCCTTAAGTCATTAAAGTGTATGACATTTTAAAAAATGAGATCTACTGTGGTTAACAGAACGCCTTCATTTTTTAAAGCCTTAGTTCTTTAGGTTTCATAACTCATTCACCTTCCTTGACACAACAGGATTTGTGAAAGCCCCCAAAGAAGTATAAAAATGTTGCTAATTTCACTTGAGCAAAAGTCTATATACCAAGTTTCAGCCTAGGGTAATTCGTTATAGAATGACTGGAAAAAGCAACAATGCCAAATTAAGGGTTACAATAGTAACAAGAGGAGACTTTTAATCTTCATATCTCATTACCAGGCTATGCCCTATAAGTCATACAAGCTGTGAGAAGAAAATTGTATATCCATGTATTATTTGGTAACCAAAGGGTTGTAATCTACAAATTTCACTCCCATATTTATTTGATCCCACGGTAGGGAACTCAGAAAGTATGTATCTGTCATTTAGTGGTTCATTTATCTTGCTTATGCTAAATATATTAGAAATAATGGAGTGCATTGTAACATTCTGACTTTAATAATTTTTCATTTCAAATGTTAGCGAACCAAAGAAATAAGAACGACTCTATAATGAAGGAAAAAAAGAAAGCAATTGTCATATGGTGGATTGTTAGTATTTAAGTGTCACAAACCTACGGTATAGCCATACCACGGCATTCAGGTAACTCTGGGCCCCAGCATATTCCATTTGCCTTCTCGATGAGGACCTGACCCCCATACCTAGAATGTTCTCTCTCCTTACCTCTGTTTTTTAAACCCCTATTTAACTTCAAAGGTTGAGCTCATAAGGGCTTTCCTGATCCCACCCAGTTGCTGATGCCCCTCCTTCACAGTCATCCATTTTGTATATACTTATATGTATATATGTTGTCTCCCCATTAGAACATAAGCTCCTTGAGGTCAGGAACTGTTTTGTTTTTGTCTTTATAGTTTCAATGCTTAGCAAAGTGCCTGACATATAAGGATAAAGCTATGGACCAGACTTGTGATTTCACTACTCTACGGAATTCCTGGGTGAGGAAAGTCCCTCTACCAATGCAGGTCAGCATTGTGACTTCTCTGTAACTAACACCTTAGAGAGTTGCCTAAAGCCCTGAATACTTTTATAACCTGCCCAGAGTCACACAGCCAGCATGTGTCCAAGTCAGGACTTGAATCCAAGTCATCCTGGTTTCAAGACTAATTTCCCACTATCGCGTGCTGCCTCTAGCACAGAGAAAGCACATCACACATGTGTGATTGAGTGACTGACTCAGCAACCTGGAAAGGCTTCAAGTTTGAGTCCAATGATAACTGTGCTTCTATGGTCCAAGAACCTATTGATGTTAAGAGGATTTCCTTAACATTTTTTTTTTTGAGCTCAGAGGCCAGTCTGCTGAGGTAACCAGGGGCCAAAATCTATGTGTACCTGGAGAGATGAGTTAAATCATGGGTGCCTAAAGTGCTCAAGAAGTATCTCAGAATATTAGCCTACACTTGTCCCTGCCTTCTCTGTCATACTTCTCTGATCACATAGCATTTTTAAGACCTTGGCCCAGTCCTAAATTTCCTAATTCCTAACTCATTCCCCTGGAACAAAGCCCACCAGTTTTTAACAACCACCCAAATGAAGACTGTGCTGTTGGGAGGTCTCCCTTGCTTTCAGTGAAGGAGGCTTAATGAATTGGGTAAATGTGCTCAGAATCACAAATTACCAGAATACAGGGGGCTAAAAATTCAGGGTCACCAACTCAAGAGCGGCCTGAAGAGAAAGACAGGGATAGAGAGAGATGGGAGGGAGACAGGGAGAGATGAGAGAGAGAGAGAGAGAGAGAGAGAGAGAGAGAGAGAGAGAGAGAGAGAGAGAGAGAGAGAGAGACGAAGACAGAGACAGAGAGAGATTTCATTTAAATTTTAAAATTTTTCTCAGGTCCAAGTATCCAAAAACTATAGAATTCTAGATTTTCAGAGAAGGAAAGAGTTGAGAATTTCTGCTTCAAAATGAAGGTATTTTATATCATGCAAAGTCATTATGACAAATAATAACTATATTCAGGAGAGGAAATAAAAGTCCTAGGACTCTCATGTACAGGTAACTCATTTTTTGGTGGGGGGAGGGAAACTGAAGGCTGGAACAGTGAAAGGATTTGTCAAGGATTTCATATACATACATACATATATACGTATGTATTATATGTTATATATAAATATATTAATATTATAGAAATTAATTCTTAATGAATTAATTATAATATATTAATTATATGTGTTATATATAATATAATATAGAGTGGTAGAGTCTGGATTCAAACGCAATACTCTTTCTACACTACACCATCCTACCTCCATACTTCCTTAACCTCTGGAAAAAAAACAATGCCCACTAGACTGAGTATTCACTGAGAAGCTGGATCATAGGATTTACAGCCAGAGGGACCTTGAGATCATCTCATCTGATCCCCTCATTTCACAGATTGGCATGCTGAGATCCAGAGACCTGAAAAGATCTACCTAATGTCACACAGATTAAAGAAATAAAGCTAAGATTCTAACCCAGGCCTTCTGACTCTACATCTGCTTTATCACACTGCCTCTAGTGAAATACTCTAGCTCCCAAACCTTCATCTAATCTCCCACTTGGGGATTAACAGCACTGAACAATAGTAAATCTTGTGCATATGCTAGCAGCATTATGATCTGGAATTCATGCAAATTATTTACAGCAGAGCGACATCAGAGCATATGGTAACACTGAAGTATTTAATAAGAACATGCTGCCAAAACCCACTCATCAGAGTACATACTGTATCTGTGACTTGTGAAATTTCTATTCATCTCACCAGATTGCCAGAGCAAGTAGCCTACAGCAGTTAAGTACTGGGCCCATGGCTATTGGAGGGGTAAGGAAACCAGGGATCCTATCAATGACTTATGGAATTAGAGTAATGGTATATGCCAAGGGGCCTCTAAATATCGCTTCCTAAACACTGCATCCAAGTTCCTGGTATTGTTGCCATTCAGCTGTTTTTCAGTCAACTCTGACTTTTCATGACTTCATTTGGGGTTTTCCTGGAAAAGATACTGGAGTGTTTTTACCATTTCCATCTCCAGCTCATTTTACAGATAAAGAAACTGAGGCAAACAGGGTTAAGTGACTTGTCTAGGGTCACACACCTAACAAGTGTCTGAGGCCATATTTAAACTCGGGTCTTCCTGACTACAGGCCCAGCATTCTATTCACTGCACCTAGTATTATTAAGGGGGGGAACTGTCTATTCAAAAATCAGAGTTTCAATCCCAAGGAGATCAAAGATAGAACCTTCCCATATAGCAAGGCATGGTAACACATCCTGTAATCCCTGCTGCTGGAGAGGGTGAAGATGATGGATCACTTGACCATGGGGGTTCTGAGCTGCCATGCGCTAAGACAACAGGGTGTCCAAGCTAAGTTCAACACCAATATGGGGAGTCCCCAGGAACAAGGAGTCAACATTGCCTGCCTGGCCCAGGTTCAAACAGAGGGTCAGGGCCTCCTTGCTTATCAGCAGTGAAATCAGGCCTCTGGACTTCCAGCCCGGTGAAATAGGAAATCCCAGTCTCAAAAAAAAAAAAATTCCCATGTATTCTGAAATATTTCCAGTAGTACTTTTTTTTTGGATATAGCAAAGAATTGGAAACAAAGTAGATGCCCTACAACAGGAGAATGACCAAACAAATAGTATTACATGAATGTAAAGTATTACTATATCACAAGAAACAGTGATAGGTGAGTTAGGAGGCACAGTAGACAGAAGGCCAGAAGATTCATCTTCCTGAGTTCAAATCCAGACTCAGATACTTACTAGCTGTGTTACTCTAGGGCAAATCACGTAACTCCCTTTGCCTCAGTTTCCTCATCTGAAAAAAATAAGCTGGTGAAAGAAATGGCAAACTATTCCAGTATCTTTGCCAAGAAAACTCCAAATGCTATCACAGAGCTGGACACAACTGAAACAGCTGAACATCAAGAAATAGTGAATGCAAAAAATACAAAGCATAGTGAGACTTACAAACAGGCAAAATGAAGTAAACTGAACCAGAAAAGTAACATATAGAATGTAAACAGTAAAATTAATAACAAAAAATTAAAACTGCATGTTGGGTAATCACAATGCCCAAGCTTAGCACCAAAAAAGATGCATAGAGGGCAGTTCCCTGGGGGAATGGGGATTTGTTGGGGGGATAACACTGGCAGACTTGTTTGATACATTGGTTAGTTTGAGAAACTGCTTTTTTTTCCCCTCTATCTTTTTTCCTCTTTATTAGAACTCTGGCTCTTTGAGTGGTGGAGGAAGAATAAGGATATATTGGGAAATGAAGGTGATAGAAAACATTTTCAAGGAAAAACATCATACCTCCAAGCTCCAGAGAATGGACATCTTTCAGCCCAAAACAGATGACACATTAATTCAAAGCAAAACACATTTGATGAAAAAGAAGAGTAAGAGAAATAAGGGAGAATTCCGATGTGCAAAAATCACCACCATACCCCACCCCTACCCCCACCCCCCGCCCCAGCCCAGGTTTCCTTGCTGTGATCGAGAGAGCGACGAAGCTCTTCCTTGGGGGTCTCGTAGTCCTGGGTTGCATCCAGACTGGACTCACTCAGCTGGCCCCACTGGTTCCATCTCTCCGTGGCACCCTCGGCTCACTGCTTGCTGCCGGCTGGGTCTCACTGCTGCCCCACACCTCGGAAGCTTCCATTTGCTGTTGTCACCATCATCCGCTACTGGGTCGCTTCTCCACTGGGCTGCTTTTTCTGCTATGCTGGTGCCATCTGTTGAAGGACTTTTTCTTCCTTAAAGGCTACCCCATTGTTTTTTTTTAGAGATTGCCCACCCTTAGGGGAAGTTTAGCTCTTTGGTTAGTCAGGCTAACAATCTTATGCAATCTGAATTATCGGAGAGAATAAACACACTTGTATCTAAGAGATCACAGAGTCATTTGAGGATTGAATTGAGGCAGATCCGTAGCTGCAACCAGTACAGAAAAATGTCCAGAAGTCAAAGTGCTTCTTCCTTTACAACTTTGCTCGCACTCAGCAAAAACTCTCTCAGGATCACTTGACATTTAGTTTGGGGTTAAAAACTGACTTCTGAGCCATACATATTACCCTGGATCTTCCCTTAGCAACACTGGAAGGGGGCTGGGGGGGGGGGTTGGAGCTGATACCCTTGTCTTGCACTCCTACAGCTACATCCCAGTTTCTTCCTAACACTGGCCTTGCTCTATTAAAGACACTTAACTATAATTACTGGACTATTTTTTCCACATCCTTTAACAATCATTTCCGAGGAAGAAATATAGGGTACCTTTCCTCCACCCATCCTTATTCCTCTCACAAGCTAACAGCGTTGAAAATTCATTTTATTTTTTCAGTTAGCAAGCATTTGTTTTCTCTCTCTCCCTTCCACACTCCCATTGGGAATAAGAAAAGGAAAACTCTTGTAACACATATGCACCGTTAAATCAAAGAAAAAAAAAATTCTAGCATTGACCATGTCTAAAACCATATATCCCATTCTTCACCTCTGGGTGATAAAGCTAACACAATTCATCACTGGTCCTCTGGAATCATGGTTGGCGATTGCCTTGATAAGAGTTCTTCATTCCTTGAAAGTTGTTTGTCTTTACAATATCCTTGTTATCATTCTTGGACATGCCAATAGGGAATCTGCTTTGCTTGATTATGCATATTTGTTACAAGGCTTTGTTTTTCTTTTTCTTCCCAGTGGTGGGAATGAAGAAAAAAGAAAGCTTGATAATTTTAAAAAAATAAAATTTTATTTTAAAAAATAACACCACAATATTGTTATTGTAAAAATGATTCTCCTGGTTCTGCTCACTTGATTTGCATCAGTACATAACCAGTCTTCCCAGATTTCTTTGAAACTTTACAAGCTACCACCATTAATGTTAGTAGTCTGGATTCTCTGAAATGTAACAAGATCTAGGCCTACATCAAAAGGGGATTTTTAGCAATTCAGATTAATTGTGTCAATGTTTACTCATCTACAACACCCGCAGGATGGTTTCTTTTTTGTGTGTGTAATGGACCCCTTTGTGCAGCTGATAAAGCCTATGGCCCCCTTCTCAGAGAAAAAAAAATGTTTTTAAGTGCATAAACTACATAAGATCACAAAGAAAGCCAATTATATTGAAATGAAGTTATAAATTTTTTTTAACTTCAAAGAGTCAAGATTAATAATCCCTGACTTAAAGGGTTATGATTTACTTTTTTTTCCTATTTAAGGAGCAAAATAAAATATTAGATCTCTATCTCACACACCTTTTTTTTAACAATTGTCAGAATATTTCTGCTGACTTTAGTTGGAAATGATACAGTTGGAAATCAAAGTAGCAACATAGCTGAATTCATTTTTCCATGTGTTTTAGAGATTTTCTTTTTTAGGGAAGGTGATTGTTCGGAGTAGCTAGGTGCCACAGTGGATAGAGTGTGGAGCCTAAAGTCAGGAAGACTCATCTTCCTGAGTTCAAATACAACCTCAGACACTTAATAGCGGCATGACCCTGGGAAAGTCACTTACTTTTGTTTGCCTCCGTTTTCTCATCTGTAAAATGTGCTGAGAAAGGAAATGGCAAACCACTCTAGTATCTTTGCCAAGAAAACCTCAAATGAGCTCATGAAGAGTCAGATGTGACTGAAACCACTGAAGAACAATAAAAATGCTCATGTGTTAGCAAGACCCTGTTTTTCTTTTTTTCTAATGGCAATGGGGGTGAAAAGGAAAAGAAAAGCAAGCTGTACATAATGGAGAGCCATAGTTTCATGTACAGTCCTTTTTCTGTTCTATTAGGAATATGGAAATGTCCATGTTGTTTGATGTTTCTTAAGTCTAAATTTTTTTTAAAAAAATTAAAGTTTCTTCTATCCTTAAAAAAAGTAAAGTTTATAAAATGTTGCAGAGAGTACATATGATTTTTTTAAATAAAAAGACACACAAGGAAGGGTAGGATGCCCAAAGGAGAGTGTAACAGACTTTGATCCAAAAGACCAGTCAGAGGGTCTGGGTTCAAATTTGGACTCTGCCAGCTATGTGGCTTTGGGTAGGTCAGTGCTCTCTGGGCCTCAGTTTCATCATCTGTAAAATGAATGGATTGCTAAGGTCCTGTCTACATCTACGAACTACAAATTTTTCAGGTATACAATATGTAATGTATAAAATAACAGCTAATGTGTTTATGGAGCACTTCGTACATGCCAGCATATGCTAAAGTGCTTTGCAATTATCTCATTTGATCCTGACAACGACCTTGGGAAAAAAGTGATATTATTATCCCCATTTTACAGATGAAGAAACTGAGTCAGAGGTGAAGTGACTTGCGTAGGGTCATACAGCTAGTGAGTATCTGAGACTCCATTTGAACTCGAGTCTTCTTGTCTCCAGGCCTGGAGCTTTATCCACTGCAGCACCTTAGTAAGTCTTCAGCTCAAAAACTTTCAGATCTTGATTCATCATTTATAAGGCTATTCATTTGTTGGGTGCAAGGCACCTTCATTTTTCAGCATTTAGTATCCACTTGACCAGTTTTCCTGTGCTAGGACAATAGCTCTTCCCACAATGGATAAAATGGTGGCCACAATTAAAAGAATGATGGCGATGATGATGATGGCGATGACAACGACAATGTTAACAGCTTTAAAATAACAGCACCGTCACCCCAAAAATGAAGCTGCTTGTGTTTTTCATCATCTTATCAGTGGAGGTCAGTGACGTCCTGGGCCTTCAAAATGGATGAGAGCCAGACCAAAAAAAGCTTGTGTTTCATACATCCGATGATCTGGGGACTTACTCACACTGTATAATATTCAGAGCATGAGGTTCTACATAGGGTTTGGACTCGACAACCCTTGCGATTTGTCTTATATCACAGCGGTGCCATGGGAAGAAATTGCTTGCGTTCTGTCTGCTTCATTCGAAGCTACTGAAAAACTAAAGCCCAATATGTCATCACATAATCACAAGTGAATTATAGGAATGCACTTTTATAAATAGATTTTCAGGGTGCCAGGGTTTCCAATGGGCAGCTAAGTGGCACAGTGGAGAAAGTGCTGGCCCTAGAGTTGGGAAGATTCATTTTCTTGAATTCAAATGTGGCCTCAGACACTTACTAGCTGTGTAACACTGGACAAGTCACTTAACCCTGTTTAACTCAGTTTCCTCATCTATAAAATGAGCTAGTGAAGGAAATGACAAATCACTCCAGTATATTTGCCAAGAAAAACCCAAAATGGGGTCACAAAGAATCAGACACAACTGAAAAACAACTGAATAACAAGGACTGAACAAAGGCTTTCAATAAAACAGGAAGCCATTAAAAGAACTTATCATTTATCATTTACATCATGAGAAGACCTAAGACCCTCAAGAGACTGCCAAATTACCCTAGGGCAGGAGTGGGGAACCTGCAGCCTTGAGACCACGAGTGGCCCTCTAGGTCCTCAAGTGCAGCCCTTTGAATTACTGAACAGATTTTTTTCTGTTAAGTTTGGATTTGGTCAAAGGGCCACACTTGAGGACCTAGAGGGCCACATGTAGATTAAAGGCCCCAGGTTCTTCACACCTGTCCTAAGCCCTGATAGGGCCAATGGGTCTTTTAAAAAGAATTTTATACAGACATCACTAATCTTAAATTCATTCACTACTGAACAAGAGATACCTGTTACTTCTCACCATTGCTGACATGGTAACCGCAGATAACCTCACAGAATTGTATTGCTGGATCTGAAAGGGACTTTAGAGGGGCCACCTAGTCTAATATTCTTATTTCACAGTTCAGAAACTGAAGCTCAGAGAAGGTAAGTTACTTGCCTAAAGTCACACAGGCCATGAGTGTCAGAGTCAGGATTCAAACCTAGGTCCACTGTCTTGAAAGGGCCAACATCCTAGTGCCCCATCACATTCTCATTGTTCAGTAAATTAGCACAGTCAGGTATTTGATAAACACAGAATCCTTTTGTTAAGAGGCTCTCAGGACACATACAGAACCCAGGGATGCTTTGGGGCATTTCTTCTTTGTGTAGCCTGTAGGCCCCGTACAGAAAATCTAGGAAAATGATTGCCTGGTACTGCCTCGTATGCCAAGACCAGCTGCCTTTGAAGGTGTGTAGTTCACAGTATAAAAGAAGATGAGGTGTGATTTATCAAAGGAATGATGAAAAAAGAACACAGGACCCTGATTGAAAGCCGTGTCTGTGAGCAACCTCTCTGGGCCTCAGTTTCCTCATCTGTCCAGTGAATTGTTTGGAGATGACCTCAAAGGGCTCTTCCAGCTCTAGGAGCCCATGAAACAATCCAATGAGCATCTCTCTCGCTGCTCAGTGCAATAGAAAAAGCACCAAATTCGGAGTGACGATACCCAGGTTCAAATTCTGGCTCCAACATTGCTCTAACTGCACTATCCCTGAACCTCGGTGTTTTCATGTGTAAAATGGGCATAATCAGACTTGTGGTACCTCCTTCACAGAATTGTTTAGAGAAAAATCTCTACGAACCTGAAAGCCTTATTACATGGAATTACCATGGACATTTTCAATCACTTATGATGTAACATAAGTGGATGTATGATGTAGCATAAGCAGAAAGTTGATTGAACTTAGGTTCAGTGGCTTTGTTTTAAGGTTCTGTCACTTGCTGTGTGACCTTGGGCAAGTCAACCTAAGCCTTAGTTTCATCAGACTTAAGAACTCTCTGATCTAGGACCCATGAGGAAGCATAGTACTCATCTCCCGATAGGGAATAGACTCTTTTTTCAATGTAGGGGGGAGGGCAAAGCAAAGTGGGAGGGAGAAAAAATAAATACTTGTTATTTGCAGGGGGAAAAAAGTTTGTTTGCTCTTACAAAGGAGAGGGTTGAATTTGATGGTCTCTTGGGTCTCTTCTTGCTCTAACTCTATGATCTCCTGACCTTGGATGACTCTTTGTGCCCCATCTGTAAAATGAAGGTGTTGTATCCAATGACCTCTAAAATCTCTTCCATCTTTACATCTAACATCCAGTAAATTCCAAATATGCATTGTGAGAGAAATGATAATTAAATGACCAAATATTGGGGAGACCCAGGATTTTTTTCCCTTCCTCATTTGGAGATTAGGTCAAAGTTTAGTTCTCTGAAGGGCAGGACAGAAGATGAGATAAAATCTTGGAACTGTTACTTCACAACTAGAGAGCATCACAAAGAATTAATCTAAGGTGAATTAGGGCCCATTGTGTTCCATTTAGGAAGGCTAGATTGCCCAAGGTTCAGGGTGGTCTGGTTTAAGATAGTCTCTCTTTGTCTCTCATTCTAATATTAATTCTCTCATTACTTGTTAACCAATCAGAGTCAATTGCCAGCCTCAGGAACATTCATTCTTCCAAGGGCATAGAAGCCTGGAGTAGGTTCCATGAGGGCTCTTTGGCATTTGAAAGTGCCACTGACCCTTTTATTACTTATATGCTAGCATGATTAATGAAATGATTAATTACACAGAAACTATGTCTCTAGAATACATCACAGTATTCCTCTCCCACTATGATTCATCTGCAGCTGGATTTAGGGACCGGTTTTGCCGGCTTTAGCTGGTCTTTGTCCTCTCTGCCCCTTTTTTGGGGGGGAAAGTAGACACAGTTCCCTATCCTTCAATGATGTAGTTCCTTATTCTCTAGAGTAGAGGTGGGGAACCTTAGGCCTCAAGGCCACATGTAACCCTCTAGGTCCTCAAGTGCAGCCCTTTGACTGAATCCAAACTTCATAGAACAAATCAAGGGATTGTTCTGTAAAACCTGGACTTCGTCAAAAGGCTGCACCAGAGGACCTAGAGGGCCACATGTGGCCTCAAGGAGGAAGGTTCCCCACCCTTGCTCTAGAACTGACTTAGCCTCACAGTCATCTTTAGCCAATACTTAGTCAACAAGTCTTCATTAAGCAACAAGCCTCCATTAAGCATTCACTACTATTGCTAGGCAGTAGCGATACAAAGAAAGGCCAGGTCAATGAACTCTGCTGAAATATTGACTTTTCTGACATTGAGGCCAGCCTTACCGCCACTGGAAACCTCAAGAATTTATAAGATTCTAGACGTGGGAGGGGCATCAGAGATCATATAGTCCATCCCACTCATTTTTCCATGGATGGATTTGAGAAATGAAATGACACTGGTGACAAAGGATTTAAGAGACATGACCTAGATTAAGCCAGACTTATTTGTTTGCTTGGTTTTTACTCCAGATCCACACAGCTTTAGCGATAAAGACCCTGGACTTCCTCTTGCTAGGATTATACCTTTGGGCTGTAGTTTATGATGTCTCTGGCCCCACGAAACCTTGCCCAACCGCAGGGCCTCCCCTGATGGAGGAGAACGTAGCCATCAAAAATTACAAGGAAAGAGATGGACAAACATTGATGAAATTATGCCCTTGACTCCCCTCACATCTGGAAGCCCAGTCTTTTGACCAAGAAAACACTTCTCACTTGGTCGAGAACAAGTAAACAAACTTAATCATCTCCCAATTAACTCTGTTAATCTCTTGGATGAACATATTCAAATCCTACAACAAGTCAAAGAACAAGAACATTGAATCTGAAGGCACTATGCTAAGCCTGAGGATACAAATTCAAGGAAAAAGAAAGATAGTGCTTCCCCTCAAGGAGTTTACATTTTAATGGGAGAAGATGACACACAAAAAGAGCCTGAGAACAATACCTCTACTACTCCTTATCCCAAAGAGATCATTAAAAAAATGGGGAAAGGACCCAGCACAAAAATATTTATTGCAGCTCCTTTTGTGGTGGCAAAGAATTGGAAATTGAAGAGATGCCCTCAATTGGGGAATGGCTGAACAAATTGTGGCATATGGTTGTGATGGAATACTATTGTTCCATAAGAAATGAGGCGCAGGCAGATTTCAGAAAAACATGGTAAGACTAAGACTTGCATGAACTGATGCTGAGTGAAATGAACAGAACCAGGAGAACATTGTACACAGTACAGCAACATTGTGTGATGACCAACTTTGATAGACTTAGCTCTTCTGAGCAATGCAATGATCTAAGACAATTCCAAAAGATTCATGACGTAAAACGCTATCCACATCCAGAGAAAGAACTATGGAGTCTAAAAGAAGATTGAAACATACTATTTTCTCTTTTTTGCTTTTTTGCTTTTTTTTCTCTTGTGGTTTTTCTCTTTTGTTCTGATTCTTCTTTTACAACATGACTAATGTGGAAATATGTTTAATATGACTGTACATGTATAGTCTATATCAGATTACATGCCATTCTGGGGAAGGGGGAAGGAAGGGAAGGTGACATTTTAGAGCTCAAAATCTTATAAAAATGAATCTTGAAAACTAGAAATAAATATTTTTTTAAAAAGGAAGTTGGGATATGGGAGAAAATGGAGAATTCCTGAGTGCAACTTGGCGAGAAATGAAGAGATGGCTGGTCTGACTGCCCACCTTAAATGGAAGGTCTGGAAGGTGCCATGCCATCAGAGGGTGGGGTGGGGTGGGTGTGAATTCCAGCCTGAAGTGATCTTCCAGGATGGAGAGGACTTCAAATATCTCTATTCCTTAGAATCATTTGAAATCCTGACAAGGTCAGTTCCTTTCCCACCAGTCAATATTTTATTACTTAAATTAAGGGTTTATTGAGGCCTTTTACTTTTAGCCTCAACTCAGTGAACCTTCCATAGTAATAATGTGTAACCAAAGTCCATTAGCATGGGATTCTCTCCTCATTGGTAGAGATCAATGTTCTGCACCTGGATGAGGAGGTTGGATAGAGATGGTGAAAGCAGAAGAAAAGGAAGATTCTAGCTTCCAACTTTGAGAGAGAAGACGTCCAATGCCAACCTCTCTTCTCAACACGGAAAGAGGAGAAAGATGTTTGGAAGAAGCTTACATGAGAGGAGATGGCAGTCTATTATATCTTTGTCCTCAGAATTAATCCCGGTCCTAGAGACTAGGAAGAATTTCCCCCCAGTGTGAGATCTATGATTTTCTCTCCCTTTGTTGATCTCAGATATCTCACTCCCATTGAGAAAGCGCCTTCACTCTGTATTATCCAATATATATTCATATATATTCACCTTAATTTCTGTTTTGCTATCAACTTGACTTTCTTGTCTTTTCTATTTGCTATGTGTACTCATTGTATAATCAATTTGGTGTCAGGCCGTCTCCAGGTGTCCTGATCTACATCAGGCCATTGGATCCAGATGGCTCTGGAGGAGAAAGTAAGGCTGGTGACTTTGCACAGTCTTCCCTCACTTAAATCCAATTCGTTTGAAAGTCATGGCATCGTCTTCCTGAGGTCATGGTCCTCTTTGAGAATGAAGGACAAACTATAAAAGCAACAACAAGTCACATACACATTCCCCCCTCCCTTGCTACAAAAGAAAAACTGTTTAGCAAAACCATTAGTGCAATGCGTGTGCCCTTCAGCACTCTTATCCCCTATCTCATTGAGGTAGTGCAATGGTTAGAACCAGTGGTGGAATTCAGCCAGTTCACACCGATTTGGTAGAACTGGTACCAAATTTTAAGTTTAGTTTCTTGAGCTGGTTGTTAGTGGGGGCAAGGCCGGAGCTTGCAGGTGGGGGGAGGGAAGATGACACCTCAGCTCAGTTCCATGGAGAACTGGTTGTTAATTCATTTGAATCCCACCACTGGTTAGAACACTGATCTTGGTGTTAGGAAGACCTGAGTTCAAATCCAGCCTCAGACTCTTATTAGCTGTGTGACCCTGGGTAATTCATTTAACCTCTCTCTGTCTCAGTATCCTCATCTGTAAAACGGAAATGGAACTTCTCTTCCAGGGTTATTGGGAGGATGAAATAGGTTACTATTTGTAAAGCATTCTGCAAACCTTAAAGCAATGTATAAATGTTAGCTATGTTGCTACTACTCTTACTATCTCTCTAAGGAAATGAGCAAACTCCCACTGAAGGTTTTAGACATTATTGTCCATGGCCTATCCGTCCTCCACTCCGTAGTTCCCTTTAAACAGAGTTCCTCATTGTTAAGGTGGGGGCTGGACCTCTACCAGGCCACAAGCAAGCTTGCTCTTAGCCAGACTGCCTCCTCCCAAGTCTCCCAAGGGGAGGAGTTACCTCTATATCTAAGTTGTAACAATAATTTTGATTCGAAATTCTCCTTAACACCAGAAATGCTACCTTCACCTAGAGAAAATACATTTGCCTAAAGGGAAACTTGAATAACAAATTGAATAAGGAGATCTGACCATAAGGTCTCCCCAAAGATGAAGAAAAATCAAGAAGTGAATTCTTATAACCACTGATCTGCAGCTCAAAAGAAGGAGCCTTAGAGGCCACCTAGTGTGACTCATTTTATAGATGAGGAAACCAAGGCCAGACAATGAAGGGGCTTGCCCAAGGTCACACAGAGCAAGGATTTGAACTCAAATCCTTTCAATTCAACAGTCTGTTCACTGCATCATGTCAAGTAATGAGGGAGTTAGAAGTTACCTTTAGGAAGGATCAGGTCATAGATGAGGAATTAAGGCTCAGAGAGCTTTTAAAAGGTTGTTATTGCTCTTAAAAGGCATTGGAGTGAGCCTAGGAGGAAAACTAGGCATTCTGGACAGGGAATCTGCTGCCAAATGACTAGCTGAAGGAACTTACCTAGAGCTATTCTAGGAGCCCGGCAGCCTCGGGCTCTATTTGCCCTGTGGCAATGTGGTGGCTTTTTTCTCCAGCTTCCCAGTTGGTCATTATGTGACCCTTGTGACCGCATGTCAGGAACACTCCCAGCAGCCTCAGCCTGGCAGCCCCAGCCCTGCGTCTGTGGGAACTGGAACCTGTTACACAGCCGTCTCCCCACCCCACCCCCTCCTAGTCTGTAATGCTGCATGGGGAAGCAACAAGAGAATCTGGCTCTCAGGCCCAGGACAAGTCCTGCCCTGACAGCTTTTAAGGGACAGGATATGTCTTGGCACTGTCCATTGGTTCTGCAAGTTAAGAATTATGAAAACATAATAGTTTCGTGTGTGTGTATGTGTGTGTGTGTGTGTGTGTGTGTGTGTGTGTGTGTGCGCAGACGTGTGTGTGTCAGAGAGAGACAGACAGACAGAAAGAGAAACAGAGACAGAGACAGACGGACAGAGACAGAGAGAGACAAAGACAGACAGAGACAGACAAAGACAGAGACAGAGAGACACAGGGACACAGAGAGAGAGAGAGACAGAGAGGCAGAGAGTCAGATAGACAGACAGAGATAGACAGAGACAGATAGAGACAGAGACACAAAGAGACAGGGAAAAACAGAGAGAGACAGAGGGAGACAGAGAGAGAGAGAGAGACAGAGGGAGACAGAAAGAGAGAGAGAGAGAGAGAGAGAGAGAGAATATGCATACTGAGGGAATTTTCAGAATTTCACATTTATCTGAGGTTTCTCAGTCCTTGTGAGGTGGAGGGAGCCTTAGAGGTCCAACGTGATCCTTTTCCAAATGAAGAAAATAAAAATTCAATGACTTTCCCAAATTCTCACAGTCAGGGTTGGAACCCAGGTGTTCTGACTCCTAATCCAATCTTTTTACTACCCCACTATCCAAAGAAACCTTTTGAGCCTCTGTCTTTCAGAGTCTCCTCTGTTTGCAATACCTGCTCCAAATCTAATCATTATGTTTTTCTTTCAGGGGGCAGCAAGGTGGCACCGTGGTTGGAGCTCTGGGCCTGGAATTAGGAAGACCTGAGTTCAAATCTGACCTCAGACACTTACTAGTGGTATGTGACTCTGGGCAAGACATTTAACCTTTGCTTGCCTCAGTATTCTTATCTGTAAAAGGGGAATAACATTAACACCTACTTCCTCAATATTGTTGTAAGGATCAAGTGAGATAACTGTAAAGCACTTAAAACAGTGCCTGGCATATGTTAAGTGCTATATGTCCATGTCTGACTCTCTGTGACCCCATTGGGATTTTCTTGGCAAAGATACTGGAGTGGTTTGCCATTTCCTCCTCTAATTCATTTTACAGATGAGGAAACTGAGGCAAACAGGTGCCTCGCCCAGGGTTACACAGCTAGTATCTGAGGCTGAATTTGAACTCAGGTGCTTCTGACTTTAGTCCTGGTACTCTATCCATTGTGCCACCCAGCTGTCCTATGCGCTATATAAATATTAGCTATAATTATTATCATTTCTAAGCCTTCGTTCACACTTGAGAAATGTGGACATCTAAGAATTCTCTTTTATTTCTCACACCCCACACTCTTCCTGAACGCAGTCCAGTCATTCTCAGCATTCAGTGGCCATCCTCTTGGGATTCCCTGCTCTCCAGGCTAGCACTTTGAGGGCCTCTCATATTTCTCAAGGGGGCATTCTGAAATGTCCACAACATGCTTCAGCCTGCTTCTGATTACTCAATTTCAACATATGACATTGTCATCTGATTTTTCTCATTTTAACTTTTCTAGTAAAACTGGCATGTTATATTATATCATATTATATTTATTTTGTTAAATTTATTAAATATATCATATTATATTATAGCCATTTTCTGCTTCTTTTTTATTTGAATAAAAAAGGAGCTTATTTTCTTCATATGAATTTTTTTGGACCAGATTTGTGGTTTCCTTTGTCTGTGGAACTCCCAGCAAGAAAATCTCTTCTATCAGTGCAGATCAGCAACTCTTTGTACCTTAGAGTCTGAGAGAATTGCCTTTAGTACAGAAAGGTTCAAATAACTTGCCCAGTGTGAAGTGACAGCCAATATGAATCAGAGACAGGATTTGAACCCAGGTTTTCCTGATTTTAAGACTGCCTCCACTATTCCAAACTGCCTCTCCTCATACTGATATATTTATATATGGTATTGAAATACTAAAGCAAGGACTAAAATTGAGAGATAAGGCAAAAATATTTACACGAATAGTCTTAGGAATTCAAATTCCCTCAAAAGACAGTAGTTTCTGACTTTCAACTTTAATACCAAAATTATGAATTTTCTTTAAAAAAAACCACAACAAACAGATTCGTTGACACCTTTGTTCATGCTTTTTCTTTTTATATCACAGTACTCTGGGCTTGGAGTGAGGAAAACTCCTCTTCGTGAGTTCAAATCCAGCCTCAGACACTTACCAGCTGTGTGCCCCTGCATAAGTCATTTAATCTCATTTACCTCAGTTTCCTCATCTGTAAAATGAGCTAGAGAAGGAAATGCCAACCACTCCAGCATCTTTGCCAAGAAAACCCCAAAATGAGGTCACAAAGAGTTGGACACGACTGAACGCCAACTCTGAAAGTACTACCCAGGCAAGGCCCCACAACCTCTGCAATTGAACCAGAAAAATAATTCCGCAAAAAGAGATGATACAGAGGCCACTACTGACAACGTATGCAGTAGTCTGCATCTGTAGTCTCCTAACTGCTCGGTCAAGAGGAGAGGGACGTGGGTCATTGTTCATCTTCCAGTATCAAATTTGGTTATTATAATTACTCAGAACTTAGCTTCCTTCGAGAGTCCTTTTCCTGTATGTTATTCAGGTCATTGTGTATATTGCCATTTTGGTTCTGTGTCAGTAAATATAAATCTTTCCATGTTTCTCTGAAATAACAATAACATTTTTATAGTACTTACTATGTTCTAGACTGCATGAAGCACTTCACGGTTATTATCTCATGGGATCCTCAAAACCACCCTGCAAAGTAGGTGCTATTATGACCCCCATTTTACAGATGAAACTGAAGCAAACAGAAGTTAGGTGACTTGCCCAGGGTCACATAGCTAGTAGATGTCTAAGGTCAAATTTGAACTCACATCTTAGGCTTAAATATCTCAGAGTAGTGTAACCATAGGCAAACCCACAGACAAAATCTCCTGGACTTTGTCATCCTCAGGAACTCATCGTTCTGCAAGATGGAATCAACTCCAAAAACTCTCACCTCCTCAGATTTCCCACCCCTGCTATAGGAATTCAGCTCAAACTCTCCCATTGTAATATCAAATAAGTTGGGTGTGTTTGATTGAGTCTTACTGTGCTAAACGTCAGGCCCAAACCCCTATCTACCAGGTGCTAAGCCTATGTGGGCATGAAGACCTCAGAGTCCTAAGGGGAGTTGCTAAGACCAGAGTCAATAGTAGGAGCCTGAGTTCTGGTCACTCAGATGACGTTTGATGATGGCTAAAGACTGTATAAAAAGGGAGAACAGAGCTATTTGCTAGAGGCTCTCACTCCTGGAGGTGCGGGATTCTGAGCAGCCAATTTAAGGGCCTCCCCGCTGAACTCAGATGATGGTTTCTTGGTAACTATGAATTGTATTTGGTCTATTTATGAATGTATGTTTGTAATTTGTTTGCATTTGCTCTGAAGTTCAGGGTGCTGGCTTTTTCCCCTGAACTAAGATAATGATATTTGTATGTTGGATTGAAATAAGATTGTTAACCCTCTTAACACTGCTTTGCTTAGTAAAGCAGATCAAAAGAACCTGTGTTGGCAGCTTTCTGTGAGCTGGTTGTTGGTGGGTCTTGCATCCCTACAGCAGCTGCTAGCAGATTATCGCAACACTCCTGTGGCCCTTTTCAGCTTCTTTCTATGCCGTATCTTCCCCATTAATCAGGCTGTAAGCTCCTTGAGGGAAGGGACTGTCCAATGGCTTTCTTTGTATCCCCAGCTTTTAGCATGGAGCCTGGCTCATAGTAAACACTTAATAAATGTTTATTGACTAATATTTATTCAAAAGTGCTGAGAGGATAAACATGTTTAAAAAGAAAATAATTAAAAAGGCTTATATTCTGGGGCTAGGGAGAAAACAAAACATGTCACCGCAGGTAAGTGCAAGGTAATTTTAGGAAAGAAAGCACAGAGACAGGGGAGGTTTTATGGGATAAATGTCACCTGGACTGAGCAGTGAAGGAAAATAAGAACTCTGAGAGGTGGAAGATTAGAAATGAGTATTTCTTCTGATAAATCCAAAGACCCCCAGCTACTAAGATAAGTATTCGCTATTTGACAAAAACTGCTGAGAAGACAAGAAAGACTACACATAGAAAAACTATGTCTAGATAGCAACATCTCACACCACAGGCCAAGAAGCGCTCCTATTGAAGCAAGGTGTTTAAGTCCTACTGTGTGCCAGGCACTGTGCTGAGCTTTACAAATATTATCTCCTCTAATCTTCAACAACGACCCTGAAAAGTAGGTGCTGTTATTATCCCCATTCTATAGTTGAGGAAACTGAGGCAAGCAGAAATTGTGTGATTTGCCCAACATCACACAGCTTAGCAAGCATGATCTGATCTCAGATCTTCCCAGCTCCAGGCCCGGAAGTCTATCCACTCCCCTACCTAGCTTCTTCAAAGCAAAATTAATTAAAAGAGTAAGGAAGAAATTATCTTTCATAATTATGAAGAGAACAAATGATGACTAAATGATGAACAGAAATTGTCATAATCATTGATAAACTATATATGATAAATGACCACAATCATGATAAAGTAGATAATTTTGATAAAATTTAAAAACATAAAGTTTAAAAAAAGTTTTTATAGAAACAAGGGCCACTAGAATTAGAAGTAAAGCAGGGAACTGAAGGAAAAACAAAACAAAAACTTTGCAGAAAATTTCTCTGACAAAAATCTCATTTCCAAGATACACAAAGGACTGATTCAAATTTATAAAATTAGAGACATTCTCCAGCAGATAAATGGTCAGAGGCTATTACATTTGCCCACTGGTTGGTCCGCCTGACACAAGTCTCTCCCCACTCCAGTCTGTTCTACGCTGAGCTAGCAAAGCTCTAATATTTTGATAATTTGGAATTATGCTCTCAAATGTGTGTATGCTTTGACCCAGCAATACCACTACTAGGTGTATACACTGTAGAGACCAAAGAAAGAGAAAAAAGGACCTTCCCAAGCATACAATAATATTTATTGCAACTGTTTTTTTATGAAGGTAAAGAACTAGGAAAGGAGACAGATATTAAATGCCTATCTCATCTGATCCTCACAACAATCCTGAGAGGCAGGCACTATCATTGTCCACCTTTTACAATTGAGGAAGCTGCGGCAAACAGAAGATAAGTGACTTGCCCAAGGTAACACAGCTACTACTAAGTGTCTGAGACTGGTTCTGAACTCTGGTCTATCCTGATTCCAGGCCCAGCACTCCATCCACTGCACCACCTAGCTGCCTCAATTAGAATCTAAACTAGAGGGACAGCTAGGTGGTGCAGTGAGTAGAGCACCATCCCTAGAGTCAGGAGGACCTGAGTTCAAATTCAGCCTCAGACACTTCACACACTTACTAGCTGAGTGACCTTGGGCAAGTCACTTAACCCCCATTACCCTGACTTCCCCCCTCCAAAAAAAAAAAGATACACTGAGAATCTAAACTAGAAACTAAGGAGTTGCCCATTAATTGGAGAATGGTGAGAAAAGATATGGCATATGAATGTAATGGAATATTAATAAGCCCTAAGAAACTGTAAAAAGGACAGTTTCGGAGAGCCTGGGAAGACTTGAATAAACTGATTCAGAATGAACTAAGCAGGACCAGGAGAGTGATTTATACAATGATCACAATACCATAAGGATAAATAACTTTGAAAAACCTGAGATCTCTGATCAATGCAACAACCAACCACAAGTCTAGATGAGTGTTGATGAAGCAACCTGTCTACCTCCTAACACAGCAGTGATGGACTCAAGGTGCAGAAGGAGACGTATTTTAGGGAGG
>CM053622.1:372100797-372121206 GCA_028646595.1 Phalanger gymnotis
AAAAAAATCCCCTTTCCTGATCTATAAAAGAAAGGGGTTGGACTAGATGATCTCAAAGGTCACTTCCATCTCTGAATCCATGAAACTCTGGCAGCCATCCTAGGCGACCTCTGACAAGACAAGAATTCCTTCTGGTCCCTTTCCCATTTCAGCTCATTTCTCCTGATCTCAAGGAAAGGTGTCTTGACTCATCCTCCTAGTACTATAATAGGCTGAGTCAAAGGGAGGAGTGAACTCCAAAGCTTTGTCATCACACTTGTCCCACATAATTGGCACATAGAAAGCCATGTTGTTGACCTCAAAAGACTGCTATTACAATTTTCCAACCTATCTTTCAAAAATTTAGTTCTTAGGTCCCGTAATTCCTATCACAATAACTGACATTTAAATGACTCTTAAGATTTTGTGACTCTTTTACACACATTATTTCATTTGCTCCTTACAACAATCCCATGAATTAAGTGCTATAGACATTATTACCCTCATTTTGTAGATAAAGAAGCTGAGGGTGGCTCACTGAGGTTAATTGACTTACACTAGATCACACAACTATTAAGTATCAGAGGCTGGATTCCAACCTGTGTCCAGAGAGAATACAAGAAAACCACCAACCAAGTTAGATGTTTAAAAGACAGGTATTGTAAGATGAATACAAAAACATGACACATATCTGCCAAATAGCATCTGGATGCTAAAACTAGAAAGGGTCTGGTAACAAAAGCTTACGACAACAAAAAGAGTCAGGGTTTTTTTGCAGGAGATGGAAGGGGTGCAGAAGGGACAGGTTCACTATTCTGGGTGGAAAGGACAATGATAACTAATGACAGAAAAAAAAAGACAGTCACTCAATTCCTATTTTGCTTTAGTTTTCTCTTTGAAGAAGGATGATCTTTGGATTAGAAAGTATGGAACAAAAATAACTAATGAAGAATTGAAATGCAAAGTAACAAGATAGAGAACACCTAGCTGCTCCTAAAGAATTTAATTCAAGGGGCCCAGAAAAGCTATAGCCTCAGGTACTAGGGGAAAAAAGGCAAATGTGATCACAGAATCAATGATCTTTGAATGATAACGAAGAATTGGAGTGATAACAATAGACTAGCTAAGAACATACATTCTCCCAATTTCTGGAAAAGGGAAGAAAATGGAGTCTGTTAAGTAGAGGCTGGTGAACTTGACTTCTATTCCTGGGAAAATAAAAGGAATTGTTAGCGGACACAGAAAAAAGGAATTGGTGATCATAAAGGGCCAACGTGGCTACAACAAAAATAGGTCATTCCCCACTAACCTCATTTCCTTCTTTGACAGAGCCACTAAACTGGTAGATGAGGAACATGCTGTAGGTATGGTTTTTGACAAAGCATTTGTGTTCTTATAGAAAATAAGGAGAAGCCTGCACTGCATCCGATGATAACACAACTAGATAGATTGGAAACTGATAGAATGGCTACACCCAAAGAAACATTGATGGTCTATTCTCAGCTTTGACTCTAGAGCAATGCCCCAAGGATCAGTGCTTGGCTAAGGGAAAAGATGGTGTCCTTAATGATGTTTCAGATGACATAAAACTGGTAGGGACGGTTAATACAGGAGATGATGGGTTCCAAGAAGATTTGAGCTGTCTTGAACATCAGGCCACAGCTAGGAAGATAAAATTTCATAGGAATAAACACAAAATCTTGCAGCCCAGTATTTCATAGTAGTCAATAAGTTTTTGTTGAATTGAATCTGTTTTATTCATGGATAGAAAAACTATGGAAAGGTTTAATGAGTGAATTAACCTTACACAAAGTTTGGATTCTTTGCGTGGGCTGACCAAAAACAAACCTGACAAACCCAGACACTTGTGTAGCTGGAATAAGTATGACCAGGTTTCACTTTCTTTGTTGATCAATCAATAAACATTTATTAATCACCTACTATGTGCCAAGCACTGTGGTCAGTGCTGTGGATACAAAAAGAGGCAAAGGACAGTCCCTGCCTTCAAGAAGCATACAATCTAATAAGTGAGACAATATGCAAACAAATATATATATGAAAGGAGGCAGTGGGGAGCTAGTTAGCTCAGAGGATAGAGCGTTTGGGCCTGGAGTTGGAAAGATCTGAGTTAAAATCCTTCCTCAGACACTTACCAGCTGTATGACCCTGCGCAAGTCAGTTAACCTGCTTGCCTTAATCCGTTGAAGGCAGAAATGGCATACCACTCCAGTAGCTCTGCCAAGAAAGCTCTAAATGGAATGACAGAACTATTATGTTCTAGGTTCTATGCAGGGGATACAAGTAAAAAGAATAAAACAATCCCTGCTTGTAAAAAGGTTATATTCTAAAGGACAAGTACATACATAAGTAGGTATACAAAATGAAGATAAAAATAAGAGTATAGATACAAAGACAGGACTGAACAACCTCAACGATGAACTATATACGGGATAAAGAGGAAGAAAACCAATCACTCTTTAGGACCAAGACTCCTGTCCCCTTCCCAAAGCTCTTTAGGTCATCGACTGAAAGAACACTTGGTGTTTGCAACCTGTAGGAAGTCTACTTAAGTAGCATTTTACATAACATCTTGGCATCCTTTGCCTACAAGGGAAGCGGGGGTGTTTTTAACTGTACACATTGCTTCTATTGGACATCTGGTACTGAACCTTTTCATCCAGCAGGTGAGGGGGGTGGGGGGAGGGGGTGGGAGACAACAGAGAAAGGTTGACTAGCCGGTGCTCCAAAGACTAGCAAACCACCCCCCACAAGAAAGTGCATTTGGCCCCAGGCTCACAATATAAACAGCCAGAAGGATCTGTCACCTTTCTACCTCCTTGAAGTGTAGCCTTACCCTCCACTTTCCCTTAGTAGTAGAATCTTCAGCATACAAAGGGATTTAATCTCGGTTTGTTTAATTGAATTCTGTAATAGAACTTTTCCAATTCCCAGCAAACTTAAGTGTGTTATCATCTGGAAAAACTGTAGTTTCTTTGATGATAATAGGAGAAAACACCCCTCCTTCAAACCCTTACAGACATCCACTGTCTCTTTCAAACCTCTCCCCACTCTTGGTATTAGATGACCTTTTTTTTCCTTCAAAATTTAACACTGTGTCTTTTATGTGTGGTCAGTAAGAACAATTTTGCCTCAGAACAGCCTTCAAATCCCCATGTAGTATAAATATGCCAGCTCACTCATGATTGAAAACAAGCAGCAAGTTCTGGGTAATGCACTAATACTTTTAACCACAATTTAAGACTCTTAAAAAGTACACTAGATGGATTTTTATAATAGGAAAAAAAGAAACCAGAGCCACACTCTCTACTTACAAAGCAGGAGCATTCAACACGTATTAAAGGGCACCTACACAGACCTTTTTCTCCTACCTACTTCTTTATCTTCCCACTGCCACCACACCAAGAAGGCCCCCATTTGACCGGTCTCTTTTGTTTCCAGCCTCTCCTCTCTTCAAACCATCCTAAAAGCCACATTTAACTTTTTCTTCCTAAAATTCTGTTCTATTACATCATTACCTTCCTCAGAAACCTGGTAGATTATGTAAGGCCTTTCATAATCTGGCCTCAAGCTACTTTTCCAAATTTATCTCCCTCTACTCCAGGACACAAGCCCTCCTTTATGGGCAGACTGGCCTACCTACTGCCCACCACTCTCAACCCCACCCTCAATTCCACACTGCTTGGGCATTCCAGGCCACTTTATCATTGCTTCCTCCTCCACTATGCGTGTATGGGGACTAGCATCCTGGTGTGAGGGCCTGCCCAGCCCTTTTCAGAGCTGCTCATCCACCTTTGGAAACCATCTTCACCTAACTCTCACCTGTGTGAGAAGAAGCTGTAGTACGTGCAGCAGTCACACCCCAGTAAACCGTCTCAACAGATGACCTAAACCAGGTTGAGGATAACCAACAGGCCTCAAACCCTTCCCTGAACTTGGGCGGAGGGGGGGAGGGTGTCTACCCCAAGCACGCGAAGACCTCCCCAGGAGGAATGGGTAGATGAGACCAATTTGTTCCAACAGCCATGAAGGTGACTGAAGCAGGTGTTCCGAAAGACTTAGAACTTGGGCAGACATTGAAGATGCCAAGGTCAGTCACTGCATCCTGGGCCACTGACATTTGTTCTGCCACTGGACTTCCATCTGGACTTCCATGATGCAAGAAGAGGGAATGAGGCTGATGACTTTGTGTGACTCTGCCTCACTTAAATGCAACTCATGAGCAAGTGAAGGCATCACTCCATGGTGTCCTTGGTCTCTCTGAAAACAAAGGACAAACAACAACTCACCCTTTGAGGACCAACTCGAATCCCAACTCCTTCCCCAAGTTCTCACGCTAGCCACTGTTCTTGGCTCTAGTGGTAAAAAGAATTGAAAATTTTTAAAAAGCCCCTGCAAGGCGGAGCAATGAATAAAGTGTTAGACCTATGGTCAGGAAGACTTGAGTTCAAATGTGACTTCAAACATTAAACTAGCTATATGATTCTGGGCCAGTCACTTAAGTTTTCAGCCTCAGTTTCACAATCTGTGGTCGTCAGGATAAAATGAGGTAATCTTTGGAAAGACTACAAACTATTTTTGGGGAGAGGAAGGCAAGACAATTGGGGTCAAGTGACTTGCCCAAGGCCACATAGCTAGTAAGTGTGTCAAGTGTCTTTATTTTAGCTCCTGGTTGATGTTTTGCCTTGATGGTATTGGTTTGACCCTGGAGAGGTTCCTTGAATTCATTTAATTACATCAAAACTTATGCGTAGAAAAGGCCTGACCCACGCCCCCATCTCTCATTTTCTGAGTTGTGGTCCTGTGATCTAGAAATGATCTAATTCGACCCCCTCCTATAGACAAAGAAGCTGAGTCTCGGAGAAGTCAAGTGACTGCCCAGGATCAAACATCTGGGATTTGAAATTTGTAATCTATAACAAAATCCTGAGTAACAAGTCTGAAAGAAATGAAAACAAATGTACTTAATGCAAGCCTGTAAGCTTGGGTCTGGGAGTGGCTAAGTGGTGCAGTGGATAGAGCACAGGGCCTGGTATCAGGAAGACCTGAGTTCAAATGTGGCCTCAGACATTTACTACCTTTGTGACCCTGGAAGAGTTACTTAACCCTTTTTGCCTCAGTTCCTCATCTGTCACATAGCTAGGGAAGGAAATGGCAAACCACTCCAGTATCTTTGTCAAGGCAACCCCAAATGGGGTCAGGAAGAGCCAAACATGACTGAAATGACTGAATAACAACTAGAAATCTGGGTTTGCTGATGACTAGGTAAGATCTAGGCATACTTTCTTCTCCACAGGCTCATTGTTGTTGTGGTTCCTTTCAGGCCATAAAGCCTGATAAATTTTTGATACTACCACCTCTATAAGAGATTTGGTTCTCAAACCAGAGATAGCCCTCCTGGTCAGATTTAGTTTAAACCCAAGTATAGTAGGCCAACAAAACAAAATGCCTCACCTAAATTTAATGGAAGACTGGTTCCTTCCAACCACAGCCACAGCATAAATCATCCTTTTGACTACCTCTAGTGATAACACTAGAATGAATAGTCATTACTGATGGACACCTTAAGCGTGCTTTGTCATTAAGAGCTTAAAGTGAGGAGTGGTAGAGGTGGTGAAGAATGAGGACGAAGATAATAAACAAAAGGTCAAAGAGATAGTGAAGACTGAGGTCAAAGATAGCAAACAATAATATCCAGGAAAATCCTGCTGGAAATCCCTTCCCCCATCTTCTCACCAAACTCTAGCTTTCCAAAAACTCTAGGGTTATTAATGTTGAAAGATAATCTGGTTCATCTCCCCTAGTTTATGGAAGAGAAGATTGAAGAAGCAAAAAGATAATTCATCCAAGATCACACACCTAGTAAGTAGGAAAAGAGAAACTAAAACCCAGGTCTTTGGAATTACAAATTCAAGCTTTTTCCTTTCCAGAAGAACTCCAGAGTTCAACCAGAATCAGATTAAAATTTAACTAGGAAATATCTAACAAAATAAATAAACACAGAATACAACATAGAATAATGTTATTTTGTGGTTTTCTAAGTCAATATGTGGCCTGCAGGGATCCATTTCTATTTTAGTTGGACACCACTGCTTCATGCGAAAACACATCTTCCTCCCCACTTAATTATATTTCTCAATTAAAAAGTCAGTAATGTAATAAATGCTTCTTTGCAGATGGTGCGGGTTTGGACCTGTAGAGATTTTGCTGTGAGGGAAATTGTGGGACTCATACACCTGAAGCACCAGGCTGCAGGGGTGGGGAACCTTTGGTTTTGAGGCCACATGTGGACGTTGAGGTCCTCAAGTGCAGCCCTTTGGTAGTCCTCGAGGTAGCAGGTTCCCCACCCCTGGTTTAGTACCTGTGATTTCTCCCCACTTACCTGACAAGGGCTTTAGCAGATAGCCTTAGGAAGTTGCCTGAGTCTCATAGAGGTGACATGGCCAGCCTCTAATCCTACATCTAGAGTAAAATTTGAACCCAAGTCTTTCCCACTCACACTTGGTTTCCTCTCTGATCATGTCCATAGACTGTTAAAGTAGAACACCTATTTGCCTTAGGGTTAATCATTGAAGTGGTCCTAGTTGGTGAGTAGATTATACCACTTATCCGGGATTACAAGATAGTTCTACCAGGAAGTGAAAAAGATCCCAGAGGTTATCTTGTCTGGCACCTTTATTTGTTAGATATGGAAATGGAGGCTCAAATGATTAAGTGACTTACCCAAAGCCTACCTTACACCCCATCATGGTCTTGGCAGTTACATTCACCTCCTTGTTCCACTGCATCTCCAAACTTAGGACTTTCTCACTGGCTATCCCCTATGCCAGGGCAGGAGAGGAGGAGCAGTGGATAATGCCAAGCCTGGAGTCAGGAAGACACATACTGTCTGTGTGACCCTGGACAAGTCACTTCACTCTGTTTGCCTCAATTTCCTCATCTGTAAAATAAGTTGGAGAAGGAAATGGCAAACCACTCCAGTATCTTTGTCAAGAAAACCCCAAATGGGGCCATGAAGAGTTGGATGAAACTGAAATCAAATGAACAATAACAACAAAATCCCCTATGCCTGGAATGCCCTCCTTCCTTATCTCCTCCTGCATTCTCAGGCTTCATGTCCCAGCCAAAATTCCATCTTTCCTGATTCCCCTTAATTCAAGCACCTTCTCTCTGATGATTATTTATCTCAAATGTAACTTGTTTGTACAGAGCTGTTTTGCAACTTTGTCTCCTGCGTTAGAGTGTGAGGTCCACTAAAGCAGTAACTGTCTTTTACCTTACTTTGTAATCTCCAGAGCTTAGCATGGTGCCTGGCACATAATAGGTGCTTAATGTTTATTAACTGACACCACAGTCCTTCTCACTCTTCCTGGTTTTCAGGGCAGCTTCATAGGTGCAGTGGATAGAGCACTGGGTTTAGAATTAGAAGACTCCTCTTCCTGAGTTCAAATATGTCCTCAGCCACTTACTAGCTGGGTGACCCTGGACAAGTCACTTAACCCTGTTTGCCTCAGTTTCCTCATCTGTAAAATCAGCTGGAGAAGGAAATAGCAAACCACACCAGTATCTTTGCCAAGAAAATCCCAAATTGAGGTCACAAAATGTCCAGCACGACTGAACAACAACAAACCCTTCATTTTACAGATGGGGGAGGGCCAACTTTAAACTCTTATTTCTCTATTCAGTTGTTATTAACATTGGATTCTAAATCTACCAATTTCCTTCTAAAGAAAGCAAACACCTCCGAACATCAGGACCTCACTTGTTAAAAACAGGCAAAAATCCTCCCGTGAGGGTCATGGGAGAGCAAAGCCAGTGTTTGGAAATACTGTGAAAGCATGAGCAGCATAAACTATAGAAGGAGGCCTGAGGAAAGTGCAGAGGAAAACTTTCCAACCTCCGTTCCAGTTGCCTAGGAGTCTGTGTAGGTTGTTGGAGACCTCACCCCTCTGTGGCCTCCTCAGTGACTCAGTGGGATCCCTATGGCATTGCTGGGGAATCTGAGAAGCAGCAACCAGGCAGCGAGAGCCAAGAGGCTCCCTTTGATCTCCCCGGGACAAAAGCACTCCTTGCCTCTAATTGTTCAAAGGTGGAAGAACAACCTGGAAAAGTAAATATTCAATCCAGAATCTGTCATTCTTCAAGCCTCTGCTATGAGCCAAGGACAGGGCTGAGTGCTGGGCCTTCAGAGACCCTGCCTTAGAGGAGGGGATGGAAGGAAATGGGCATTCATTAAGCGCCTAATATGTGCCAGGCACTGTGCTGAACATTTTACAAATATTGTCTCATTGGTTTCTCATGACAACTTTGGGACAGAGGTGCTGTTATTATCCCCTTTTTATAGTTGAAGAAACTGAGGCAGACGGTACTTAGGTGACTTGCCCTGGGTCACACAACTAGGAAGAGTTTGAGGCTATATTTGAATTCAAGTCTTTCTGAATCCAAGACCAACTTTCCAGCCACTTTAACCACCTCCCTGCTTACATGTGCATAAGAACGAAGACAATAACAAAAAATAACTAGCACTTATACCGATTTGTAAAACATTTCAATAGTCGCTCCATTTGAGCCTCACTACAACCATGTGGGGGAGGTGCTATTTATTATCCCTGTTTTATAAAGAAACAGGCCTACAGCAAGTAAGTATATGAGGTGAGATTTGAACTCAGGGCTTCTTGACTCCAGGTCCCAAACTGCCAACTTAAGTTCATATACAGGCATATACTGAAATAGATGCAAGATAATTTGGAGCAGCGGGAGACACTAGCAGTCGGACTTGGGGGAGGGGGCATCAGGATATTTCATGTAAAAGTTGTAAATCCCACTAGCAGCTGGGATTGGAGAGAGGATATTTCATGTAAAAGTTAGCGCTTAAGCTGAGCCTTTAAGGAAGTTTAAATCCAGCCTCAGACACTTAGTAGCTGTGTGACTCTGGGCAAGTCATTTAACCTCTGTCTCAGTTTCCTCATCTGTAAAATGGTGGTAACAATAGCACCTACCTCCCAGAGCTGTTGCGAAGATTGAAGGAGATGACATTAGTACAGTATTTAGCATTGTGCCTGGCACACAGTAATCACTATGGAAATGCTGGTTATCATTATCATCATTATTATTCTGAGAGGTATTTGTGAGGAGGGAGTGAATTTCAAGCATGGGGTAGGAGGCAGCTGGTGAAAAATCACGAAGACCAGAGGGTCTGTGTGCATGTGTACTTAGGTCCATCCAATGTGGCCTGATTCTACCCTTCCAGCCTTATTTGTTATTATCATTAATTAATTAATTACTATTATATATTATAAGATACATAATATTATATTGTTACACATTGTTGTAATATGATAAATAATTTGTTATTAATTATTTATTATGTATTACAAGATATGCAATATTATATTGTTACATATTGTTATATTATAATATATTATATATAATAATAATAAATAAGGCTGGAAAGGTAGAATCAGGCCACATTAGATGTACCTAAGTACCAATCAGAAGAGTTTATATTTATTTGATCCTTGGGGTAATAGGAAGCCACTGGAGCTTACTGAGTAAGATCTGTAGCTAAATCCATGTCCCTTGCTCTAGAAACTGCTTCTAGGATAGGCCTGGAAGTTCAGGCCACAGTAGACCGAGGAATCTTTTCCTCCAATGTGGTGTCCTAAATATTCTTTACTCTGGGCCTGGGTAGGACTTAGAACTTCCAGATCACCACTAGTGATTTTCCTAAACCATAGTCCAACAATGTCACCTCTTCCTCCAAAACTTCATTGCACATGACTTCACTTACACTTGCCTTCTCAAGTGGGGGAGGAGCAAGTGGGAGGAAGAGAATTTGGAAGTCAATTTTTTAAAAATTTTTTTACATGTAATTGGGATATATTTAACAAAATCAAGAAAACTGATTTTTAAAAAACTTCAGAGTCTGCCTTTACTTCAGGGATCAATAAAAGTTCCTTTCTTTGGCATTTAAAACTTTTCATAACCTTGACACTTCCTATATATTAAGCCTTCTTATAGATCTTGTATATAGTTACACATGCATGTGTACATATATTTACACATATGTATGTTTGTGCATCATATCCACCACTAAAATATAAGCTTCATGAAGGCAAGAACTGTTTTTTTAAATTTTCCTTTGTATCCCCAGTACCTTACATAATGCTGGACATACAGTGAGTGTTTAATAAATGCTTGCCATTTGACTGATTAATTCAGAATTCAGTCTGGTCCATCAAGTACGCTTAGACTGGATGGACCTATATGGATGAGGGGGTAGAGTTCAGGGTGATATAACCTCTAACCTTGGATAATTAATGGTCATTGTCATCCTAAGCTTCCAAAACACTGGGCTATGATTGGTTAAGTTTCTTTCCTTTTTTTCTATTGAGTCAAAAGAGGGCTGTGTCACCCTATGGATACACTAACTAACAAACTCACTGCAGTATCTAGATATCAAGGTCATTTGGAAGATACATGAGATGATTCCTGAGTATCTAAATTTCAAGGCCTACAGGAAGAGATATGACACATCTATTTATGGTGACCTTCTCAGAGAGAGGATCAAATCATACCAGTTAACTGAGGCTTGCCCCCCGCCCCGACGGCAGTTAGGTACCTAAAACAAAGGAAGACATATGTGTGTATACATGTATATATGTACATATTCTCATTCACATTATAATATGAATTATTATTTTGTCATATTATATTGTCATATAATTATCATATTGTCATATTTATCATGATTACACATCATAATTATCAGATTATAATATGAATTAATATTAAAAGTCTGCAAGGGTTTGACACACATTATGCCTACATGTCTGTGAGGCAGGCACTGTAAGAAAATACCAGGGCAGCTGGTATACTGGAAAGAACTCAAGATTTTGGGCATCAGAGGACCTGGGTTCAAAACCTGGCTGCCATTTGCTACCTGTGCGACTTTAGCCAAACTGATGAACCTCCACGTTTTCTTCTTCTTACCTAGAGCTATAGCACCTGAATTCACATCCAAGTTGTACCATTCTTTGTCACCAGGGCAAGTCACTTGACTTGTCTAAGCTACAGCTTCCTCATCAATAAAATAAAAGGGTTGGACTACAGGGCTATTGGGCAGCACTGGGCCAGGAGTCAGGAAGACCTGAGTTCACATCTAGCCTTGGACATTTACTAGCTTTGTGACCTCGGGCAAGCCATTTAACCTCTATCGGCCTCAGTTTCCTCATCTGTAAAATTCAGATAATAATAGCACCTACCTCCCACGGTTGTTGTGAGGCTCTAATAAGATAATATTTGTAAAATGCTTTGCAAACCTTAAAGTGTTATAACATAAATACAAATAAATAAATTTGTAACATAAATGCTAGCCGTTATCATTATCATTATTACTAGATGAGAGTTCATATGACTTGTATCAAAGGTGGCTTCTAAGTCCAGCTTCCATCCCATACACCGTATTATCACCTTTTTTTTTTTAAATGAGGAAAAAACACTCGAATTTGGGTTTTACTGTTTTGTTCTATTTTTATTGAAATGATTGGTATTTCTTGTCACTGGTGATGTGGTGATGAGGCAGAGTGAATCAGTTCCAGCATTTGATAATTGCAAAATCTGATAAAAGACGCTTCACACCTCTTATTAAGTTGTATTGCTCTTCAATAATTAATTCTCAACACTTCAATCAATGATTTGACAAGTTGTCATCAGGGAATGACTTAGGAAGGTTTTAATTCTGGAAATAAACCAGAGTCCTCCGTGTCAAGGAGTTCATTAGCATCTGATTCTTGAGGAACCTGTAAGTACTCCACAGCTAGGTATTTCCTTCATGCAGTTGACAGGAATTTCAGTTTGGGGATTATACTAAGGGTGTGCTGGAGCTGGGCTCCTGTAGGTTCCCCAGAGCCAATTGTTAAATTTTCAGTGTGAGCATTTACACTTCAGAAATTAGCAAATGCTGCAAATTAGGGCTTGATTTATTGCTTTGTTGATTTTCTAGTCTAGACTTAAGAAGTTGATGGAGAAGTGTTAGTAATGCAGATTAAACTTAAAAGTGTGTCCTGTATTTTCAGAAAGCCCATTGTTAAATATTTACCAGCACATCAATGACACAAATAACCCTGAAATCTAACTTGATAAAAATCCGATTAAACAAACAAGTCCTTCCTTCACATCCCCCAGGATAAATTCATAGGCCTGGGAGTGGGGGTAGTACAATCAGGGCACTCTTCTGGTAATGGGCCACCATACTGTTTCACACCTCTAGGTGGACAAATAGCATCCATTAGGGAACAGAAAGCACAGGGTTCTGTTTGATTGTGTTCGCTTCACCTGCAGTGTTAGACAGTAGGGCAATGGGTCTGTGGCAGAGGTCTAGACCTGGAGATGTTTCTCTCCTGCCCTGGAAGCAGCAGGGTACACTGAGAAAGAACCGCTGGTATGGAGTCAGAGGACACAAGGATTAAAACCCCATCTCTGCCATTTCCGGTTTGTCAATTAACTTTTCTGGGTCTCAGTTTCCTCATCTGTAGAAATGAAGGTTTTGGATTTTCTAGTCCTTTCCAGTCCTAAAACAGCTAGCCTAAACAATTTAGGAGGCTTCCATTTGCCATGTAAAAAAACAGGATTTGATTGGCACAAATGAATCATGATGACATTGACCCAGATTTCTGTCCCAGACAGAGCTGATAGGGGCTGGCAACCTGCTGCCTTCTGATGTCTCCCTGACATATTCATTCATTCTCTCTGGGAGAAGAAGAAGCAGAAACGTACAGAGAGGCGAACTCCAGATTGTAGGATGAGTCACCTCCCCAAACAAGTCCCTCCACTCCATCTACCAGGCTTATTAGACGGCTGTGAGCCATAAAACCTTGGATAACGCTGGTGGCCAATGATGGGCTATTAGAGCAAGCAGGCCATTGCAACAGTCTTGTCATAAAATTGCTAGAGTGATGTGTCAATTGCCCCTCGGCACTCAGGGCGGACAGAAAGCTTTCATTTCTCTCTGCCAAACCAAGCAAACAGATTTCTGGGGCTGGATTTCAGAGTCTCCTCTGGGACACCTGTTCTGAGCGAAAGGTAATAAGAATGTCACCCTGCTCGTCGCCACTTGGAAAGGCAGCACATAGTGAGATGCTTTCTTTGCCTGCACCCTACTCTTGAAAGGAATCAGACTAAAATGGGAGAATGAATCAGTTAAATTCAAACTCTACAAATCCCCTCAACAAACACAGAAGGCAGCAGGTCGAAAGATGGATGGTATTTCTGTTGTACAGAATCTATCTCACTCCCCTGGGCTGAGAACAGAAAACAACGGCCTTCCCATAACCCTCTGAACATACATTCGCCATAGCTGGGCACTTAGCTCCTGTTTTCCCTTCTGGCCAACACAAAGGCATTGAGAACTGTCTCAGGCCTCCACAACACCCCCCACCCTTCTGGCCTATCTCAGGCCTTTTCATTACAACTCTGACATCATCACAGTTATTGTAGGTGCCTCAGATGCAGGCTTCTGACCAATCAAGGTAACAAGCATTTACTAATTGCCTGCTCTGTGCCAGGCACTGTGCTAAGTACTGGGGATACAAACACAAGCAAAATGACAACGAACGAACAAACCCACAGTTCTGAAGGGGCCTGTAGACTGAGGGGGAAGACAACACCTAAGAGAGAGATGAAAAACTGGGGGTGGGAGGGAGGAGGGGAATGGAGAAGGTGCCTGTGAAGGCATGATATTAAAATTCAAAAAAGTCAGATGCACAACCAGGAGAATGAAAGTTGAGTGGCTTGGTTTGTTCATTCAGTCATTTGTCAGTTGTGTCTGATTCTCTGTGACCCCATTTGGGGTTTTCTTGGCAAAGATACTGGAGTAGTTTGCCATTTCCTTCTCCTGCTCATTTTACTGATGAGGAAACTTAAGCAAATGGGTTAAACGACTTACCCAGGGTCACACAGCTGGTATCTAAGGCCAGATTTGAACTCGGGTCCTCCAGACTCCAGACCAGGTACTCCATCCACTTTGCCATCTAGCTGTCCCATGAGGGTGGTTGGTGAGTCATTTTGTATCCAACTCTCTGTGACATCATTTGGAGTTTTCTTGACGAAGATACTAGAGTGATGTGCCATTTCCTTCTCCATCTCATCTTACAGATAAGGCAAATAGGGTGAGGTGACATGCCCCAGGGTCACACAGCTGATAAGCATCTGGGGCTAGATTTGAACTCAGGAAGAAGAATTTTCCTGACTCCAGGCCTGGTACTCTATCTACTGAATCACCTAGCTGCCCAAGTAGTCTGGGCATCTCCCCAAAATAAAGGCCTTAGAAGGAAATACAGATACTGAGGGAAGTTCTGGAGTGAGACTGCAGCTAAAGAAGAATTCTGAAGTTCAACCAACAAGCCTTTCATAAAAATCTGTTTTGTGATGGGCACAGTGCCAGGTGCTAAGATACAAATACAAAAGTGAGATAGAGTCTGCCCTCAGAGAGCTTCTAGCCTACTAACCATTTTCCTGGTGATGGCTTAGGGAGTCCTTTTTGAGTTTCTGTATCAGAGTACACCCTGATTGAAACCTAGATACATTCCACAACTCACTGCAAGGGAAGCACTTAGGATGGGCCATACATGGGGAGGCCATAGGAAGATCTCTGGGTACAAGTCTTTTAGGGTCAGGCACTGTTAAATACTGGCAGCAAAGTGTAGGGAAATAGTGACAAACTGAAATAGAGATGGGGCTACTAACTCACAAATAAGGATCCCTATGAGGCATGTTGACTTAGAAAACCACATATTAACATTATCTATATTCTATTGTACATTTAATTATTTTTGATAAATATTTCTTAATTACATTTCAATCTGGTTCCCGTTGCACTTGGGAGTATTATGGGCTGCATGTCGGCTATCTCTTTGACACCTGTGGTGTAGGGGAAAAGCACTTGACTTAGAGTTAAGAAAACTTCATTCAAGTTTAGATCTCTCATCGGTAAAATGAGGCCAGCTAGGTGGCATGGTGGATGAAGAACTGGGCTCGGAATCAGGAAGACTCATCCTCCTGAGTTCAAATATGGCCTCAGACACTTACTGGCTGTGTGACCGTGGGCAGCCCTGCTTGCCTCAGTTTCCTCATCTGCAAAATAAGCTGGAGGAGGAAATGGCAAACTACTTCAGTATCTTTGCCGAGAAAACCCCAAATGGCATCATGACAGCAATAAAACAAGAATAATAATAACTGCTCCACCTATCTCATAGGGCCATTGTTAGCCTCTAATAAACAATGAATAAACAGTGCTTTGGCATAAAAGTGAGTTAAGTAAGGAGAACAATTTGTACAATAGTAACAACATTGTAAAGACCAACAACTTGAAAAGACTAGGAACTCTCATGAGCTCAATGACCAACCAAGATTCCAGAGGACTCATGAGGAATCAGCCCGCCCTCCTCCTGACAGAGAGGTTTTGGATTCAGAGGGCTCATTGAGACTTTTTTTTTTTTTTGACATGGCTAATGCAGGGATTTGTTTTAATAGGGATTTTGTTATTCTTGCTTTCTTCTTGTAGAGTGGGGAAGGTGGGAGGGAACAAAGGTGGTGGATATTCATTTGGGAAAAAAGATTGATTAATTTTTTTAAAAGATTAATTACTTTGTAACCTGGGAAGCCCTGGTTAATCATGGCTAGATCATTGTGCTCTTAAGAGCCTTTGACAAACCAGAGCATGACTAGAGAGAGGGGTATAATTGGGATGGTGAGATCACACCATTAGTTGGAGATCCTAGGGATGTATAGCTGAGAGAATAGACTATTTGGTGTGAGCACAGCTGGGTCATGAACATGATAGAGCTCTAATAGTTACCAAGGGTTTGAGGAACAGGCTGAGAGAAGTCTTTTCTTGCCCAAATCTACTAGGATCTCCTCTTCTGCCCAACCTTCCTGCCGACACGCCCCTCTTTCTCCTCCTCCCCAATGCAGGACGGGCATGGCTGATTGGCACACTTAGGTGAGCAGGGTACTGGCCAGCTCCAATAAGATGGAGGACTGCTAGTGGAATATGAAACCTTTACCAACAAGTAGCATGGGACCCAGGCAACCCTACACATGCCTATTCTAGTGGTGGACCCTTTCAGCAATCTTGTGTAGCCTATGGACCCAAACTCAGAATAATGCTTTTTAAAGGCATAAAATAAAATACCAATTATATTTATTGAAAAGTTTTTTTTAAATAAATTAATGGATCCCCAGTCAATTGGCAGCTAGGTGGTGGAGTGGATAGAGTACGTAGCCTAGAGTCGGGAAGACCTGAGTTCAAATCCAGCCTCAGATACTTACTAGCTATGTGACCCTGGTCAAGTCACTGTTTGCCTCAGTTTTTTCACCTGTAAAATGAGCTAGAGAAGGAAATGGCAAACCACACCAGTACTTTCCCAAGAAAATCCCAAATGGGGTCACAAAGAGTCAGACACAACTGAAATAACTGGACAACAAAATGGACCCCAAGTTAATAAGTTCTGTATTGGGGGGAAGTAGTCTTTCAGCTTATGTGAAAAGAAAGCATAAAAGACTAGGAGTGAGGTTTGGGAGGGTGGGCCTAGACAGAATGATCTATGAATTCTCTGCCCTGGCTTAATGGTCTAGGGGTGAGGTTAAGAGAGCCTGATAGGAAAGGACCCTTCTCTTACTATTGGTATAAATTACATGTTGTTATTACTGTATGTGTAATGTATGTATGACACTATAACTTTTTAAGGGGCTTTGGAGAGACATTTCCTTAAAGGCAAATGACTCATCCATTTGAAAGCAAGGATATGGGTGGAGGGGACAGCTGGGCTGGGGTAGATGTAAAAATGTTTAATTGGACCCAGCTGAGGTCAGATTTTCCTAGTCATTCAAATGCGCTTATACTGGGAAGCGTCCTGAAGCTGGAAATTGGCGTGAGGTATGAGAACTTTGAAGCAGTAAGGAATGGGAATTGGGTTGATGCATTGGGACGAGGGCAGTCATGCGCTGAACCCTCCATGGGTCATGATGACTAGCAACACAGAGAAACCAAGTCCCATATGGGAAGAACAGGCCAAGTTAGCTTCATTAATTGAATTAGCTATGGCCAAATTAGAGACATTTTAAGATAAAATTCCTGTGGTCTGTAAATATTTGGTTCTCTTAGAGGTTTTAGTTGCCTTTCCCCCCCTCCTTATAAGGTGTAATGAGACACTAACCTTCTGCCCCTCTCGTCCTCCGCCAAACACACTTAGTTTCCATTTTCCTGTAGCATAGCAAGGTATTACCTGCCTGTTCTACAAACTGAGGATCAGGGGCAAAGATGGAAGAAGAGTAGCTTCTGGCCATGTGTAATTTATCTCTGAGAATTCTCTGATTGGCTGAAGAACTGAAGATGCAGAGCACCTTTGAAAAGGGGAAACCATTTCCTGCTAACCTTCTTCTAAGCTGTGGCTCTCCAAGCAGCAGGATGGGACACCAGGGAGGAGTGGGTAAGACAGAAACTTTTCTCAACCCTTGTGTTATGGTGATTCTACATGCATGGTGGCTACTGGTCTGAGGAACTGGGTTCAGATTCCCTATCTGACACTTAACCAACTGTGGGACTCCTGAAGATCGCCTCATCTTCCCAGGCTTCAGTTTATAGAGACTGAAAAAAGAGAACTGAAATTTAAAGTAGCTGAAAAAAAATCTGTAAAATAAGGGGGTTGAACTGGAAGGCTTCAAAGGTGCCCTGCAATGCTATAGTTATAGTCCTATGATCTCGTAGCATCAAAATGGGGTTCAGACACTACATTCTCAACCTGTTCCTAAAGTTTCCCAGAGGGAGTTCTCATAGTTAAGGGTAGCAGTGTTCAACAAAGCTCAGGCCTTAGGAGATTTCCAACTTGGATGTAAATCTATGACCCTTAGCACAGCAAGGTGGTGCAGTGGATGGAGCGCTGCTCCTGGAATCCGGAAGACTTCTCTGCCTGAGTTCAAATCTGGCCTCAGACACTTCCTAGCTGCATGACCCTGGGCAAGTCACTTAACACTGTTTAATGGAGAAAGAAATGGCAAACCATTCCAGCATCTTCACCAAGAAAATCCCAAATGGGGTCACAGAGAATTAGACATGACTGAAAACAACAGGAC
This sequence comes from Phalanger gymnotis, assembly GCA_028646595.1. Classification (NCBI taxonomy): domain Eukaryota; kingdom Metazoa; phylum Chordata; class Mammalia; order Diprotodontia; family Phalangeridae; genus Phalanger; species Phalanger gymnotis. The sequence continues at coordinate 372,118,927 of CM053622.1, forward strand.
AACATCAGCAGCAACCACAAAATGACACTATAATCTTAATGGAAGGTGAGACTTTTCATATATTAGCTAAATCACCAAATGGCTGCAATCATTGTCATGATTATTATCATCTTCAAAATGCCTTCTTTCATTTGAATGGAATTTTCCAGTTCACAAAGTGTTTTTGCCTGTATTTTACATACATTTATCTCTTCAAAAGGTTTGTGATAGAAGCAAAGTTAAGTCATCTAAATTTCATTTTACAGATGAGAAAACTAAGGCTCAGAGAGACTGACTTTCCAAAATCAATCATTTCACAAGGTCATACACCTAGGAAATAGCACAGTCAGGACCAGAATCCAGGTCTTTTGATTCCTAGTACCTTCTTTCTTCTTTAAGATGCTGTTATTAGCAAAGCACTGTGCTGGGTACCACGCAAAATACAAGGTAAATGTAAAATATAGTTCTGATCTTCAAGGAGCTAACAGCTTCATAGAGGAGGCAAGACACTCTATAGATGCTTGCATAGTAGTACAAAGCCCATTGGAAGTGGTATGGACAGTAAGTGCTATAGAAGCTAGGATTCAAACCCAGATCCTTTGAAAGTAAATGCAATACTCTTTTTCCACAACACTGTAGTGCTGGTTTAAGAAGAACTGTAACCCTCAAACACAGAGCTGTGGATAAAGCCAGGCATGGTGGCTTACATTTTTAATTTCTGCTACCAGAGAGACTGAGGCTGGCAGGTCTCTTGAGGTGGGAAGTTCTGAGCTGAAGTAGGTTATGCCTGTCAGGAGCCTGAGCTAAGTGCGACATTAATATGGTGAACTCCAGACTGCTGAAGGTGGGGCAAACCAGCCCAGGTCAGAAACAGAGCAGGTCAAAGTTTCTGTACTGATCAGTAGTGAGCTCAGGCCGTGGGTAGCCCCCAACAATAGTCTATGATTAATTAATGAATGATATTATACAGTCTTGGTGACAGTTACCAAGTTAAATAATCATTACCATCCAATTATGAAGCAATTCAGAGCTTAATTTCTTCAATAAAAAATACTGAAAGACTTTGTTTAGAGCAATGGAAAACATATAAAGGATTACTTAGATGTATTCCTTGACCTCTGATAAAAAATAAACTTATAGAAAATAGGGAATAAAGAGATAACAAATTTACAATAAGCAGGGAAGATTAAGTATTTATATTACGTTAAGGTTAAAGATTAAAGGTTAAGTGACTGATGGGGAGACAGATATAGTCAAGACCTTGGTAGTGTTTTATACAATAAGTGATAAAAAACTGCCTAAAGGCAATGTACATGTAGGGAAAGTCAAATTAAAAAGAGACTTCAGCTTTTCCAGACTTTTCACTTTTCTCCCTTTTGTCTGATACCTGAAATCCCCCATGATATCAGAAGCTCACTGGAGCATGGGAAATATCAGTCTAACACCGGCACCCAGATTGGAACCGTTTCATCAAGGATGACCCCCACCCCCACCCCCAATGCTGAGGTATTGTGACAGGGCATGGGTGCTTTTCTTTCAGGAATGCACGTGTGGAAGAAGATAAAGAATTTTCCAGGTATCCTGATGCGACCTCCATTTACTGATTCATCCACAAGTCTGCTCCTTTCAAGTGGGGTCCCAGAACAAGCTACAGCCCAGGAAGAAATAAAGCAGGTGGTCAAGCAGTCTTCCCCCTTGAGCCCTACTGACCCTACAAGTTATGACTATGTTTTTGTAGGTCTCAGTTCATAAAAATGAGGCTGAGCAGAGCCTTTAGCAGTCACCAAGGGGTGACTAGAATAAATAACCAGAATAAATAGGCCCGGAGTTTCTGATCTTCATTCTTTTCCTCATTTGGGGATCATTTCTTTAGAAGGCCATTAAACTTTTTTGTGGTGTGTCTGTTTTCTTTTCGCTATCTTTTTAGTTTTGTTTTTTTCTTCTTTTTTACGTTAGGCTCCTTGAATCTGCAAGATTAGGTTAGCCCAGTAATCCCTAACAGAAGTGGTAGAAGGTTCTCTAGGCATTAAGACCCTTACCTCCAAGGGTGGAGTATTGTGGGAGCAATATCCCAGGGGAGTACTAGAGGCCACATGTGGCCTTCTACATCCTCAGGTATGTCCCTTTGACTGAATCTAAACTTCATAAAAGATTTGTTCTGTGAAGTTTGGATTTGGTCAAAAGGCTACACTTGAGGACCTAGAGGGCCATATGTGGCCTCAAGGATGCAGGTTCCCCACCCCTGCACCTAATCCTATTTCAAAGTAGGCTAGTATTTCCTTGACAAGTGACAAAGTTGCC
>CM053622.1:372121306-372143981 GCA_028646595.1 Phalanger gymnotis
CTCTACATCCTCAGGTATGTCCCTTTGACTGAATCTAAACTTCATAAAAGATTTGTTCTGTGAAGTTTGGATTTGGTCAAAAGGCTACACTTGAGGACCTAGAGGGCCATATGTGGCCTCAAGGATGCAGGTTCCCCACCCCTGCACCTAATCCTATTTCAAAGTAGGCTAGTATTTCCTTGACAAGTGACAAAGTTGCCCCTAAGACTTGATAGATCCAGGGGGCTAAGGCTCAAATGATGCCTTCCTTGATACAGCTTCCTGGTAGCGTCTGACTGCATTGATATGACTTCCTGGTCACCTGGTCATAAAAGGGTCCACTCATGTGGAAAACTCATGTCACGAGTCCATTTGAGTTACCACACTGCCCTGCTGACCAGAGAAGTTTCCCTGAGGAGATGAGGCTAGAGAAGTGTCTTTCTTCATTCCAACATCAAACCTTATCTAACAGAGTACCTGACTGAGTTAGGTGTGACTCTGATGAATAGAATATTCATTAAGTTTGCCAACAATATTAGGATTTTGATTGGAGGACTATGTTTTGTTTTTTGTTTTTTGTTTTTTTTTTTGCAGGGGGGAAGGCAGGGCATTTGGGGTTAATTGACTTGCCCAAGGTCACACAGCTAGTAATTGTGGCAAGTGTCTGAGGCCAAATTTGAACTTGAGTCCTCCCGACTTGAGGGCCAGTGCTCTACTCACTGCACCATCTAGCTGCCCCAGGACTATGGTTTAAATCTCATCTCTGGCCCTAACCACCTGAGTGACCTTGAGAAAATTATTTCACTTCCCTAGAGCATACTTTTCCTATTTGTAAAAAGAAGAGGGTGTACTAGATAGCTTCTGAGGACCCTTACAAGATTCCATTTATGCTGGTGATGGAAGAAGTTAAAATGTAAATAAGCCTTGGAAAACCAGGAAAGTTCATGTGAAACTAGATCCATAGAATCATAGACTCAGAGAATGAAGGAATCTCTGAGGTCATTTCATCTAATGTCCCACATAAGTTGGAGGGGGGCGGAGATACAAACATTAGATTTGATACATGTCCTGCTTTTAATCTATTATCTGAAAAGAGAGGGAAAAGCTTATGTGATGTAGGGGGTAGGCGGCACTGGAAGTGGGATGGGGAGGATGGAGGGTCAGGGCATATCTCGGGCTGTCCTAGCCTTTAAATTACAGCCATCTCCTGGCAGTGTCTCCTAATTGGGCTGTTTTCTTCTCCCACAGTGCTCCAAGCACGTCCCAGTGAGTAGACACCCAACCAGGCACCCCCAAACCTCTCACAAGTCACAAAGTACTAGCTAGTCAGGCTAGAAATACCATCTCTCAGGGAAAACACAAAGCTGAGGAGGAAGCCAAGGACTGGCCAATGTCAGGCTCACGCTGCAGGAAGCACATATGTCCATGTGGCTATGCGGCCATGCCCATGGAAGAAGGAGAGGGATCCTCCCTCCCTGCTGCGAGCCCAAGCTTGAGGCTGCCTGAGTCACAAGGGACAAGCCCACAGAAGAGGGCGAGTTGGTGTAGCTTGGCTCTTAAATCCTCCCAGTGGGTAGGGAGCTGCTCTGGGCTGAGTTGGGAATCCTCTTTTGAGGCATTGCAGTCATAGAAACCAAGGGACCAATTGGAAGCTATGATACAAGGGAGAGTGATTCTTGCTGACACTCCATGTCCCAAGTCTGTGTCTGTGCTGCCTGTTCCACCCCCCTTCCTGGAATACTCTCCCCTCTCCCCTCCTCCCCTCAGCCCCCTGGCTTCCATCGAGACTCAGCTTAAATGCTACCTACCTCTGGAGGCTTTCACTGGTCCACCCTCCTTTCCCTACTCCCTTCACCTCCCCTCTGAGGCTACCTTCTATTTATCCTGCATATCTTGCATGTACATAGCTGTTGGCATGTTGTCTTCCCTGTTCAGAGGCAGCAAGGTGGCACAGTGGCTAGAGTACTGAACCTGGAATCAGAAAGAGCTGAATTCAAATCTAGCCTCAGAAGCTTACTAGCTGGGTGTCCCAGGCAAGTCATTTTAACCTTTGCCTCAGTTTCCTCAACTGTAAAGTGACAAAGTACCTATCTCATAGGGTTGTCGTGAGGATCAAGTGAGATGATATTTGTAAGACACTTAGCACAGTGTCTGGCACATCATAGGCACTGTATACATCCCCCGCCCTGCCTCCCATTAGAGTGTGCTCTCCTTGAGCAGAGGGGTAGTATTTTTGCTTTTTTTTTTTGGTATCCCCATAGCTTAGCACGATATTAGATCTAATAAATGCTTGTTTACTGACTGACATAGGAGCTTAAATTTAGGACCCTAGAAATCATCTAATCCAATCCTCTCATTTACAGATAAAGAAATTGAGCCCCAGATTTGCCCTGAGGCCACAGCTTTAGTGTCCAGGCCACATTCAAGCTCATATCTTCCTTTAATCAATTAATAAACATTTATTAAGCTCCTATAATGTGCTAGCCACTATGCTAAAAGAGGCAAAACTTGGTCCCTGCCCTTGAAGAGCTTACAATCTAATGGGGAAGATGATGCGCAAACAAATATATGCCTGATAAATAGGAAATAATTAACAGAGGGAAGTACTCTATATAAGACTGACTCTCAGAGTTAAGGATAAAGTTAAATACAAAGGAGAATTACAGACAAAATGCTAGGAGAAATTTGAAAAAGGACGAGAATCTTTACCTAGGAATTCTCAACCTTGAGTCTGTGTACTTGGGTTTCGCTTCTGTCTGTTTAATATTCTGATAACTGTTTCAATAGGATTGGTTTTCCTTTATAGTCTTGTGCATTTTTAATGTCTTTAAAAACACTGAGAATTCAGCAGACTGGCAAAGGGGTGTAACACACACACACACACACACACACACACACACACACACGCACGCACGCACGCGCGCGCGCATGGTTAAGAATCCCTGACCTAGATCCTTCAAGAAAGGCTTCAAAGCAAGACCAGAAAGACAGTCAGGGCACAATAGATTTGGCTTCAAATTGAGTCACTGTGTGATCTTGGGCAAGTCCCCAGGACTCCTAGCACCTCAGATTAAGGGTATGTAAATTTAAATTGTATAATAGGAATGTCTCACTGAAAAAGGCAAAGAAAGTGCTTTCTAAACCTCCAGGGCCAGAGGAATGCAGTCTATTATTATTCATGGAAGAGGTGGCACCTCTCAAAGCAAAACTCCCTTTCAGAGGGCTCTAATTGTTTTCCTAAAGGTCTTCCCCATGCTAAATTGAAATTGAAATTTTAGGTGCCTTGTTGGCCTGGGCTTCTCTCTTCTCTCTTCCTTTTTTCTGTGCCTGGAGGCAAGATGATATTAAAGAATTTTGATTAAGTATTGATATCAAGGATTTTCGCTACATTTCCTCATTAACACTGACCTAGGTGGGTTTCCTTCCCTGTCTCCCAAGTGAAGAGGCTGCCCTAGCTCCTCTACCAACCCCTCTCCATCCCTACCCTGTCAGGGGTTGGGTTTGGAAGCCTCGTCAAATGGCTATACCTGGTTACCAATGCAATCTAAGGAGCCCACGCTGCTGCTCCAATGCTAAACAGTAGTCTTCTCTTACCTTACTGCCTGCAGGCTTTTCCTTAGAAAAGGTTCAACCTTTGACCCAGCAATACCACTTCTAGGTCTGTATCCCAAAGAGATCATACAAATGGGAAAAGGACCCACATGTACAAAAATATTTATAGCAGCTCTTTTTATGGTGGCAAAGAACTGGAAATTGAGGGGATACCCATCAATTGGGGAATGGCTTTGTTGGTATATGAATGTAATGGAATACTATTGTTTTATAAGAAATGATGAGCAGACAGACTTCAGAAAAACCTGGAAAGACTTATGTGATCTGATGCTGAGTGAGGGGAGCAGAACCAGGAGAACATTGTACACAGTTACAGACACATTGCACAATGACTAACTTTGATAGACTTAGCTCTTCTCAGCAATGTAAAGTTCTAAGATGACTCCAAAAGACTCATGATGGAAAATGCTGTCCATATTCAGAGAAAGAATTACGGAGTCTGAATGCAGACTGAAGCAAACTATTTGCTCTCTCTTTTTTGTTTTGTTTCTTCTTTCTCACAGTTCATTCCATTGGTTATAATTCTTTGCAACATGACTAATGTGAAAATATGTTTAATGTGAATATATGTATAGAGCCTATATAAGTTTGCATACTGTCTTGGGGAGGGAGAAGGGGGGAAGAGAAGAAGGGGAGAAAATTTAGCACCCAAAAGCTTGCGGAACTGAATGTTGTAAGTGAAAAATAAACAAATTAATTTAAAAGAAAAAAAATACCTTGAGAAAAAGAAAGATAGAGAAAGAAGGAAAGATGAAAGAGAAAGAAATACAGAAAGAAAGACAGAAAGACAGAAAGAAAGAAAGAAAGAAAGAAAGAAAGGAAGAAAGAAAGAAAGAAAGAAAGAGAGAAAGAAAGAGAAAAAAAGAAAGAAAAAGAAAGGAAGGAAGAAAAAGAAAGAAAAAGAAAGAAAGAAAGGAAGGAAAAAAGGAAGAAAGGAAGAAAGAAGGAAAGAAGGAAAGAAAGAAGGAAAGAAGGAAAGAAAGAAAGAAAGAAAGAAAGAAAGAAAGAAAGAAAGAAAGAAAGAAAGAAAGAAAGAAAGAAAGAAAAAAAGAAAGAAAGAAAGATAGATAGATAGATTCTGGGGACCTCCAGAAAGAAGACTAAGGGGTTGAAAACATATGTCCCTGTGGAACAGCTAAAAGATCTAGGATCACTTAACCTGGGCTAGAACGACAAGGTGTAACCTAACTACACTTTTCAAAGCTATGAAGCCATTTTAGCTTTCTGTACAAAAGAATCCACCCGCCCCCAAACTTTCCTAAAATTTACTTGAAAGTTTCTGCTTTGGTGCAAACTTGAATTTTTAACAAACAGGGGTTTGTAACAGTTGCAAGCCTCCCACAGAATTGCTGGTGGGGAAGGTATCATTTTAGGTAAATATAAAGTAACATGATAGGAAGTTATTACAAATAGTAAAAGAAGCAAGGAGAGAAATTTTCCTTCTTTCCTTTTTGTAAAATAAATTTTTATTGATGCATTTTTTACATCACCAAAAATTCCCCAATATCCTTCCCCTTCCTACTCCCCTCTCCCAGAGAGCTATTCCACATGAGAAATAATTTTTTTTAAAGACAGATGAAAAAGAAGGGAAAAAGATGACCAAAACTGATCAGTAAACATTCTTTAAGTGCCTACTACCTGGGAATACAAAGAGTCAAAAGATAGTCCCTACCCATGAATCAACAAAAGTCGGGAAATATGTGCCACGTACCACACTTGTGTGAGTCTCACATCTGCAAAAGAGTAACGGAGTGGGGGGGGGGGGGCAGGGCAGAGAGAGAGAGGCCCTTCTCATGTCTCTTCTCTAAAGGCATCCTTGTTCTTTGTAATTTTGCATTTACTTTTGATTGTTTTGTGGTTCTTCTTTCCACTTACATAATGGCAATCATTGCATTGAATATTTTCTTGGCTCCGCTGACTTCATTCTACATCAGTTCCATGTTTCTCTGCACTCATCATGCATGTATTTGTCATTTCTCACGGCAAAGTAACAGTCTACTACATTCACATCCCACCATTTGTTTATCCACCATCCCAGACGTTGAGCATCTACTTGGTTTCCAACTCTTTGCTATAACAAAAATAGCTGCTATAAATATTCTGTTTTGCATAGGGACATTCTCCTCATCAGTGGCTTTCTAAGGATAGAATGCCTGGGTCAAAGGATAGGGATATTTTAGTCACTTGATTTACATAATTGTACTTTGCTTTTCAGAATGGTTGTATTGATTTACAACTCCACCAAGAATACACCAGTGTGGCTATATTCTGACAATCTTTTCATTGTTAACTATTCTTGTCTTTTGACATATTTGCCAATTTGCAGAATATGAGGTGAAAGTTCAGAGTTGTTTTGATTTGCATTTCTCTTACTATGAGTGATTTGGAAAGATTAAGAATGTGCAATTCTTTTGAGAGGTGCTTGCTTATAGTCTTTGACCATTTATCTATTAGAGAATGATTTTTGTATATATGTACATATATATGCAGACAGGTTGGTGGCACAGAGAACAGAGTGCCAGGCTTGGACTCAGGAAGACCTGAGTTCAAATTCAGCCTCAGACACTTAGTAGCTGTGTGACCCTGGGCAAGTCACTGAACCTGTTTGCCTTAGTTTCTTCATCTGTAAAATGATCTGGAGAAGGCAATGCAAACCACTCCAGCATTTTGCCAAGAAAACCTCAAATGGGGTCATGAAGAGTCAGACATGACTGAAAATGACTGAACAATAAGAAAAATGTAATTTATTATTATTATCTGCTGTATCTCCTCTCTGCACGGCCAACCTACTCCTTTTGTGATCACACATTTCTTAGATGATTTCGTTTTCAAATAGGGACACAGTGTGGTGGAATGGACAGGGAGTTGACCTTGAAGCCAGACAAAAATAGTTTTATGTCCTGCTCTGACACACGCTGCTATGTGACTCAAAGGCAATTCATTTAACCTTTTTATAAGAATGAGAATTCTTTATGAATAGTGACTCCTGTGTCTCATTTTGCACCCATCCAGATAACACGTGGAACTTCTGAAGTCAGTTCGTGTCCAGAACATTCACGGCCATGTCTGCTAATAAACCAGCAAGGCAAGTTTAAATCTGGCCTCATATAGCTTAGTGCTTGCAAGTCATTTAACTGCTCTGTGCCTCAGTTTCCCCAAATGCAAAATGAGGATGACAATAGCACCTGCCTCCCAGGGTTGTTATGAGGATCAAATGAAATAATATTTGTAAAGCATTTAGCACAGCACCTGGAACATAGCTGACCTTAATAAATACTTGGTCTTTTCTCCTTCATCACAGAATACACTTGGGATATCACTCAAGTCTCTGACTTGGCTTATCTGTAGACTTTTTTTTTAAACTCAATTTCTGGAGACTTGTTTCCACTTCTACCATATCTTACTGTTATGAGGCAGTATTGCCTATAATCTTTCACCATCATCCTTTATTTCTTTCCCAAATGAATTTCCACTCTAATCCAATTTGCCTTTGATTTCCATGCATCTCTTTTTAGCAAGGATTTTGTGTTTGCTGACTAACGGCCCTGTCCTTGCGGCCATTACTTTACAGTGGTTAGGCTTTTACAGGAAATGATGATAATAAAGGCCCATGTGTTTTCCTTTTGTCCTATTTCCCAATGTTTATCATTGCTGGCTCATTTGAATAGGTTAAGCAGAAGCTGGTACAATTCTTAAAAATTTTCTTCTAATCTTTATTTCATTTCTAGCCTGGTAACTATTTCTAGAACCCTCCCATTGCACAATTGGATTTATGAATCCATAAGGATTCTTTATGATTACTAACTTCTGTGTCTCATTTTGCTGCCAACTATAACTCTTAGAACTTCTGAAGTTAGTTAGCATCTAGAACATTCATGACCATGTTTGCTAGCAAACCCAGTTCATCATTAAGTTTAGAAACAGAGCATGTTTATTTGGGACAGAAATGAACTTCAGTGTTTAAGTGTTCACTTCAGGGGTGTATTGGCAAGCCGCTTGTTAAATTTTCAGAATGAGCATTTACAACTCAGAAATCAGCAAATGCTAGTATTAGGGCTAGATTTATTTGTTTGTTTGTTCATTCATTTATTTGTTTGTTTATTGTTAATTGTCTAGACCAGGGTGGGGAACCAGTAGCCTCTAGACCACTGTGGCCCTCTGGGTCCTCAAGTGCAGCCCTTTGATCGAATCCAAATTTCAGAAAACAAATACTTGTATTGAGGGGATTTGTTCTGTGAAGTTTGGAATTGGTCAAAGGGTTGCACTTCAGGAACTAGAAGGCCACATGTGACCTTGAGGCCGCAGGTTCCCCACACCTGGTCTAGACTTAAGAAAGCGACCGAGAAACTATTAATAATGAACTAAACTTGAAAATGTGTCATGGGTATTTTTTCCCCCAGAATCAGTTGTTAAAACATTTACCCAGGCACTACTGAGTATAATCCTCCTTGTGAGACACAGAAGTTCCAGGATACACAACAACAGATGTTTGGAGAAGGAGGTCTGTGTGTTGTGTGCCATGAGGAGAATTGGTTCACAGAGAATTCTGAGAAGATAAGAGAGAGATGAGAGAGGAGGGCATGGAGCTCAAATGACAGATGGAATTTCATCTAGTCCTCCTGACGTGTCTCCCTGGTGCCTCTGTCCACAGAGACCGTGAGAGCTGATGACCACAGAGACATTGGTGATGGTATGAATGTGGCACGGTGAACTAGATCCCGTCGGGTGAGAACCCTTCACAGGTTCTATTCTTTTCCCCCTCCTCCCTTACCAAAGAGAAGGTACTGATGAACTGCCCTTCCTTCTCCTTTCAGTCAGAAAAATCACTTGCTGTTGGTCTGTTTCTCAGTTCCTAGCCCACTGGGTGTTTTGTCTCCAGCCCTCCTCCCACTCCCTCCCCCACTTATTTTTATGTCCTAATTCATCCTTCTTGATACATACAGCCATTCTGGTGTGTTAGACTTAATTATGTGATCCCTTGGGGAATTCTAGAGGGGGTAGAATTGGGCAGAAACAAATTTAATAGATCCACCCAAGATTTGGTTTGAGAGACAGCCTCTGGGGTTAAAGTTACTGGGAGAACAAGGAGCCCTAACTGCGCCACCACCTACGCCAGGTAATAAACAGGAGTGGTCAATAAAACAAGAGGAAGTTGTTATAATGCAACCTGAATTCATCCCTCAACTGAACATGGGCCCAATATAACAAAGCCCAATAGGGAGGACAGAAAGAAAAGTACAGAAGAGGGACTGTGCTGTGTAGGCTACTGCTGCTTTTTTCTTTTCCATTTTTACACTTTCAATTTTATTGATGTTTTGTTTCTACATGACAAAAATTTAAAAGTTACTCCATTCTTGTAACAAAGCAAAACAGTTAAGTAAGACTTAGAATGCAATGACCTCATGTGAACCACATCTGTTGCATCACCCCTCCACTACCACCTCTCTATTTTTCCTAAATGAACAGAAATTTATTTTTTCTCCCTCTTACAACCCAACTCCATTGGAAAGAAAAAAAATCAAATTTCTTGTAGCAAATACTCATAATAAAGCAAAGGGAATTCACTCATTGGTTGTATATAAACACATACACATGCATATATATATATATATATATGTGTATATATATATATATATATATATATATAATACATATACACATAAACACACATATATATGTCTCATTCCAAACCCTAGATCTATCACTACTCTGCATTGGATAGTATGTTTCATCATTGGTCCTCTGGAATCATGAAAGGTCATTGTGTTATCCATCAGAGTCGATCCTATTTGCCAAAAGTGAGCTACCAACACCTCATTACATGGAGACCGCTTAACTTTTGCTTCATAAATAAAGCAATAGAAAGTGATAATAGTCTATATTATTCTCTTCCCCTACTCTGGTGTCTTTCTTCCTTTTCTCTTCTCTAGCCAATGCCTCCCCAGGGGTCACTAGGCATCCTGGAAAAGAGAAGCCTTAATCTTGTCCAAGAAGTGCTCATACCTTGGGCCTAGAGCCTCAGATGGCATATAGTTTTCTCCCACAGTCATCAGATTCTGTACCCCCTCCACAAATGAACTACTGCTTTCTTCTTATGCCACTGTGGAAAAGGACAGGAAGCGGGGGTAGGGGAGGGAAGAAGGACCACTTATGCTACATACAAGTAATCCATTAAAACGGAATATATTGGTAACTGTTCTTCATTTTTACTAATGAGAGAAAATAAGGACTGTAACATTAAGGACGTAATTTCCTGAAAGGGTGTAGTTTAATATTGGAATAGGTTATTTCACTCCAGTGTCTCTAATAAAGCCCTTCTGCCTCTATATCTTTCCACTGGCTCAGAGAAATGAGTTGATGCTAGCTCATGAGGTAAGGTGGATTTAAAGGAAAAGTTTGTAGGGAGAAAAAAAATTGAGAAGAATCTGCTTTATGTTCATGAGAGGAGAATTGGTGTGCGTGTGTGTGTGTGTGTGTGTGTGTATGCGTGAGCTTTTTAAAAACTTACCACACACATACAATTCCTGTGCCATCACAGATCCAAGACTTGTAAATGATGGAAGATAAAACATCTCAACAACCATCATTGGCCTAAGAAAAGTGGAGAGTGGCACCTCCTGAATGACTACTACTGAGATTAGCCCCTGCCAAGTGTTGAACAATCCCATCAACATTCTAAGTGAAGGCTGTAAAAGTAGGTCAGTGAATACATAATAGGTAGCAACAATTAAATTATAGCAACAATTAAAGAGCAGCTGCTGAACAAATTGCTACCTGTAGACTCAGCAATATTGTATCACCTGCCAAAAACCCTTTGTTTTGACCCCAGGCACGGTCTTTCCAAAGAGAATCAGGACAAAAGTTTGCTAGCAGTGGTTGGAATTCAGTCTTTTAAAATACATATCATGATAATAGCTAGCATTTATATAATAAACACATATTTAGCTAGGTGGCACAGTGGCTAGAGTGCCGGGCTTGGAGTCAGGAAGACTCTTGAGTTTAAATCAGGTCTTAGACACTCACTAGCTGTGTGACCCTGGGCAAGTCACTGAACCTGTTTGCTAGTTTCCCAATCTGTAAAATGAGTTAGAGATGGAAATGGCAAACCACTCCAATACCTTTGCCAAGAAAACCCTGAATGGGGTCATGAAGAGTCAGATACAACAAATGACTGGACAACAAAAATATAATACTTTAAGGATTGCAAAGTGCTTTGCAAATATTCTCTCCTTTAATCCCCTCAACAACCCTGTGAGTTGGTGATTATCATCCCCATTTTACAGATATGAAAACTAAGGCTGAGAGAGGTTAAGTAATTTGCCCAAGGTTATACAGCAAATAAGTGGCCATATTTGAACTCAGATCTTCCCTGATTCCAGGTTCAGTGTCCTGTCCCCTGTGCCATCCAGCTTTTTATTTTGACTTATAGTCAAAAGACCTCAGTTCGATTCATGAAGCCAATACTAAATGTCTCTATATAATCATAAGTATGTACTTTAGTCCTGCTCAGTCTCAGTATACTCAGCTGAATGGGTGTAGTGTGGGCAGGGCTATTAAAACTAATACATTTGTATAAATGTAGAGATGTAGTCGGCTATAGTCTATTGCTATAATATAGAATATTGTTTAGGAAAACTTATTTGGTCCCTTCTCAACCCTTCATCAGAAATATCCTATGTTGATAGGTTATTCTCAAGATTTTGTAAAGGATAGGGAAGTGTATGAGTTATTAATATTTATAATTATTATTATTTTCTTGATCACCTTTTTAATAGTAATTATGAATGTTCTTTTCTCTCCTCTCCTTCCTCCCCCACTCCACTCTTTTGGGAAACTCTTTGCTTTCAGATAGCTTGAAAAATGATCCCTCAACATCCTCAAAACTTTTTTCCCCAACATGAAATTCTTCTGTGTGTACTGGGTCTAGCCCATTTTCCTGTCTTTGTTTACTTCAGTGTTGTATCTATTTCCTTGATATGATGGTAGAGGACAAATACTTTTTCCCTGGAAAAAGTGTGTTATGGAAATGCAGTCATCTCTTTTGTATGTAAAGAGGAACTTTTTCCATTGGTCAAAAGTCTCCCGTTATATGCATTTCTCATCTATTTGTAGTTGTTCAGTTGTCCAATTCTTCACAATCGCATTTAAGGTTTTCTTGGCAAAGATACTGGAGTGTTTTGCCATTTCCTTCCCCAGCTCATTTTCCAGATGAGGAAACTGAGGCAAACAGGGTTAAGTGAGTTGCCCAGGGTCACCCAGACAGTAAGTGTCTGAGTCTAGATCTGAACTCCCAGCTGCCCTCTTTGTTGTCTACCTTACATTTTCATCTTTAAATGCTGCCAGTATTGAGTCTCATGCCAAGTTTTCTGTAAGCTTGTCTTTTTTCCCTACTGCTTTTCAATAATTTATGAGTCACATTAGTGGTGTGCTGGAGCTGGCTCAAACTGGCTCCTGAGACCCAACTGTTGAATTTATAGTGTGAGCATTCATACCACAGAAGCCAGCAAATCAGGGCTTGATTTATTGTTTTGTTGATTGGTTAGCCTTAAGAAAGTGGTGGAAAAAATGTTAATAATACAGATTAAACTTAAAAGTGTGTCAGGCCAAATGAGAGTCAGTTGTTAAACATTCACAAGCACATTCCTAGATACACTTTATAATCTTCTATCATTCTTCTATATGATATTATAGTAGTATGACTCATAAAATAGTTAGAAGCCATAGAAGAAAAAGCAAGTTTGTAGAAAGCTTTGAATGAAACTTAGGAAATGGTGATAGTCTGTGCCCTTGTCTGTTTTTTTATCCATTTCTTATTCTTCCTTCCTTCCTCTCTCTCTCTCTCTCTCTCTCTCTCTCTCTCTCTCTCTCTCTCTCTCTCTCTCTCTCTCTCCCTCCCTCCCTTCCTCCCTCCCTCTCTCCCTCTCCCTCTCCAACAATAGCTTATTTAAGAGCTTAGGCTGTAGTTTAGTCATTTTTCAGTCACGTCTGACTCTTCATGACCTCATTTAGAGTTCTTTTGGCAAAGATCCTGGAATGGTTTGCCATTTCCTTCTCCAGCTCATTTTACAAATGAGAGACTGAGGCAAACAGGGTTAAGTGACTTGCCCAAGGTCACAAAACTAGTAAGTGTCTGAGACTGGATTTAAACGCAGGTCTTCCTGACTCCAGGCCTGGCACTCCAACTACTGTGCCACCTTGCTCCCCTCAACAACAACTGTACTCATCTTGGTTACCTGCCATATCTTCTTCTCATTTTAATCTACAAATTTAATACTCATTTTGATGTTTGCTCTAAGGAGTCAATAGTCTGAATATAGACATCTGGTTCAGAAATGCCTCACACAGCAGGACCCAATCCTTTCATGTCTGCTAGAATTTAATCATTTTTATTTTTTGAATGTTATTTGGTACACATCATGTCCAGTGTCTTCTGACACTCATCTTGAAAACTGTCCACACAAACTAGGAATGCCATAAATATTTGTTAGTTGAAAAAATAAAGAATGGAGCTTGTAGTCAAATAAAATCCTTCAAGTTTCTTTCCATTTAAACTGATAATGAGCTGTGGCTCCTTCATTCTCTACTTATAGAGCTCACTTTTTGAGTCATATGTTGAGGATCATAGGACTAGAGGGGTAGGGATCTCAGAGACCATTTATTCCAACTCTCTCATTTTAGTAGAAGAAACTGAGGCCCAAGGAGGTTAAATGACTTACCCAAGGACTTTACATTTAGCCCTGTTGTTAACAACACATTCCTTCTCTTCTACAAAACCTGTCTTAGTAAACTTACCCTGATTAACTCAGCCTTTTCTTAAGCCTGACAACAAATGACTCCTCTACTATTTCTACTCAATATAGTTCTGTCATTGTTTCTGAGTACATTTTTATTGGTAGTTTCTCGTCTATTAATTTATCAGCTCTTTGAAAGTAGTATTTTCAAAGGCTATCTTAAAATATGTAGCTCTCTAATACTATACGCCTCTACTAAAGTATAACCATATTATAGCATCCTTCTGGAGCTACTCTCCCAGCTTATAGTGTCAGGTCGGGTCCCTAGAGTGATGCTGACAACTTCTCCTTGCTGTATTTTAGGGGTAACCTGGACGGGCTGGATTTTTCTTTTTTTTAATATTTTATTTTTCCCAATTACATGTAAAGACTATTTTTAACATTCATTTTTTAAAAATTTGAGTTCCAAGTTTTCTCCCGTTCTCCCCCCACTCTCCCCTTTCCTGAGATGGTAAACAGTTTGATAAAGGTTGTACATGTATAATCATGCAAAATATATTTCCATATTAGTCATGCTGTTGAAGACACAGACTAAAAGAAAAAAAACACGCAAAGATAATGAAAGTGACAAATAGTATGCTCTGATCTGCATTCAGACTCTATCAGTTCTTTTTCTGGAGCCAGATGGCATTTTCCATCATGAGTCCTTCAGACTTGTCTTGAATCATGCTATTGCTAAAAATAGCTAAGTAATTCACAGGTGATCATCATGTGATATTGCTTATTATTGTTATTGTATACAACGTTCTCCTGGTTCTGCTCACTTCATTTTGCATCAGTTTGTGTAAGTCTTTCCAGGTTTTTTGGAAATCAGCCTGGGGCTAGATTTTTCTAAAATGTCACTCACAAACTCTCTTCTTCTTGGTTCTTCAAATATCAATTAAGCAGGTAATACCAGTTAGCTTTTACAAAGGGATATTTGCTCAGCAGATATGGCAGGGAAAGAAGTTACCAAAGCCTCTCTCCCAAACCATGGATGGACTCTCCTCTTGCCTACACAACGTCCCTTGGGAGAGTGGGCACAAGTTTAGAGAGAACATGTAGCAGAAGGGTAACTCACAGTTTGTGGTTACTGAAAATTGTTTTCTCCTTTCCTGGAATCCTCATGAAATTTCCTTAGATACAGCTTTCTGCTAAGCTTGGAAGGTTGGAGCCCTTAAGAGTCCTGAATCTGCCTTTCCTCAGTGGGCTGGTTTGGTTCTCGGTGTGTCTCCCTGCTCTGATGGCACAACATTGCTTTCATCCGTTGCTGCTCCAATGACATTGCTAGAGCAAAGATCCTTTTCTATTTGAGTGTAACACCACCGATGCTGTTTGTCCTTTCTTTCAGAGGATCAATGACATCATGGGGTGATGTCTTGACTTGCTCATGAATTAGATTTAAGTGAGGCAGATCACACAAAGTCATCAGCCTCTCACTCTCTCTCTCTCTTCCTGAGTCATCAAAGTCCAGTGGTAAGACAAAAGCCAGCATGACTGGAGATGGACTGGGATGCAATGGATGACCTTAGTGTCTTCCATGCCTGACCAAGCTCTAAGTGCTCCACAGTGCCTGCTTCAGCTGCCTTCATGGACACTGGAACATATTGTTCTCATCTGCCCATTCCACCAGGGCAAGTCTTTGCATGCTTGGGGTAGATATGCCCATGATTTATTGAGGGGTTTGAGGCCTGTTGCTTGCCCTCAACCTGGTTTAGCCTACCTGCTGAGGCCATTTTATAAGGGTGTGGCTCTTGCACATGCTTCTTGGAACCACAGGTGAATGTTGGGTGAAGGTGGACACCACAGGTGGATGAGCAGCCCTGAAAATCACCAGAGGTACTAGTTCTCCCATATACCCCCCCCCAATACTGTATACACCTCTACCACTGATGTATAACAACATTGTTTGATCAAAATACTTCCCTCTAGCCAAACTGATTGAAGACTTGTTCCCACCTAGTTTGCGTTTTTTTATTAATTTATCAACTCAAATCAAGAAGTCTGGACTCTGTATTTGATTAAAGTGGGATAGACCCTCACCCTTACAATGGCATGAAGGTGACCCTAGATCCTTGAAAAATCTGGCAGCCTAATGCCAATTTTGCAGGCCTTTCCAGATTTAAGAGGCTTTGAGTATGAGGTCAGTGATAAATCGTATGTTTTATCTGAACACTGGTACAGCTAAGTTCAGAGAGGCTTATCATCAGCTTGTCCACAGGGTAATGACTTTTTTGGTCCCAGCAACTTAGAGAGACCATCTATTAGCTAATAAAGTAATTGTGGTCTGTGTTGGTGGAGAGAGTAACCACAATGATGAAATCATAGATCCTTAAAATATTCAAGAGTAGCTTGTGTACTACTCAACCCTGGATTCCACATAGACTTCTGTTCAATGTATGGGTAAATACAGAGGGTTATGATTTCTCTTCTCTCTTGAGACCCCATACCAATCTGAGACTAGGAACTTTAAAAATCAAATGGGACATCAGATCTGCAAATATAGTTTGCTAATAAACTAGGCAGGAAATACATACTGAAATAGCAAAAGATTTAATTATGACAGAATTGAAAAACAAAGCACATAGAAAAACATGTCTCAGCACTTATTGGCCTAGAAAGACAGCATCTCCAAAAAAGATAACTGTGGCAACGAAAGCATAGGCTGTCTTTGTAGCTGAGGAGTACTCTTGGATAAAAATAATAGCAGCTCCTACTATGTGTCAGGAACTGTGCTAAGTGCTTTACAATTATTATCTTATTTGATCCTCACAAACACCCTGCAAGGTAGGTGCTATTATTATCCCCATTTTGCAGATCTGGCAACTGAAGCATACGAAAGTTAAGTGACTTGCCAAGGGTCACATGGCTATTCGGTGTCTGAGGCTGGATTTGAACTCTATCCACTGTGCCACCCAGCTGAACCTGAGGAATAAGACAGCATTGAAGTGTAGAATCTATATGTCAAATTCTCTGTTTCCAATTCCAATACATTAACTGTGGAGCAGAGGTATCAAATCTCTTTGCTGGTCCACAGCCTGCCGTTCTCCACATGGCTTCTGGCTTTCTACGCAAAGGTCCAAATGGCTGCTGTCTCTATTACTCTTCCATTACACAGTGGGAAAAAATTGCCACCCCATCATTTTGCTTTGAGAACAGTCAGAGAGAAATATCTTTTCAATAGCTAATGGGAAAAGCTGCTGGTGGCAGAAATTGCCCTCTAATGGGCCCGGGCAGTCAAAGAGGATGCTTCCCCCATCCTACCTCCCTCATCACTCAGAAGCATAAGTACCTTATATGTTGTCATTCAGTCATATCTGATTCTTTGTGACCCTGTATGGGGCTTTCTTGGCAGAGACACTAGAGTGGTCTGTCATTTCCTTCTGCAGTGAATTAAGACAAACAGGGATCAAATGGCTTGCCCAGGGCCACACAGATAGTATCTACAGGCTAGATTTGAACTCAGGTCTTCCTGACTCCAGGCCTAGAGCTCTATCCACTGAGCCAACTAGCTGCCCCAAGCACCAGGTAGTCACCAATAAACACTTTCTGACGGATAAAATTCTGGGTAAGCATCTGAACCCGCAACTGAGAGTAGATTCCTTGTCCTAGGCTACCTTGAAGATTATAGCTGGGTCCCACCAACACAGACAAGAACAATGAATACCATTCAGTGTTGGCATTATTTGAACTTGCATTATTTGAAGCTGTAATGATATGTATACTATGGTAATAAGTTCTAATACAATAGAAATACTCAATATAAATCAGAATAATGCAACCATTTCACAGGATTCATTATTCTCACTAACCAGGATATAACTACCAAATCCTGTTCCATAAAAAAAAAATTCCAGTGACTAGCACAGTAACCATAGGCATTTAATAAGTGGTTTTTAATTGAACTGAATTGAGTGACAAGCATACACGGCATGGCTTGCTTTTTATATATACACATGTATATAAACATATGTCTCTATATATTATATATATATGATAAGTTCATGTAAATCAATTTTTATTAGTAGATATATGTCTTAAATGTACAAAAGTAATTTGCTTTTTCAAAAAAATCCTAAGGGAAATTCTTTTATAAAGTAAATGTTGTCTTGTAAAATTCAATTTTCATGTCTCCCTAGACTGGGGCTTATTTTTCTGACCCTCATTCACCCTGGCAAATTGGGTCTCCAGAACATGGCTACTTCTTTTCCTCACAAAGTACTAGGCATAATCATAATCCTTAAGGGCTTAACATCTAGGGTGTTCCCCTGTAATATCAATTCCCAGTTAATATTTCTTCAATATTATCTGACCAATTAACATCCATTATCTTTTGCAAAGGAATATTTTACTGACAACATATCAAAGTACAACAGCCTCCCCAAAGGGAAACACAACCTTTTCTCTCCACACCTCATTCTCTGGAGAAAGTGAGCTCAAATTTAAAGTAGTTGGTATAAAACATTCTACTCAGGTTCACTTTGGGGTATGGTATACCTGATGGATGAGTCACTATCTTACTTTCCTCTCATGGTGTCTCAGCTTCTGGGTAAATCAAACTGATGAGTGGAGTCAAACCCGTTGCTCCTGGGGAAGGCTGCCCAGCAGCCTTGGCTCCTCTGGCTATGGGGCAAACTCTGTTACCAGCTCTCCTTGTCGGATATCTGATGGTTCTTCTAACCTTTCAAAGCTCACAAAGTCACAACTTTCTGGCTTAGTAACCCAAGATTAAGAAGGAATAAATTCAAAAAGGCAAAAGAAACAGAAGTGCCATGCATTCACAGTCACATGGAAGCTGAGGAAGAGAAAGGGCCTGAAGTTCTCAGAGGCCCATGGCTGTTCCTGCTTAAGTCACCATCAAGGAAGAGAGAGAGAAAAGGTTTGTGTGTCTGGGCCTTTTGTATGCACACACAGTTCTGGCTCAGTAGCCAATTAAAAGGCTTTTCATGACACACAGTAAACTTACCAAAAAAAAACCAAACCAGTTAAAAAAAGTTTGTATGCTATGAAGAGAGGGCCTCCATCATATACTTCCAGAAACCTAGTTACCACCAACCTTCCATAGAAAAAGAATATAGAGTATTTTCTAAGGACTGGGACCTCACTGGTCAGTACCTCCATCACACATACATTGTTTTATTTTTGCAAATTAAATTTCATTTACTTCTTTATTATTTGCAACGAACAAAAATCAATTTTCTTATCAAGTTTTTTTTTATAAATATGCAGAACAAAGTCTAATTAGATTTAATTAGTACACTTGACCCCTGCAAACTAGTTCTATAGATAAGTAGTTGACTGTGGTTGACTATACTTGGAGAAGTTATTCAGAGCAAATTTAGGTCATTATAGATCTTCCTACATTTGAAAGATTTATAAATTTGTTATAAATATGTAAAGAGCCAATCATTACCTAAGTATATCATCATTAAGAAAATTGTAAACAGCTGATATTTTTCCTATGCTGAGTCCAAGGTGGATGAGAAGAAGAAAATCTGTCAACAATACTTTCTTTATACAAGAGTAGTTCACCAGGGAGAGCAACTTTGCCCATATGAAAAGGAGCATTTAGAACCTGGTGGTGGTCAAATTCATATTCCTCAGTTTGAAGTAGTGGGCTTGTAGAGGTTATCTATCACTGGAAGGTCCATCTTAGGTGGCTCGAAGGCTTCTGGGTCTTCTGCAGTTCTAGTATCCTGGATCTGCATGAGCTCCATTGGAGATGGCTTCAGAGCACCTCTCTAGGACACTGAAACCCGAGTCAGATTTCTGAAGCTTCGTTTTTCAGATGAAGTCTTGTTCCTATCTCCACTTCCAGAATCCATGCTGCTGACATCTGAGCCAGGTAAGGAAGAAGAAGTAAATTAGCCTCTGACCTTTGGTGTAGGAGAAGAATGCAATATGCTACTTGGAGCAGACTGGACTGACTGAAGCAGTCTGTCTGTCTTCTTTTGTCACCTCCCCATTTTGCAACTTAATAATTTAAGAAGTGCCTCTATCAGACAATGGCACTTGGCTGCTTCTGTGATGAGGCCTTTATGGGGTATGTATTAGGCATCTTTTAGCCCTCCCTGGCTGCTGCTCAAACTGCTGGATGTTCTCATGTCTGATCTGTAATCAGAGAATTCCTGACAACATGTAACCTTGGCCTTCACCACTGGCACCTTGTTCATATGGTCACTGGAAGATAAGAGAATTATGTTAGGAGAATACAAACTAGTTTCTCCTTCTTCAATCTAAGGAAGCTGCTGGTACTTCCAATATGGGAAAACCAGCTTTGTCCACAGGACCTTACTGCAAGTCAGTGTAGTATCCTCCAAG
This sequence comes from Phalanger gymnotis, assembly GCA_028646595.1. Classification (NCBI taxonomy): domain Eukaryota; kingdom Metazoa; phylum Chordata; class Mammalia; order Diprotodontia; family Phalangeridae; genus Phalanger; species Phalanger gymnotis. The sequence goes on from CM053622.1 coordinate 372,140,989, forward strand.
GCACCATCAAAACCAAATGCCTAATGATGTGTTTCAATTGTCAGCAACACCTTACCTAGAAGCCTACCTGCCCTGTGCTCAGTAGCAGGTACATCTGGCTCTCTGGATGCCAGGAAAGACTGTGATCCAGGTGTTTCTCTAGATTGAAATGTAGAACTCATTTCCAGGATGAAAGTCTATGGAAGTTATACAGATAGAACAAAGATGTCAAAAGGGAACATTTTATAGATGGTGATGAACTGACAAAGGGTTCTAAGCAGAGACTCTTCTGGTAGCTGGGGCTGTCTGGGGAGAAGAGGGAATATAGATTGTCCACAGTTTGAGACCGTAGCAGCATGGAGAGTAAGTTGAGACAAACAAGATTCTAGTCACCATCACTTCCTATGCACCAAAGCCCAGGGCCAGTGGAGACCATGCTGCAAAGAGTACCAAGACCTAAGTGGACCTTACTGGGGAAATAGAGAGTGAAAACATGCAGTTTTCTTAATAAAAGGCACATCAATTTGCTTTCTTTTGGTTTCTATGTAATGATCCATCTTTCTATCTCATTGTTCTCCCTGCAACAAGGTAATTTCATCTTCACCATAGTCATTTTCCACCCTGCTTTGTATCCTCACCATCCACATTCTCCTTCTACCTCCTATTACCTTAAAACCTATAATCAAAGTATCACTAGCATTGCCTCTGGAAAGGCCATTGTCAGTTGACTGCCCTATTGCTCCATTTACCATCTTTGTGAATTCCCAGACCATAATTCCCCTCTCTGTTCACTCTCCCTGACTGTATGTTGTCTCGTTAATTAGGATATAAGTCCTATCACACATACAAAAGTATTTATGGCAACTTTTTGTGGTGGTAGAGAATGGGAAGCTAAGAAGGTTCTAGTCTCCATCAATTGGAGAATGGGTGAACAAATTATGGTACATTAATGTAATGAAATATTTTGTTGTTCAGTCATTTTTCAGTCACATCTGATTCTTTGTGAGTCCATTTGATTTTTTAATTTTTTTGGCAAAGACACGGAAGTGCTTTGTCATTTCCTTCTCCAGCTCATTTTATAGATGAGGAAACTGAGGCAAACAGAATTCAGCAACTTGCCCAGAGTCACACAGCTAGTAAATGTCTGAGGCCAGATTTGAACTCAGGAAGATGAGTCTTCCTGACTCTAGGCCTAATACTCTGTCCTCCGTGCCACCTAGCTGCCCAATGGAATAACACTGAGCTCTAAAAAATTATTAAAGGGACTGTTTCAGAGGAGACTGCTGGGTGGCACAGTGGTGCAAAAGCTGGGTCTGGAGTCAGGAAGGCCTGACTCAAGTTTCAAGTCCAGTCTCAAATACTTATAGCTGTTTGACCCTGGGCAAGTCACTTAAACAGTTTGCCTCCATTTGCTCAACTGTAAAATGGGGATAATAATAGCACCTACCTAGCAGAGTTGTCATATAAATCAAATGAGATAATATTTATAAAGCATTTAGCACAGCACTGGCACATACAAGTAGTATATAAATGTTTATCACGACCATCACTAACTGATGCAGAATGAAGTGAACGGAACCGAGAGAACAGTTTATATATTAACAACAACATTGAGAAAACAAACGACTCTGAGAATAAAGAAATCTAATCAAGACAAGGACCAACCAAATTTCCAGGGGACCTAAAAAGGAAGCCTTTTCACAGAAAGGTGAAGGGCTTAGTGTGCAGAACAAGAAATATATTCTTTGGTTGTGGCCAATGTGAGAATTTGTCTGGCTTGACTATGTATCTTTGTTTGTTTTAGGGCTTTATTTTTTTCCTAAGCACTTCAACAAGACCCTGAAGATGCAGGGAACCACCAGATGGGTACATTTAGAGATGCAACACCCCAGTTTCCCAACTTTCTACCTGAGTGTAATAAGCATGGTGGTATTTATGAAGTCCTGGAACATTTCCTTGGCAGTCTGGATGCTGAGGTAAAGTCTACACAGAATCTCCCCTCCCTGCTGGAAGCCCTTCTTACTTGCACAAATGATATCTCTCATATATTAATGAAGGGTGGGCCTATTTACTTCAAAGGGAGATTTGCTGGCAAAGGAGGTATCAGGAGATGTGAGTCAGGTCTGGAACTAGGCAAATATTCTTGGATCCTCACTTAAAACAATTATTAAAATACCAAGAATTCTCAGTCATAACAACTCATACTGAGGTCTTAGGAGGAAAAGAATTAGTAAAAATTAACTTTTTCCCCTCTCTTCCCATGGAAAGCCAGTGCAAACATTTCAGATTTTCTTGTTAACTCAATTATGTCCGAGGAGTTCTTTGTCTTACAATATGTCCTTTAATTTGGAATATAGTTGTTTTAGCATATAAGGAATCAGATTTAGAATTGGAAGGGACATTAGCAGTCATTGAATCCAAACCCTACATTTTATAGATGAGAAAAGTGAAACACAGAGATATTAAGTGACATGCCCAAAGGCAAACAGCTTTTCCTTAAAAGAATTTTTTATTGATATCTTTTGTTTTTTCATCATCTTCATTTCCTAATATATCCTTTTCCCTTCCTAGTAAATCAAGTAATCCCTTGTAAGAAAGAATTTGTTTAAAAAGAAAGAAGTTCATCAAAAATAGGCATTTTGTCTGACAGTATATGTAATAGTTCATATCCATAGTACTCCACCTCTGCAAATAAGGGAAGGAGGCACATTTTCTGAGCTCTTTTCTAGGACTAAGCTTGGTCATTATAATTACATGATATTGAGGGGGTGTGTGTGTGTGTGTGTGTATGTTTTCCTGTAACGGGATGAGTTAGAGCCGACCCCAAACATCGTTGGACCTCCGTGCCCAGCCGCCAACTGAGAAACCTCAGGTCTCTGAGGTATGGGAGGAACAAGATGGAGTCTGGAGGAAGGGTCTTGCCCTTGTTGGCAATGTGGTGCAGGGTTCTTTTCCGGGTTCACCTGTGCACAGGTGAATCATGGGGAGAGCGCGGGAAAGAAAGGGGAGGAGAA